>VONZ01000055.1:0-600000 GCA_012976165.1 Labeo catla | reverse complement strand
TTATATACAGGATATATCATTGATTCAAAACATGGCGCTGGAGATAAGTGCCTTGAAATCTTTACAGTATGTGTTATTGTAATTTCTCTATGGAGAAAATGAATGTGGTTTTTACTTTCTGACCTATAGAGGTAACAGAGTACCACACGGTTAATCACAGTTTTCTGAAATAACACACACCCACAGACTCGCTGAGTCCTGGCAGCGTGCACTTTGTGCCCTTGCTCTCTATAAATGAAGGAGATATGCTTTTATTACCGAGGCCTTTGGGTGGAAAGATGTCCTGTCCTCGTGACACCATGAGTCACAGAGAATTAGGGATCCTTATTAGAGGCATGATCTAATTTTCTAACTTGATTCTGTGAAATCACACAATCTGTCTGCAGTTTGCAGTGCCGTTTTAAAATGAGTACATCTGTCTCACATTCTTTCACCACTTACATGTATAATGATTTAATAGAGGCAGTACTGTATTGATTGATTCCTCAATCATTCTGCGTAGGGTTTGTTCTAAAACTCTAACATTAAGTATTAAAACTTCTACAATTTATTCAGACTGAATTACTTAACATAGTGTCCATGCAAATGTTCAGCCTTACTAGAAATTTATTTTTCTTATTACTCATAGTGCATGACTGGAATGCACATCAATGGTAGAGTTGGGTATTTTAGAAGATAGGAGTAAACTGTAGCCACCAATTTAGTTCAGTCCTGTGTAAAATCCTTGTGGACCGTGCTAATGTTCTAACAGAATAGTTGATATTTTGAGAAACAGTGGAGATGAGACTAATGGTGGTGAATAAAGAGCAGGAAATGACATATTGATTCAGATCACACTGATCTTCATGCCAGACCAGAGGCAAATCATGCAGGTAAAACGTGTTATAGGGAATATTGGCTTAAAAAAAACAAAAAACAGAAATGACCAATTTAATCCCACAAAATTATATCAAGAAATTATTTTACAAAATATTTATCTAAGCAAACACACACATTAACAATCATGTGCAACAACTTTTAACTACACATGCAAAAACGGTTTAATTTTCTAAGACTTCCTAAGGCTTTTGTTGAAAAATTAGTTCACTTTCAGAACAGAAATTTCCTGATAATTTACTCACCCCTATGCCATCCAATGTTGCTTGTGTCTTTCTATTTCATTTGAAAAGAAATTAAAGTTTTTGAGGAAAACATTCCAGGATTTTTCTCCACATAGTGGACTTCAATAGGGATCAAAAGGTTGAAGGTCCAAATTGCAGTTTTAATGCAGCTTCAAAGGGCTCTACATCATCCCAGCCGAGGCCTACCATTTTGAACTGAAGTACACAGAAAATGAACTAACCATGCCTTTCCAACGTCATTATGTAATGCGTAAAGAAGTATCGCAGAGCTAGTGCAAGGTGAACATTTGTGGTTAAAAAGTATATAAGTAATTCTTCTTCTTTCTTTTTTTTTTTTTTTTTTTTTTTAGAAAATGGCAGATCATTTCTCTAGATAAGATCCTTAGCCTTTGGCTGGGATAATGTAAAAACCTTTGAAGCTGCACTAAAACTGTAATTTGGACCTTCAACCCATTGATCCCCATTGAAGTGTGCTATATAAAGAAAAATCCTGTAATCTTTTCCTCAAAAACCCTAAAAGATAATATAAATTAAAACTGCAAGCAGCGCTGAAAGGGCCCTCGTACTCGGGCTCATAACTACCTGGTGGCTTTTGTAAAACAGCGAACAGTGGGCAATATGCATTTAAAGTGGTAAATACAGAAGGAATACGTCAAAGTCATTTATATATGCCAAAATTCCTGCTACTAGGTGGTGGTGCTATGACTATAACTGAATATTGGTGATATATAACTGGAGATGTCTTCAGGCCAGCACTTTTATCAAACATACAAAGTTTGGTGAAGACTAAACATGGTATGTTTATGTTAGTACAAAGCATGATGTATTCTGTTGCCAACAGGTGGCGCTATGATTATAACTGAATATTGGCCTTTGCATGTCTTTAGGCCAGGAGTCTTACCAAACGTGAAGTTTGGTGTAGATTGGACATTGCATGTTTAAGTTATGTTTAAGCGTAAAACAAGTAATTTCCTGTTGCCAGTAGGTGGCGCCATGCTTATAAAAGAATACTGGCCTTTAGATGTGTTCAGGCCTGGACTCTTATCAAACGTGTGAAGTTTGGGGCAGATCGGACATTGTATGGCTGAGCTACAACACCTTCTATTCCCTTGGTTGAAACATCAAACTTTGTCAGGCCACTACGGACACGCCCTTCAACGAAAACTCAAGAACTTCGCAATTTAACATTGCAAAGACCTTTAGAGTAGACTGACCGAATATAATGTTGATGTCAGTGAATGATGTTCAATGAAAACTTAAGATTTTCACAATGTAACATCACAAAGGGCTTGATCACTTTAAACATCTAGGAGGAGTTTGTTTAAATACAACGTCTGAAAATGCAAAAACTTGTAGAGAAAATTGTTGGGTTTCGGACTTCGTACTGGGGGACTTTTTTGTAGGTACAGTATTGGTGTGTTAAATGTGTCTGACAAATTTTGTACATGTATGTGAAACAGCTCGAGAGGCACTTTGTTGAATTTTTATAGGTGGCACTATCGAGCCATTTTGCCACACCCACCTCTGAAACCCATATCAGATGTAAATTTTCACTACTTTTGGCATGTGTGCAAAGTTTGATTCGTTTTCAAAAAATGAAATTCATTTCGGAGAAGAAGAAGAATCTGAGCAATTCCAATAGGGTCCTTGCACCATTGGTGCTTGGGCCCTAATAAATAAAAATACAAGTTGGGAACTTTCACTTCTGTTAACCCTTGGAAATATCAACAAAACTATATTTTGATTTCTAACTCATCTGAAACAAAAAAACGAACCAGTTTTGAAAACAATTTATCTGTTGAAATGAGCCCAAGGCCAAATCAATGGTGTTGAAAAACAGAAGTGCAAGAGGATAAAACGCTCTAGGACAAGTTGAGTACATAATATAACTGCTTCCACATGGCATTTCCCTCAGTTTTGAAAGTGCAAGCTAACAGTAACTTTGCAAGTAGACGCTGCCGTTCACCCCAGCTTCTTTTTGCCTTCCCACTTCGGCTCTGGGGAGAAGACGCATCCCACCCACAGACTCGGGACGCTTCCAACTCATTAACATGGGCTTGGAGAGTTTTTAATTAGCATTAATGTGCTGAAGCTAACACGGGCATTGCTGAACTCTCTCACTGGTGACTGGATGGGGAATTAGAAACGTGTTACCCAGAATTCCACTGTGCTATGAGAACTCACATGCATCACCTTGCCGTGGCTCCCTCTACCCCCCTCTCAACGGTATGATCTGACTCTGAAGCTTTGGAATGATAGAGATTTAAGAAGTTCTTTTCTTGCCACACAACCTCGGAAACCCAAAAGCAGCTTTTCCAACCAAAAGACCTGACAAAGCAGAGCGAGGAGATGCTTCAGTCAGGTGCAAATCAAACCCTTATCTTCACAAGTAAACTTCACACACCCGCGCACATGAATGTGAACGCTTTGGGCAGATGCGCACGCACACACACAAATCCACATGTCTGACAAGCACATTTTCACTTGGCTGAGCAAAGCAGTAGCTGGAAGAATCTTATTGAGACGGGTTCGCATTGAGTCATTCATGTATAGACATCATGTCACTTATACTGTGGTAAAGAAAAAAAAAAACACGCAGAGTGCAGATTTCCAATCATTTGAACACCTGCAAAAAAACATATAATCGAGATTAATGTTATTTAACCAAATGGGTACAAACGTCCAATCTGGCGTCAGTACCATGTGACCAAATTTGAAACTGGAAAATGAACAGGTGCAGCTGGAAAAAAAACATGTTAGTACAGACAGAAAGATGAGCCTATAGAAATACTCAAGAAGGGTCCACTCAGCACCCCTGCTGACAGTCCTGATTCTGTCTGTTAAGGTCAAATGAAACCCTATTCAATGGAGGGGACAGAGGTCAAAGGTCAAGGGAACCAAAACACATGCCAAGAGTAGCTAACAGGGATCGTGACCCATTTACAGTCTAAACCTGCAACCCTGAAGCAATGTTTAACACTGAGGACATCTAATAGATCTTCATGAGTGTCTTGGTCATGGAAAAAAAAAAATACTAAAGCATATTTTACTTATTAACACATTTTATTACCTCTCTCATTTTACAAGCAATGCCATTCTTCTGACTTTGTCCTTTGGCCTCCTAAGCTATGATTAGTACTTGAATACTTCAATCACACTTAAAAATTTAATAGAAAGGAAACAAGCTTGATATTCATTTATTTATTTAACTTACTTACTTAATTGATGACTTATTTATAAAAGAAGTCATTTATGCTCACCAAGGCTGCATTTATTTGATAATAATAAAAAAATCCGATAAAAACAGTGTGAATTTTTTTGTTTTGCTGAAAATTTTTGCTGCTTGTTTTTTTTCTCAAATCTTTTGAAACAGTGCAAAAGTCTTTATCGATCAATTTAAAGCATCCTTGTTAAATAAAAGTATTTTTTTTTAAAAGACGGAACTATACCGTTCAAAATCAAAGCTGCATTTATTTGATTTTTTGCATTTATTTGATTATATAGATTTTTCTTAAGAATTTGAAGAAAGTTCAAATGAACAGTTGGAATGAACAAAGTTAAAAGAACAGTATTTATTTAAAAATAGAAATTATTGTAACAAGACAAAAGTCTTTACTGATCAATTTAAAGCATTCTTGCTTAATAACAGTATTTAATACACTACCAGTCAAGTGTTTTTGAACAGTAAGATTTTTTATGTTTTTGTCTCTTCTGCTCACTAAGTCTGGATTTATTTGATCCAAAATACAGCAAAAACTGTAATATTTTGAAATATTTTTACTATTTAAAATAACGGTTTTCTATTTGAATATATTTTAAAATGTAATTTATTCCTGTGATTTCAAAGCTGAAATTTTAGCATCATTTGTCCAGTCACATGATCCTTCAGCAATCATTCTACATTTAATAGTAGTAGTAGTAGTAGTAGTTTAAAAAAGCTGAGTAGAATTTTTCAGGTTTCTTTGATGAATAGAAAATTCAGAGGAACAACATTTATCTGAAACAGAAAACTTTTGTAACATTATAAATGTCTTTATCATCACTTTTGATCAATTTAAAGCATCCTTGCTGAATAAAATAATTATTACTATAATTTCTTTCCCAAAAAATATAATTAAAATTATATTATTATTTTAAATATTGATAATAATAATAATTGTTTCTTGTGCAAATCAGCATATTAGAATGATTTCTGAAGGATCATGTGACACTGAAGACTGGATAATGATGCTGAAATTTAGCTTTGATAACAAAAAAAAAAAGTTACATTTTAAAATATATTTAAACAGAAAGCAGTAAATAGTAAAAATATTTCACAATATTGCCGCTTTTGCTGTATTTTAGATCCAATAAATGCAGGCTTGGTGAGCAGAAGAGACTTTTGAATGGTAGTGTAAATAAACAAATATAAATAACACTCCTGGTATGGTTGTTATATATGTTTGTTTTTGTTTGTTTGTTTTTTTGTTATGGCTTAGTGGTTGTAGATTTGTGCATTTAAAATCTTGAATGGACAGTTCATGAACTACAACTGCTACCACATGAAATGACCAAGTTTCATGCCTGTTTTGACATACTACCTATTGAAATGAAAGTTGGGGTGGATTTATTGATTATTGGAGAGTTACACACGTGTGTTACCTTAAAAGCTGCTCCTCCGTGGATGATGGACTTGATGAAGATACCGAGGTCCTCGCCGGTCTCACGGGACTTATTACCCTTCAGGCTGACCCCTAACCCAGCTGAGCCCGAATCATTGAGAGGGACCTCAAACATCAGCTGCTCCTTCCCTTCCTCAGACATCTGCAAGCGGGCCTGCTCCTCTTTCTGAAGGGAAAACAACAATGACGGAAGAGAATGAGACGAGGAAGAAGACAGGTCATTCCATTCGAACATAAAAAGCCCACTATTTTAGCAGAGAATAGCTCAACCTTTTCATGCCTCTTTTCTGCCTGTGATGGCAATGGGGTCATTTAGAAACATAATCCATTCTCCATTATAGAGTCCACACACTCAGCTCCCCGCTGCATTCTCCCTCCCGCTTTTCCCTATTTCCTTTCTTTTCTCTTTGTCTGTTCTCTTGGCATAATGATGCTAAAATTACCTGTACATCTCTTCGGCAAAAGTTTGTTTTAAAATGAATGTTAATAAAAAGGGAGGGAGAAAAATGACATTATTATATCTGCTATCAGCGTGGTAAAAATTATTTTTACGTCGCCACGGGAACAGGCTTTCTTTGCGGAGAAGAATGAAGGAGAGCAAATGAAGGAGAAAATGGGTTTAAAAAGGTCTAAAAGAAGTATGTATTTGATCTATATAATGGCATAGTGTCTGCTAGAAATACATAATGAGAGAGAGAGAGAAAGTTGTTGACGCCAAAGTGTCTAACAGTGTTTTAATGGTACAAGTTAAACATCATACTCATCCTGATGCACATTCAATGGGACATATCTTCAAAAACAGGTTTTTCCTTGCTCTTTTTCTATATATATAATAGTGTGATGTACCATGTAATCATACTCTTATGCTCCCTTCCCAGTTCAAAACCATAGGCTGCACAGATCTCAGCCTTCCTGCTGTCTCCTGTAGGGAGTAGTAAATACTAGATAGTTAGCAAATAATTCTCTACTTAACTTGGTTGCACCTTGTGTCTTTATGTCAGAACGCAGCTAACAGATTGGTAGCTTTGTATTATGTGTAGTCATACTATGGCAATTACCTTCATCGATCCAGTAGCAGCCTTGACATCTCCAGACTAAATGTTGATATTGTAACAAAGTATAAATTATATTAATTTCTATTTAGTCATCAGCCAGCAATATATATTCAAAGTATAGCACATACAACTTTATTCACATGCGCTACATAGTATATAAAAATGTTTAACTGCCTTATTGTTTATATTGTCACAAAATGTAAACTATATTATCACCCATTTTAAGTAGGATATATGAAACATCCTGCTTTATTATATACTATTTATTAAAGCCAATTATGAATCTCATCAAGTTGGTGTTTTTAAGCATTTTGCATTTATTCCAAAAAAATAACTAGTGCCAGTAACAATTTAAACAATGTATTTTATTTGTGAACTTATGTTCAGCTTTTCTTTTTTAATAGTTAACTATTTTTTAAAGTTTTGGCTTATCAGTCATTAAAGCTTGGTAAATATTGGACAGAGATTTATTTTAAATTACACTAAGCTGACTCACTAAAAACTCCCACAGATCATGCTTTCTAGCCATTTTAAGTCTTATTTTAATATGAAGTAGTTATATCCAAGCATGCGGGTTGTTTACTTTTTTATTATTGACTTTTTTTTTAACCTGAACCTGATCTGCTAAATTGATTCATTGTGTAATGTCAAATGCAACTATAAGAAATTAAGATACTAAGATAATATAAACATAAACATTGTGAATTTGTCAGCACCCATAGCTTTGTGGTTAGTGCATTGACACATAGCGCGGCTGTGCTCGCGGCAACCCGAGTTCGAGTCCCGCCTTGGGGTCCTTTGCCGATCCTGTTCCCCTCTCTCTTCCTCTCATAATAAAGGTGTATTTAAAAAAAAAAAGCTGCTTTGAAAGCTATCCAGTGTGGACACAATGTGTGAATTGACTATATAGATACATGTAATGTAAACTTAACAAGAGTATTAAAGATACAGTAGCAAAAACAGCCTGTTTAATTCAGAGAGATCATAGAAAATGGCTAAAAAACTAGAACTGCCCTTGACTAAAGATTTTCTGTTCGACTAGAAGTTTTAAGCATTAGTTGACTATTAGTCACACGTTTATTAATAAACCATATAAATCATAATAATGAGCCTTTAACTGCCTACATAGCTTAATAAGTGCTCAAGCACACACAAAAAAAGCTTGCACTGGCAGATATAAGAATTATGAATGTATCCGGGAAAAACGGCAGGGAGACTGCAGGAAGACATTTTAATAATGTATTGATAAACTAGCTTTTTTTATGTTTTCGGGTTTAAGAGATTAATTCTGCGACACTGACTTGTCATCTCGTCAGTAGTGATGTGCCTGTATGCACGTTTCATACAGATTACATAATCTATTTGAATTGGTTTATTTAAAAGTAGACAATTCACTCTTTATAGAGCAAGTCAAGCATAATAGGAGTTTTGAAGTTTTGCGCTCAAGTTCACAGAGACTGAGACGGCAGAAAGCGCATCCTGTTTGCTTTCATAATTTTACAAAAGCGCAACATTTCATTGTTATTGTGAGTGCACACAAATAAAAGTAGAGTCTTTACAAATTTGAAAGATGTATTACTTTTATCTGTATGACCAAAAATGACGGAGTATTTTAAGAGCAAGTGACCGCACCAGCGCCTCCGTCTATCTTGCAGTGAGCACGCTACTGTTCAGCTTACACACTCCGCACAAACACTTCAAAAGCGCACATTTTCTAGTTTAACATTAGATTGAGCGGACATGTAAAGTTGCTACTACATACATGCTCAGATGAAAAGCCATATTTGAGGTCGATGAACGATAGGCGAGCGCTTGAATGTCCTGCCTGATGTATTATATTATCACACAGACCAGCCGTTAACGATCTGTCCGTCAGGGTTGGGGCCATTCATAAATTGAATTGAGAATGAATGGTAAATTCCAATTCACTTCCTGGAATGGAATTGGCATTGGAATTGCATGCAGCTGACAGGAAATGGAATTGGAATTGAATTGGAATGTCAGGAAACAGAAATGAAATCAAATAAATTCCACTAAATTCCACTTGAGTTGCTAAATAAAATAATTTGACTTGATTTGCTTAATAGTTTATAGTACATTAAATATTGTAAATCACATAAACAACAAACATATAAAAGAAATACAAAGTACTGTATGTTTAGTATGTTAAGCATGATCATTTCACAAATTGTAGTCATATTTAAAGAGGTAAAATATTAAATATGATTCTTTTTTTTGCATGTGTCACTCTGCGTGTCCCTAACAAGATTCTCCTAAACTACATTTCCCAAAATTCCATGCAAGGTGAAAGTTCATAACCTGGGAGTATAAATGTAAGCCAGTGAGGGCCCATTTTGAGGGTGTAAGTTTGGAGATTTTCCTGTTAGTCTGAGTGAAAAGAATTTGATCGTATTTGGATAGCTTTTTGTGTATGATCTTGGACTGTTTTGACAATCTGATTTGTGTATGAACCCTGGACTGCAAAATTAACACATAGATTTCGATTAACCTATTAAACTGACAATGGCTGAGAAATCTGTAATGTCTGGGAAGACCAGTATAATGGATCATTTTGGTGAACCGACTCACAACTTTAGGTAACCATAAAGCAATCTGCAATCATTGTGGTATACCTGTTCATGGATCCATCCGAGCTACATCAAATTTTAAACGTCATCTACAGGTGAGTACTGTTTGTGCAATCTTAGCGATGCCAAATTTCAGGAAATGATGATAATTTGATGTAATAAAAAGTGAATGAAATACATGAATGAACATGACTCATTTTTTTTTGTGAGTTGAGACATATATTATGTGGTAACCATATATTGAAGGTATAGTACATCCAGAAACTTATCACCTCTGTCATTCAATTATTAATTCATAATGCACAGTTCTCATTTTTATTTACTTGCATTTAATCAACTCTATTTCATACATTACTTGGTATTTGTAAAGCATCATAAATAAAGTTCAAATGTATGTCTCTAAATGCAATCACAAATAAATGCTCAGAAACAGCAATAAACGGAATTCAGTGGAATTTCCCTGAATTGAATTCCACTTCCTGTAATTCCAATTCAATTCCAACTCTGTTACCTGTAATTGTTGTTGAATTCCAATTCCAATTCCATTTCCTTCTTTGAATTGGAATTGTTGAGTTCATTCCTGAATTGACCCCAACCCTGCTGTCCGTCACAGACTGCATGACTTCGTCACTTCCTGTGGATTTTCTTTTTCTGCAAATATGCGATTGATAAAATTTTGTTTGGCCAAGCCTTTTCTTGTTGACTAACGGTCGTCTATTAGGGGGCAGCCCTACTGAAAACTTAAATGTGTAATACATTTTGGTAAACATTGTATATGTACTGGGGGGATGAAAAATAAAATGCTATAAAAAAAAAAATGAAATAGCTCTTCGTCCCACCAGACACCACATGAGAGACATGATGCACAACCAGTAGTGTATAGAATCCCTAGACCTGACAGGAGCCGTGAGAACTGTAAATATTACGAAATGCTATTACAGGAATGAACGGGGTTGAGAAGGCCAGCTAAGACGGAGTATGTGTGGGTCAGCAAGGCCTGGTTTATCTCTGTTTACTGTGGGATTGCGGGTTTTGAAAGTATTAGTGTCACGCACTCACAAACACACGCCCGACTCAGCAACTCTGCGAATTTCTGTGAAGACTGCAAAATACCGCTGACCGTGTGTCATCGGGACGACAGGAAAAAGAGAGGGGTTTAAGGAATTTAACCCTGAGTAGATGGCCTAAATGCCCTCAAACTAACTTCCAAATGTCAGAGTGACCAACTTGTACGTGTCAGAACTGTTCAAACATGCAAAACAAAATATACCAAAGCCGTTTTCAAATGACCTGAACACACGCGTGAGCTTTATCTGACTAACCAACCTCTCATTTGTTCATCCACGGATGTGTTTGAGTAACTAAATCCAAATGAAAGACCGTAAGTCCAGGCATGCGAGGATCTGAATGAAGACAAAGCTAGTCTATCAGCTGGGGAAATCACAGGGCTAAAGCCCGCTGTGTGTACAGCTAGCAACGCTCCTGTATGCTAACAGTCGTGATATTTCACAGCCGAGCCCCCTGCCAGGACCCGGCTCTGAATCAAAATGCCACATCGCATTTCCTTCAGCCATTTTCCCTGGCTAGAAAGGGTTTATCAGTCAGCGTGTACCCCTGTGTGAGACATATGTCTCCAGCACAAGCTTTTCTCCAATAAGCGTTATTGTTTTAATCATAATGACAAGCAAAGTCGTTCAAACCGCAATTCTGACAAAGGGCATAAGTGTTTGAATAAGCACCATCTATATGTCTTAGGCTTGCGTTGTCTAATCTGCATACTCAACATCTGTTCCTCCGCCGTGGAAAGCGCCTTAATGATGAACAAGACATATGATGTCATCAGCCCAAGCAGATGGATCACCGTCATCTATAGGTACAGCAGCGAATGACATTCGGAGGGCTTAAAGATGAGCAGATCCGCAGCTGTTCGCTCAGGAAATCACGCCGGCTTTCATAACCTCTCGCTCTCTCTGTGTCAGTCACTCACAAACACATTTAGGCTTCTGTCTCTATTGTTTGAGAGCCAACAGACAAGGCCCTCAGAATTATTGCGCTCCAGGGAGACCGAGACACCGTATGTGTGTTTGGTGTGGACAGGAAGAGGAAGCAGGGAGGTTCTCCAGGGAATCGGGGTGCCATCGGACCTCTGCGGTCTCTGTGAGTGAGCGCTTTACAATGGCTACAGTAAACAAAGGTTTGTAAGGCCACAAACACACCACAAAAAGACCTTCTGTGGAAAGCTGTCAATTGCATGTGATGTATAACTCACCCACCTGGGGAGTAATATTTTTCTGATACTCATTGGGGATTTTGCAGAGAGCATGCATGGGTTTAAAAACAGATGCATGTGTCTTTCAAAAGAAACTCATGCCAAACCAAAGCAATGGTTTGGAACTGATATCCACATCAAGGAATTGTGAAGCTTCAGCCAAGGAAATGGTTGTTTTTGACCACATCAATTCTGAAAATGCAGACATAGGAGGATTGTGGGAATGTGTTGCAAAATCTAAAGGAAATGCCTCAGCAATCATCTGATCAAATTCATTGACAAGGTTCTACAACAGATCATCACAATTCTATCCATACTGTAGGTCAATGACAAAACTGCTTTGGATGAAGAGCTGCAAAACGATTAGTCGCAATTAACTGATACAAAATAAAAGTTTATGTTTACATATATATAATATGTCTGTGTACTGTGTATATTTATTATGCATATATTAATACACACAGAACTCTATTTGGATGAATAAAATGTATTGCACTTATAAATTAAGCAACTGTATTATTTATTAGAATTGATATCATTTTTAAAATGCAACAACTACTGAGTTAAAAATTCTATTTTTTTTTCCTCCTCAAAACCATATATAACCATCGTAAAACAGAACATTTATAAGAATGTGCCATATCAGGTGCTATATCATTTTTTCTTATAGTACACTCACAATTAAGCATAAAAAAAAACTAAAAAAAAAAAAACAAATATCTACTGAAATAAAATACAATGCAATATTTCCTTGATAACTACCTAAAAGTAAAATAAAAATGAAAAACTATACAGACATTAAAAAAACACACACAAATTAATTCAAACTATTAGCAACTACTAAAATTGACCAACAAACAAGCATTAAAATTTCTAAACCATAAAGGAAAAAAATGTACCTAAAATTAAATGAAAACCTTATATAAAACAAAAACAAATCCAAAATATTAATTAGACTGTGTTTTTTTTTTTTTTGTTGTTGTTGTTGATTTCCTTTTCTCTGCACTGAGAGTTGAAAAATGTTCAACTTTGTGTAAAATGCAGCGCTCATCACTGTCAATTTTTCCTCGTCCAATCACAGTGGGGCGGGACAAATTTTACACTGACCAACCACCACATCCTCCATGTACAACAGCAACAGAACAGATGACAACAAGAAGCACAGCAACAGAACAAAATCATTTACAGTAAAACCAGAGTAAGTACTTTATTTTGAGTGTACATTATATTCATAAATAAACTCAATCTTCAAAATAAGATGCTGTACTAGTTTAACTTCTGTATAATAGCAGCCAAACAGCCAGGTGTTTTCATCTGGCTAAAAACAATTTGATGGACACACGCCTTATATGTGACCCTGGACACAAAACCAGTCAAGGGTCAATTTTTTGAAATTGAGATTAATACATCATCTGAAAGCTGAATAAATAAGCTTTTCATTCATGTATGGTTTGTTAGGATAGGATATATAATATTTGGCCGAGATGCAACTATTTGAAAATCTGGAATCTAACAGTGCAAAAAAAAACTAAATATTGAAAAAATTGCCTTTAAAGTTTAAGCAATTCATATTACTAATCAAAAATTAAGTTTGGATATATTTAAAATAGGAAATTTACAAAATATCTTCATAGAACATGATCTTTACTTAATATCCTAATGATTTTTGGCATAAAAGAAAAATCAACAATTTTGACCCATACAATGTATTTTTGGCTATTGCTACAAATATATACGTGCTACTTATGACTTGTGGTCCAGGGTTACATGTGTCAGTGACCCAAATATATGTATTTAGAAAAACAAACCAAAATACTCACAACCTTAGCTTCCCTTCATCTTACACAGATTTTGGCTGCCACCAGCTGTTTTTTACCATATGCAGGCTCAGCATTTCCCAAATTTTGATGCTCCACTGTCAGTCCCACAATCCCCTGAGCTAGCTTGTCTTTCCCATACGGAATGAATTGGAAACACTTGCTCATGCTACACCCACCTCACACCAGTGAACATGTAGGGTTAGCCAACCTCATCACTTCCTACTGAGAATGTCCATGTATCAATCCCCTTTAATGGGCTATAAGACTCAGCAGTCGTCGTTCTCAGCCAGCCACAGGAATGCTGGCATGCCCAGATTCATCAGTCTGAGCTGACTGCTGCTGCTAATGACCGAGTGAGAGCAAGACACCGTCCTACCGGTTTATCTAAGCTTTGAAATCAAGCAAAATAAATGTACAAATTTGGGATGTCCCCATTAGGTTTTTTGTGCAACCCGATCCGAGTCACTGAATATTGAGTATTTGCCGATACCGAGTCCCTATTCCTAGTGTTTGGTGCACAAATCAAATACATTAAAGTTATTAAAATCAATCTAATGTATACAGAGTTGTGAAGAGTAAAAGTAATATACAGTTGAAGTGAAAAGTTTACATACACCTTTGCAGAATCTGCAAAATGTTAATTATTTTACCAAAATAAGAGGGATCATAGAAAATGCATGTTATTTTTTATTTGGTACTGTCCTGAATAAGATATTTCAAATAAAAGATGTTCACATATAGTCCATAAGAGAAAATAATAGCTGAATTTATAAAAAATGACCCCGCTCAAAAGTTTACATACACTTGATTCTTAATACTGTGCTGTTACCTGAATGATCCACAGCTGTTTTTTGTTTGTTTGTTTAGTGATAGTCGTTCATGAGTCCCTTGTTTGTCCTGAACAGTTAAACTGCCCTCTGTTCTTCAGAAAAATCCTTCAGGTTCCAGGTTTAAGCATTTTTGTGTACAGTATTTTAAACCCTTTAAATAAACGACTGTAGGATTTTAAGTTCTGTTCACTTTTCACACACTTTTTTTATTACAGAAGGCTCAAATGCTCACTGATGCTTCAGAAGGAAAAACAATGTTTTAAGAGCCAGGGGTGTAAACCTTTGAACAGAATGAAGATGTGAACATTTTTATTTTGTTTTTTGTCAAAATATTTAATAAACATTTAGTACTGCCCTTCAGAAGCTGCAAAAGATACTTACAAGTTTACCAGAAGACAAAATAAGTTAAATTTACCCCAGTCTTCAAATTCAAAAATGTTTTACCTCTCATTTGAACCTTCTGTAATAGTTGCATATGAGTCTCTCAGTTGTCCTCAGTGTGGATGGATCTCAAAATCATACAGTCATTGTTGGAAAGGGTTCAAATACACAAAAATGCTGAAAAACCAAAGAATCTGTGGGACCTGAACAATTTTTCTGAAGAAAAGCAGGCACTTTAACTGTTCAGGACAAACAAGTGACTCATGAACTATCATCACTAAACAAAAAAACAGCTGTGGATCATTGAGGAAACAACACAGTATTAAGAATCAAGTGTATGTAAACGTTTGAACACGATCATTTTTATAAATTCAACTATTATTTTCTCTTGTGGACTATATATAAATGCCTTTTATGTGAAATACCTTATTCAGGTCAGTACAAAATAAAAAATAACATTTTGTATGATCCCTCCTATTTTGGTAAAATAATTAACATTTTCTGCAAGGTGTATGTAAACGAGACATCCCAAGCACAAACACAGTGAAACAAGCACAAGCTCCAAAATCTTGATCTGAAGTGACAGATTTGAACATACACAACATTCATCACACAAATACTGTTCATCATTGGAGAGACTCCAGGGTCAGGCATTAGCATCTTGCTAAGCTAAAAATTCAACATTTTTCTGAACCTTCACAGGCAAAAAGGTCAAATTTCTATTGTTAATAGTGTTGCAATGTATGAAGCACAGCTCACACAGACAATTTCAAACCAAGTGGTCAACATGTGACCAACTTGAACTTCTGCACGGGTAAATCTTCTGCACTTTTCCAGATGGTGTGGATTCCTATTGAAATGAATGGATTTGGCCTGCAAAAACATTTATACACAGTCAAAACAGAAACGCAACTTGCATGTGTAAGTGTTTTAAATCTCATGACTCTATCATAATCATACGAAAACACAGGGAAAATGCTGATTTCTGAAACCATGCTTGCTGCGATCACTTGTTTTTCTCTCTTCTCCAAAGCAATGCAACACTCTTATTCTCATTCAGTCACATGTTTGCCAATACAACATAGAACTGACAACAGAATACATTCAGTTATGGCATAATCACAATAGCCATTTCTCAAACTGCATAAAAAAGTTCTTCAGTAATAAAACACTGCAAATATTTTGTCAAAACTTTATGGTTTAATCTTACAATGATGTTTTTGCCATTGGCTGTTGCATCACCTCTTTAAATGTCTTGTACAAATGACAACGTGTTTTGCTTGTGGGTGATAGTACACACTTGTCAAGCTTGGGTGATATTTCAATCTCACATTTGTTAAACAGCCCTTCTGGATTTTCTTTTCCACATAAATTTGCCGTTAGGTCTTTCTTGTGGAAAGTTTCTGCATGGCTGCCCCCACAACTGTCAAAACTTGTGAAAGACAAACAAGCTCAGGTGTCTCATTAAAGTCTGAGAGTCAGTTTTACACCCACAGTGCCAAATGAGTTTAGTTTAAAAAATTAATTGCAGGAATAATGACCCCTCTAGCAATATTGATGATAATGCTAAATGCTACCCATTATAAAATGAACTACCAGGAACATTTCTTCGGTGTTAATAACAGGGAACACTTTGGAAAAACTGCTTTAATAAGTGTAACCCAATATGTCAACTTTTTTACTACTACATCAGTTTCCTATTCTTTGGATAAGTGTTCCCATCTGGAGTGTACCGGTGATGCCTAACATGCTGTCTGCGTAGGCAGCTTTCTAGAATTTGTTACAGACTGGAACACTTATGTATCTACGCAATGCTTAGCAGTGGTAGCAGCAGTAAATGGATAATTTGTACCTCCTTGAAATGAGGAAAATACAGCAAAAGGAAACCTCATGGTCACTGTGCTTGTTCCATCCATTTCCTCTTGATTTGACCCATGGAAGGGGGAAGGAAGGATGAGGAAGAGGAAATGTGGTAGCAAAGCCATCGTCCTTCACTGTTAGTCTATCTGTCACTGATCTGCTCAAACTCCCCCCATTGGTTTGCCATAGGGTCTCAGGAAATCAAGACTCAAGGCCAGAGAGAGAGTCTGTGACAGACGGTTAATGCGGCAAACACACACTGAGCTTTAATGGTCACTTTAGCTTCTTTAGTGTTGAACAGACTGAAAAGACAAAAAAAAAAAAACAGGTGTTTTATCAGAGTCTAGTAAGAGGAAGGAACAAAGAGAGACTGTTAAAGAGGGAATGAGAGAGACACTCCTGGACAATCAATGACGCGATGTTAAACAAGAGCTGAATTGATTCTCTTGATGTTCTTGCCACGTAAAAAAAAAAACACTAAGTAAACATTTAGTTTAAACAGTGGTGAGGGCCTGTGACGTATATAACTCCTAGTCATATTAAGATATTATTTAAGTTGCACTTAAATCATTTAAAATTAACTTGAGAGTTTACTTGATTTAACTTGGATTAGAAATTACAGACTTTTTTGATGGTAATCATTTTTAGACAGAACTTAATTTCTGAATTTATTTATTAGACATATCTGTCAGACAGAGGCAGTAAACTAATGAACGAGAACAAGAGGTTTGACATGTAGTCGCTGACATTTTGTTGAAATAAAAGCCTGACACATAATTAATTAAAACTATTCCAAAAAATGGCAAATATGAGTCGATACAAGGTACTGGCATCAAATTTAAGACTTGAAGACCTTTTTTAAGACTTAAACAAATAAAATTAACACCAAAAATCATATGCGTGGTTTGTTAGGAAAGGAAAATATTTGGTTGAGATACAACTATTGGAAATTTTGGAATCTGACTGTGCAAAAATTATTAAAGAAGTCCAAATGAAGTTCTTAGCAATGCATATTACTAATCAAAAATTAAGTTTACAAAAAAAAATTACAAAATATCTTCATGGAACATGATCTTTACTTAATATCCTAATGATTTTTAGCATAAAAGAAAAATCGATCATTTTGACTCATACAATGTATTGTTGACTATTGCTAGAAATATATCCGTGCTACTTATGACTGGTTTTGTGGTCCAGGGTCACATTTGTCTATGGTAACATATTAAACTGTAAAATGGCTGTAAAACGAACGATTTACAGTTTACATACTTTAAGCTTTTAAACCATTTTTAAGAAAAAGTATCAATTATTAAAGAATTATTATCAATAAGTTATTACATTAATTAATAACATCTAAATATATCTTACTGTCTTAAATGTTTAGATTTTTAGAATATGCATTATCTTGTTATTGATCCACCAGTTCACATTTACAACTTGCTTGCAGCATAAAAACATGGGTTGATTTTCATATTGGTCTAAACAAAAACAGCTTATTGAAAATGCAAACTCATTCTCTACCAGCAGGTGGAGCTTTTGGAACAGCAGAAATATAGCTGTAACAACTATATACAAAGCAGTGCAGCACCTGGCGTCGAAATGTGCACATTAAAACCTAGTGCTGCCCTTGACTAAAGATTTGTGAAGAATGATGGAGTATTTTAGGAACAAGTGACTGCACAGGCACCTCCATCTCTTATGCAGTAAGTGCGCTACTATTCAACTTCCAGCTGTTTTGACAATAATGGCTGTATGTTGAATTATATTCAGGGGACAGTAAATATACACTGCTATACAAGCTCCACATTGACTACTGTTTCATTTCTATAGTATTGTTCCTTAAGAAGCTATACTAAAAACGTTGCTGAAATTTGAGGGGTGTACTCACTTTTGTGAGATACTGTGCATAGTATTTATTTTACTTACATAGTGGTATTTTAGATGATATTTGAGGTAGTTGAAAGATAGGTGGGCGTTTGGATGTCCTGCCCGATGTATTGTATTACATCACAGACCAGCTGTTAACTATCTGTCCGTCACAGACTGCGTGACTTTGCCACATTCTGTAAATTTTTCCTGCGATTAAGCGACTAATAAAATTTTGGTCAACCAAGCCTCTTCTCGTCGACTATTGGGGGCGGTCTTAATAAAATCATAGCCTTTTCACGTTTAATCATCACAATCAGCCATATCACAATTCTTGTCTTTCTGTTCTCAAATTTAAGACCTCTTGAAATCATAAGACTTTCATGTACCATGTAAGATTTTTAATGACCATATATGTGATACAAATTTAAGACTTTTTAAACACCCACGGAAATATGCTTTAATATTATTTTCATATCTCCTCACAACTTGGTGGCCCAGTGCCGAAGCTGCGTAGGTACCCTCAGGTCATGGTTGTTAAAACACACCATTTGGCAGTGGTGGGCAGTAACGAAGTAGTTGTAATTCGTTACTGTACTTAAGTACGTTTTTCAAGTATCTGTACTTTACTGGAGTAGTTTTATTTTGAGTAACTTTCACTTTTACTTCATTACATTCCAAAGCGTAAGATCGTACTTTTTACTTCACTACATTTCATAAACATATCGTTACCTCTTATAATATATCACGTGCTCTGAGACGCACAAGCGGTGTCTGATTCATGAACAAACTGATTCTTTTCAATGAACCTGTTAATCGGATTCGCCAATTGCACCAAACAATTCATTCACGAATTGGAATGATCCGATTGCAGCTGTTCTCGAGTCAACAACTCATTGATTCAAATGATCCGTTTAGAGCGAGTCTCCAGTCAACTGAATTCACAAGTAAGAACCGGGAGATCTTGTGCGCGTGCGCGACTGATGCTGCGAAAAGTAAGTTACTAATTTCGAATTTTAGGATTAATTATTATAACAAAATCATATTTAGGTCAAAGCTGTCCGTTGTTTGTGAATTACATCTGCTGTAAAAGGTGATCTGTTTAAGCGAACTGAAATGCTTGAATTCAAAAACGAAAAATTTAAATAACAGCTTAAATAAAATAACTCATGCACATTCATATTCCTCGCTGATGTAACGTTAGCAGTTTTATTAAAATGCTACGCATGTAGCGCTACGTGACGTCTGTTTTTATATTGTTTAGCAACAGTATACATTTTTATATTGTTTGGATCAGCTGGAGTAGACAGATATGAATGTTTATTCAACCATACTGAAAATAAGTAAATATTGTTAGCTGATGCTAACTGTCTAGCTGCTTGATGGTGCTAAGTTGAGATAATTTTTTAGATATAAAGTCCACATATTTTTATTCAACCACCTAGATAGATTACATCCGAGGGAAAAAGAAAGGGTGTCATGCTCAGATCATGGTAACTACAGTAATTATCAAAGTGGAAAGTGATGCCCTCTGGGGGCATTTGGCCAGGGGTGTTTTTACATGGGCAATATTTGAAAGGAAAAAATCATTATGATAATATAATTATATTTTCCTTAAAATGTTCTTGTTAACTTCAGTCCTTATTCTCAAGTCATATATAACTGTGATGTTGTGCAAAACAAGCTTTACTTGTTCACACTTTTTTCTTACTGTTGAAAATATGATGGTCAAATCTGTTTTCTCTCAGGTACATTGCTGTGTAAGCTTCACATTGAATATTACTACATCACTCTCGTCAACATAGTCCATATCAACAACAGTAGGATTACAAAAAATATGTGCTGCCTATATAAAATTGCTAAATAAATCTATCAGTACTTTTTTACTTAAGTACATAAAAAATCGGGTACTTTTGTACTTTCACTCGAGTAAAATTGAAAGAGGAGCACTTTTACTTTTACTGGAGTAATATTTTATTATACGTATCTGTACTTTTACTCGAGTACTCAAATTGTGTACTTCGTCCACCACTGCCATTTGGTTTGAAAATGCTGAAATGTTGCAGAGAATTAGCCTTAGGTCCTTTTTGGCATGCTCTTCGTCAAATTTGTTCATCTGTTATTTGAGAACGGTTTGACAGAACAACTTGAATTTTATAACTTCTTGCCAGCATGGTCTGAAGATGAATTAGGTGAAAATAAGACAAACTCTCTAGGGTGTGTTTAAAAAAAAAAAAAAAGTAGTTTTTTCAGATAATTAAAAATTGGGAAAAATCTTGACCCGTTAAATTTAAGCACGCAAGCTATTACTATAAACATGAGTGCAACTATGAGGTGTTGGTGGCACTAGAGGTTTTGAGTTAGAGACTCCAAACTTGCTATGGTCCATGTTGAGACTGTTCTCTATCTGTGTGCCAAATTTCATAACTTTTCCACATGCAGGTCTACGGGCTACCACATAAGCAAAAGGAGGAGAAGAGAAAGACTAATGAATACAATAGGTGCCTTCACACCTTCAGTGCTTGGCCCCCTAATGAACTATTAACACAAGGAATTTGAGACTTCACTTGGGCCCTGCATCAGAGTCACGGCTGGTGCCTGGACGCCTGTGTAACAAACCCGCCACAGGGGAGCCATATCAATCAACTGCTTAATTCACAGACAATTTTAACAGCACACAGACACATTTACACACACTTAGTGTGCACACACCCACTGGTGAATAATACAGGGAATATGGACAATAAAGAGCATGTGGACGAAAAGTGAAGCGCATTATATTTTACTTGCACATGTTCCATCTAAAAATAAAACTGTTTTCTTTGGTTTGTACTCTCAAAATAACCTTTCCTACAGCTACTGTAAAATTTATACTGGATGATCTCATGTCCGTAACGCATTGTGGCACATAGGGAATTATACATTGCTTTATTAAACATAAAAAATTAGGAAATTGTGTACTTTCCCCCCACACAAACAACAAATTCATCTGTATCACTGTGCAAGAAAATTCCAGTGGTCTTCTTTGCTTGAGGGCATTTCCGTTCCTATCCGACAAAGATGTACATTCAGCTGAGACTAATTTCATTAACCACCAGCAAGAAGTATAGTGCTGTCATTCACACACAAAGCAGAAAAATAAGAAATATTGTATTACCCTGAGCCTTATTACTGTCTCTTCATAATTGACACAGTATTAGATATTATGCAAAACACAATCCAACTACATAAGTGAGTGCAGCTGGGCTGGTATTAGCTGCAGCAGGTCTGTAAGCACTGCAAAAGCCTGGATAAACAGAGCCGAGAGCCGACCGGCCGGCCGGCATGCTGGGGATCTTCAGGGAAAAGGAGGATTTAATGTGAGGGAGTGTCGGCAAGCTGCACTGGTCAGACATGAACTCACTGAGACATACGGCCAGATGGGTATCTGCTCGTCCTGAGCCGCTGAGGTCATAGCGATGCCAGAAGCGAGGCAATGTGCACTGTGGCAAATACTAAACTTAAAAAAAAAAAAGTACAGCAGGATATTAACAATGCACTAACAAGTTATTTCATTAAGAGAACTCTAGAAATATGATGCTTGCAAATAATCTAATAACAGTTAATAATGTGTGGGAATTGATCATCAGTGTATCGTCACGAGTCGCAGTTTAATTTGGTTTTGTTAGTGTATATATATATATTTTTTTTTACTCTCAAAGATTTGGTAGCCATTGACTGCCATTATAGGACTGACAGACTGCAACGGTTTGAGTTAAAAATGTTTGTGTTCTACTGAAGAAACAAAGTCACCTACATTTTGGATGCCCTGGGAGTAAGCAGATAAACATCAATTTTTCATTTTTGGGTAAACTATCTCTTTAAGTCAGAAAAGTTGCAATTTTGACTTTTTTCTTGTTTTTTTTTTGCAATTGCAAGTTTATATCTTGTAATTCAGATTTTTTTTCCTCACAATTTTCTCATGTTTTTGTGACCTTTTCTCTCAGAATTCAGACGTTTTTCTTAGAATTGCGAGACATAAACTTGCAATTCTGAGAAATGAAGTCAGGACAGTTTATATCTCGTAATTCTGACTTTTTCTCACAATCTTCTCAGAAGTTATAAATTATAACTAAATATATAAAGTTATAAAGTCAAATTTTGAGGGGGAAAAAGACTGATATGTTCTCAGAATTGCGAGTTTATATCTTACAATTCTGACTTAACTCACCATTGCATGTGAAGTCACAATTAGTTTATATCTCACAATTCTACTAAAAAAAGGCAGAATTTCTCAGAATAGCGACTTTTTTCACAATTGCATGTTTATTTCTCAGAATTGTGACTGTTTTATCATAATTGCGATTTATTTCTCAGAGGTGTGAGTTTGTATCTTGCAATTCTGACTTCATTTTTCAGAACTGCACGTTTATTTCTCAGAATTGCACATTTATGTGTCACAATTCTAACTTTATAAGTCGTAATTGCAAATTTATATCACAATTCTGAGAAAAAGAAGTCAGAATTGCAAGTTATGAAGTTTGGGGTAAAAGTCATAATTGTGAGATAAAAAGTCGTGATTACCTTTTTGAATTTTTATTCAGTGGATGAAATGGGCTTCCATACTAAATCTACAGAAAAAAAGTGTGCATTGTGAATACGCATACAATTATTGACTAAAACAACGAATTCACAATATTGTATTACAATAGTGAACTCATGATACTGTTTCATGAGATTAGGTTTTCAGCAAAGACAGCAATTATATGTTTACATTAACATTACATTAACAAGTTTTGAATATTTGGTTTGATTCTACCATTAAACATTATCATCAACTAAAATGTTAGTTTTGTTGGCTAAAATTCCATGCTATTTTAGTATCAGTCAGATTAAACCTGACCAAAATGAAGAAATGTGACATGACACAAAAAAATATTAAATTTAAAAGATATTAAAACAGACAAAATATCAAAACACTTAAAAAGACAAAAACAATCATTAAAAAAATAAATAAATTAAAAAGGAAAAAGAAAGTGTAAATTGTGATGCCAGCTGCACTAATGTATTCACATTTTTGTCCCACTGGATTTTTCACAAGAACTTTACTCACAAAACAATACATGTGTTTTCTTTGGATATATTCAGAAAGTTGTGAAAAATGCAAGCTGCTCTGCAATGGTAATTTATTCAGAGACAAGCAATAACGACGGAAGAAGCAAAGATGCAAATTCTGTCATCAGATGGCTTCACTTCCATGATTTAGGATGAACTGATAATACCGACTGCAAACCATAGCTCACTTCACTCCGGATCGCCATTACAAGAACTACCGAGTTTGGAAAATGTCTTTCACATCAACTGAACGAACTCATGTCCAAATCACAAAATGCTGTGAAAGCACGGTAAAAGCTTGGTTGGTTCTTTTGTATAGAGCTAAGCATATCCTCTGTAATGCCAATTCGCTGCCGCTGATAATCAAATCCTGTGAATACACTCAAAAGCACGACTCAGACCCATGGACGCTTTTATTGGGTGTGGATCAAAGGACCGGTTCTGATGGGGGAGAAAATAATCTTGCAAGAGAGAGCTCATGTCATTGTGCTCTATATCTCCAGCATGTTTTTAAAATGATTCTTTCATTTGGGAGGCACTCTACCACCTTTCAGCAGCGAGCAGGTGGTGAATTGAACAGTAAAGTGTGTGTGTGTGTGGGGTGATGGTGAGATGTCTTTGTAGTACATCCTGTACATGCATTAAGAGAGAGCAGCAGATGGTAGAGGAAGGTGTGGGGTAGAGTCATACCACCATTACACTCGTATCCACCATCACTCACAGCACATCCCAAACTCAACTCACATTCACAGCCTTCTGCCTCGATTATGCCAAATTCCGCTCCACTGTCATATTTTACTTGGTTTCTCTTATTCAACATCCTTCTGACTGATGGATCTGCCAGTAGTGGACAGGACTGGCTAATACAGCTATCTTGACATTTTTGATAATATTTTTAAAAAATGTGTAAAATGCATGAAAACATTCCTTTAAACTATATCTGACTGTGAATTAAAATATTAACTAACATTAATATTCTGCATCTCTCTCGCCTCTGCTGTGCCCACTGAGTCTTAATAGACCCCCTAAAGTGCATGGTGAGTTTGATGGGGGGCAATTGAGAATGAATGGGGGAAAGTCACATGAGAGGAGGCAATGCCTCCATCGTGATATAACTGGATATGACTAGTTATGATCGCCTACAGTTGCATAGCAAGTCAGCCCCAGGGCATTGTGCAAAAATTTGTATGGGTCCCCCAATCATCATTAGCCTCTCCTCGGTTAACTTGATTTTTCTGAAGTAAATAACGTTATGTGAACATTCACAAGCTGTTTTATTTATGGTATAAACGCTTGAAAATAACATTTAACATTTTCAAGTCCATTCATTATTTGTATAAGTCTCAGACTATAAATCCTGTCAATTTTATGATAAAATACAAACAATGAATGTGTTTTTACGCTCTTCAATTTGCAGTGAGATAACTATATTCGCCTCAGATCAAGAGGCATGTGAATCAATATTTGCAAAAAAAATATTCGCAAGTATTTACTGTTTCAGATTATTTTTGTGAAAAACTCCTGATCAAGAGACAGACGGCATAAAAGGCATTTTTGTTTTCTTTATTTTACAAAAGCACAACATTTTGATTATATTGTGAGTGCACACAAATAAAAGTGGACCCTTTGTAGTTCTGAATGATGTATTACTCTTACCTTTCTAAACAAAATGATGGCGTATGTTAAGTTTCCACTGTTATTAAAGGGGTCATATGATGCAATACATTGTGCATATATAAGATCTGTAAAGATGCAAAGATTAAAGTCTCAAAACCAAAAAGATATTCTTTATAATAGTTAAGACTCAGTTAAGACCCCTGAAACTGGCAGAGTAGCCTATATGCCGGATGTGCACACTATAAAGTGGAGCAAATCCAATTTTGCAAGGACAGTCTGCTGCTTCTGACTCACAGCCCGTAATTACGTTTTTATATTTAAAGAATTTGCTATTGGCTATTCAAACACAGGTTGAGCAGTGTAGAGTAGTGCCTGTTTGTCATTTCTACGATCACAAATGCAGACATGGTGTTATGTTTACTCAACGCAGCGCGTAAAAAGACAGTATAAGTCATTATAATCAGTAATTATGTCTGCATTGGATGCAATAAATGCCTCATTTATAATGGGTTTTATTGTTTTTGTCTTGTTGCGACGGGACACGGCGTCAGAACATGGTAAGGGGTGTAACATTCCGTCACATAGTTAAGGTATTCGGTCAATCACAATGCACTGAATAGCGCGCTTTTCAGAACGATGAGCTTTGTAAAAATTGACGCGTTTCAGAAAGGCGGGGCGGGGAGGAGCAACAATAATGTACAGTATGTGGAAAATAATGTGTTTTTGAACCTCAAACCGTGTAAAGACATTGCATTACACCAAATACACAAAATAAAGTTCTTTTTAGCAACATCATATGACCCCTTTAAGAAAAAAAAAAATGCATGTGAGTCACACTGATGCTTCCATGTCCTGTAAAGCGCGCTTTAGGCCGCATGTCCACCAAAGCAGTTTTTGCCAGCTGAAAACAACAGGCGCTCTGCTGTGAGCACTTGAGAGCGCAGCGTTTTTTTCATTGAGATGCTGTGGTTGCTATGATATGACATACACTTTAGTATGTGTCGGGAATGAAATGTTTCTCCAAGCATTATTTTTCATAACAATAATATGGTAGTCTGGCATTTCCATCTGGTAAAAATCATAAATACTCAGAGACAAGCAATATTAACTTTTCCAATGTTGTTCGGTCATAGTACAAGCAGGGTGGTCGGTATAAGTTCCGCCCCTCCTCCACTCTGATTGGTTGGCTGACTAGAAAAGGACAGTGATGAGCGCAGCATTTTACTCGAAGTTGAACATTCTTCAACTCTTGGTGCCGAAGAAAAAAATGCCCCAACGCTCGGCATGCTCCTGACATTTTTAAAAAACGTGGTGCTCCTATTGAGAACAACTGAAAAAATACGCCAGCTTCGGAAAAAAAATGCTTTTGATGGAAACACGGCCTTACCTTAACTTTGTGAAATCTGTGTTTTATGTTTATAGATTTTATAAACATAAACGCAAGTCTTGTTGATTTGAGAAGGCAAAATTTATCAAACATATGCTCAACTCACTGCCGCTGACCGCTTGGTTGTTGCTTTAAAAGACAAAAACTTGAATTTAACAAACACACTTGTATTAAAGTGAAATGAATTAAACATTAAAAGAAGCACAATATTTAAAATGTTGCTTAAAATCATCGCCAGCAAAAATCATTGTGATTACATATTAAACATTCAACATAGCAGTCCATATATGCACCATTTGGCAATAACTCTCTGTCTTTTACTAAACAAAGCCATCAGTATGGACTTCATTTCACCAAATGGAGCACATACCCTGATCATAATCAGGTTTGTGCATCAACAAATACCCAGTGCCTTTCATCAAGGCAAATTACCTCTTCACTAGGAGCCGAATACATTTCCCTTTTTAATATGATGTCTCCAAGAGCCACGCGTGCGGTTACGAGAGACTCATGCGGCATACGATAAACCTCCCGGCTTACGGCACACACGCTAAAGTGCACTTTTTACCCCACGCATGCATATGGAAAGGCCCATTCACCTTGCAGACCGCAGGATCATTAAAGGCAACACAGGGGTAAAAGCACAGACACTCACGTAACCTCTTAAACGAAGAGACGTCTCTACAATCGCTACGATGGAAGGCAGAAAGGCTAAGAGTAAAGTTTGTCCATGAGTAAATGGATTCTGTTTAAGTGGAGATGAAAGCAAACCACTGAAACGAGGACGCTGTAAAAGACTAAGGGGTCTGGATTGACGTCCGTAACCTTGTCGCTCAGGAAGCAGCTTTATTTACTCATAAAGAGGCCAAGACTGGAAACCAGGCTTGCCAGAGGGCTGGTGATATCAACATCAAAGGTTTATTGAGGAAGTAATGCAGGTAGTAACAAGGAGGTCTGGATATGAGATTAAGTAGTGCAGAGGCCAACGTCCCAACTGGGTTCGGTTTCCTCGGTTTGTGTAGGATGTGCCAGAAAGGGGAACGCTGTCACAACAACATTATCGCATGCGCTAACCGCTCGTCTTCACAGCTGGAGTTCTGGGAGAGATAAGGCTTTGTCAGGGCCCTTATTACCCAGCCTGGTGCCATTGTTAGCAGGCTGTTTTGAAGTACACAAAGCCGCCTGCTTGAAGGGGCGCGAGGGTCTTTTGTTACAAGCTCCGCACTCCATTTTTAATCTGCCTCTGTCGTGCAAAAACACTACAAACCGAACAGGAAATGAGTCCTCATTCTTTCTCCTTTGTTCATGGAGTCATATCTAATATCACTATTACTATTTCATCCTGCTGGAGCTGCAGACAGAGCTCTATATCCCCCACCGTGCGGCCGTGCTATTGGAGAGAGATTAGGGCTGAGTGTGTGAGGGGTGCGTGAGGTCCTCGGTGTGTGGCTTTTGAAGACCGACGGAAGGTTGTTAGACTCTTTGAGCAGCAGCTCACCTGGCAGGTAGAAATACGTCAGGTACTCAGATGGATACAGAGCGTCAAACCCACCTGCTGATTCTCTTTCCCCTCTTCACATGGGCCAAACTACCACCGCGTGTGTCTTCAGTGAGACATTTCTGCACAATGTGCTGCAAAGTAAGTCTTTATTTCTGTCAGACGACCTCCTCCTGTCCATCCATTCACATGGCATCATCTCTATCAAACTCTTCTAGTTTTTGAACGTCTGAAGCCTGTCCTTTATCTGTAGACTGATACAACTAGTGCTGAATGGGTTTATCATTGGCCATGAAAGTCAAACGCCCTTTACAAAAAAAGTTAAAACAACGATGTCGAACAATTTCGAAGCTGGAGGAGAAAATAAATGTTTTTCGCCATACCCTACCTTTTTGAACCTAAGGACACAGAGTAAGAACTAAACATACATGACCAACATGATTATGTAATGCGTGAAGTCACAGAGGTAGTGCAAGATGAACATTTATGGTATAAAAAAAAAAAAAAAAAAAATTATACATTTTTACTTTTTAATACCGTGTTGTTACCTGAATGATCCACAGCTGTGTTTTTTTGTTTAGTGATAGTTGTTCATGAGTCCCTTGTTTGTCCTGAACAGTTAAACTGCTGCTGTTCTTCAGAAAAATCCTTTAGGTCCCACGAATTCTTTTGTTTTTCAACCCTTTACAACAATGGCTGTATGATTTTGAGATCCATCTTTTCACACTGAGGACAACTGAGGGACTCATATGTAACTATCACAGAAGGTTCAAACGGTCACTGATGTTCCAGAAGGAAACACAATGCAAGAGCCAGGGGGGGGTTAAAACTTTCAGAATTTAAAGATCAGAGTAAATTTAACTTATTTTGTCTTCTGGGAAACATGTAAGTATCTTCTGTATCTTCTAAAGGGCAGTACTAAATGAAAAAAAAAAAAAATATTTAGGCAAAATAAGAAAAATGTACACATCCTCATTCTATTCAAAGGTTTATACCCCTGGCTCTCAATGCATAATTTTTCTTCAGGAGCATCAGTGAGCATTTGAACCTTCTGTAATAGTTACAAATGAATCCCTCAGTTGTCCTCAGTGTGAAAAGATGGATCTTAAAATCATACAGTCAGTGTTGGAAAGGGTTCAAATACACAAAAATGCTCAAAAACCAAAGAATTTGTGGGACCTGAAGAAATTTTCTGAAGAACAGCAGGCAGTTTAGCTGTTCAGGACAAACAAGGGACTCATGAACAACTATCACTAAACAAAAAAAAACACAGCTGTGGATCATTCAGGTAACAAAACAGTATTAGGTATCAAGTGTATGAAAACTTTTGAACGGGGCCATTTTTATAAATTCAACTACTAATTTCTCTTGTGGATTATATGCAAACATCTTTTATGTGAAGTATCTTATTCAGGTCAGTACTAAATGGTGAAATAATTAACATTTTGGAGATTCTGTAAACTTTTGACTTAAACTGTATCTTTAGAAAAGACACTTATTTCAGTCTAGCCAACTTATTAGCATTTGCTTGTAAACATAGACATGTTTGCTATGCTTAAAAATTTCATCCACCATTTCAAAAAATGTATTTTTTTCCCCTTACATTGTGCATTGTTTCTGCTCATATTGGTTTGTTATTTCTCTCTTTGTTTCTAAGCTTGACAATGACAGCTTTTTTACCTTCTGACATGATCTTTTTCTACTCTCAGCCCTTTCCTTCCCTCTATTTACCTTTTTTTCTCTTTGTATCATCATCCGTCACTCCTCTATCAGCGTTTCTATCCCCTTGGCCCGTTTTTTACATTTCAATCACTCGCTCTTTCAGCTTCTGCTCTTAAAATGTATCTACAGTCATCTTTCACTGTCTGTGAGCTATTCTTCCCATACATTAATCTCCCTGACTACCGTATCTCAGTCCAGACAGTCCAGTCACACACAGATGTCAATCCATCAGTCACTGAGTCAAGCAAACAGTTTAGAAATTCAAAGCTCAAAGCGTGTCGTCTGCACAAAAAAAAAATAAATAAAAAATCCAGCAACTGCTCACTAACCAAATAAAATCATTACTGTCGCCACACATAATGTGCACAGTTTTGTGCGTTTGAAGATTTTAGACATTTATTTCAATCCACTGAAGGGTTTTAATCTCTGACGCACAAGCAGAACTAGTGGTTTGTGGGTAATGAGTCGCAGTCATGCTTCAGACCACTGCGTACTAACTAATCAGTGGCAACGATGCAGTGAAGGGCGCGTTCAACACAGCATGCACGACAGCCGTAACTGAACAGTGAGAGGCCTAATCCACCAGAGAATTTACTAGAACAATGTGTGAACGAGTGTGAATTGCCTTTAATATGGTGAAAAAAGACATTTATTCTCATCTTTTACCACAACACATAGAAGGGCTTAGAGACAAAGCAAATTGGGGTGATTCTTGGGAAATGTGGGTGATACACCAATTATTAGCAAACATGGATAGGAAAGTGCTCACACTGAGTAAAATATGCTCACAAAGTATTAAATAATATTTGGATTAACAGTGCAATTTATAACTGCTACAAAGATTTTAACTGTTTGTATGTTGATTTTCTTTACCTTTTACATTATTTGTGATAAACTTGTTTTAAATCCAACAGCACACACATTACTGAAAAAAATAAAGATGCTTCAAATAAAAACATTTACATAGAAAGCTATGGAAGCCTGTTTCAGCCAGTGAATAAACTAATTTTAAAAAGGTAATTGCGACTTTCTATCTCAAAATTCTGACTCAGAATTGAGAGATATAAACTTGCAATTGTGAGTTATTAAGTCAAAATTGCGAGATATGAACTGCCGATTCTGAATTTTTTCTCAGAACTGCATGATATAAACGTAATTGCGAGTTTATTAAGTCAGATTTGTGAGAGAAATAAATTGGCAATTCTAAGAACATATAAATCTTTTTTTTTCACGTCAGAATTGGATTTTTTTTTTAACTTGTAATTGCAAGGTCATATCTCACAATTCTGGGGGAAAAAAGCCAGAATAGCAGAAAAATCAGAATTGCGAGATAAATTCTTATTTCTCACTATTCTGACTTCATAACTTGCAATTATGAGTTTATTTTACACAATTTGGAGAAAAAGAAGTTAGAATTGCAAATTACATCTCTCAATTCCGACTTCGTTTCTCGCAATTGCGAGTTCATATCTCGCAATTCTGACTTTTCCCACTACTCTGACTTCATAACTCGCAACTGTGAGTTTATGTCATGCAATTCTGAGAAAAAAAGTCAGAATTGCAAATTATATCACGCAATACTGACATAATTTCTCGCAATTGGGAGTTTATGTCTCAGAATTCTAACTTTATTTCTCACAATTCCAAGTTTATATCCCACGTTTATATCCCACAATTCTGAAAAAAAGTCAGAACTGCGAATTATATCTCACAATTGCGAGTATATATCTTGCAATTCTGACTTTATTTCTCACTATTCTTTGATAAGTTTATATCATGCAATTCTGAGAAAAAAAATCAGAATTGTGAATTATATCTTGCGATTCTGACTTTGTCTTGTAATCGCGAGTTTATATCCTGCAGTTCTGACTTTATTTCTCACTATTCTGACTTCATAACTCACAATTATGAGCTAATTTTACGCAATTCTGAGGGAAAAAGTCAAAATTGCAAATTATATCTCACAATTCTGACTTTATTTCTAACTATTCTGACTTCATAACAATTTTGAGTTTATTTTACGCAATTCTGAGGAAAAAAGTCAAAATTGCAAATTATATCTCAATTCTGACTTTATTTCTCACTATTAACATGCAATTATGCGTTTATTTCACACAATTCTGACTTCATAACTTGCAGTTGAGAGTTTATTTCATGCAAGACAAAAAAAAGTTCAGAAAAGTCGCAATTACTTTTTAATTTTTTTTTTTATTTTTTATTTATATTTTTTTATTCAAATAAATGCAGATGTGCTGTGAATTCAGTATTTTTTAAACCAAAACTTTGATTGATTGTATTGTACATACATGAAAAATATGTGAAACAATACATTAGAATGTTATGTATTGCATTTTAGCTTTTCTGTATATTGCGTGCAAGTCCAAAGATTTGCCCATTATGAAGCAAAAAGGTAACAGTTGCTGGACGCCAACTATTGTGTCATAAATTCCTCTCACACTGCTGTGAATTTATCTAAATAAATGCATGAAAGATGTTGACAATGGCGGCTGTGGCTCATTTCCTGCGAGGGGCCAAAGTTTGAGTGGCACTGCTATAGTAATAGTCAAGTGCGCACGGTTCTCAGCGTTTGGTTATTTACAGAAAGCGCTGAGTGGGTCAGATTTTGGATGACTGCAGAGCGATGGGCACTACGCTGAGGGAGATACAGGAAGAGCCAACACACAGCTGCACAGTCGTAGTCCCTGACTTCACACAGCCCCGCATGCTCCAGCACTTCCTGTAGGAGCGCCCCGACCTCCTGCGCTACTTCCTACCGAGCGCTGAATCAACAAGCAGGGATAAGAGCAGGAAGACAGGCTACAAGGTGGGCAGAAGGGTGTGTGCAGAAAGGCCAGCGCTCCGGCGGCTGGGTGTGTGGGTCGCCAGGTTCATCAGGAAAAATATCAAACAGACAAAAACAAAGGGAGGGAAAGTTGAGAGGGAGAGAGAGTGACAGGTGAAGACGTCTGAACATCCGAACAGACAAAAGCTAGCATACTTACATGTCCCACAGGGGTTGAGACAAAGGCAGGAAGCTCAGGACTTCCCGTCCTCAAGGCTTGAGGAACTACAGCGTGACTATGACCTTCCAGGGCTAAGACAGCAAACAGAGGCCCGTTGGGCTTTGGAGAGAGACATGACAGTGCAGAGGCATTCCACAGGGACACATGATATCACTGCAGATGACCCAAATAACATGCCATTACATTTCCTGCTGGTCTGAAGCTCAGGATGTGCCCTGCTGAAGAACACTGCCATATACAGACCTTATATGCAGCTCATTGTTTTAAAACTTCATTATCTGCGAGGGTGTTTTGATTCAGTGATTAAACATCCGAGACGGCAACTGAAAGGCTGTAGGTTTGAATCCAGCAAGCATGACGCACATGATATTCCCAGACGCTTGTGAAATGAAAATGTTACCATAATTTAATTCAGAAATAAATCAAATATGCTGTTTGCTGTTCAAGAAACATTTCTTTTTACCATTTTTTCATGATTCTTGATAAAAAGAAAGCTCAAACGACCAGCATTTATTTGAAAAAGAAAACTTTTTTAAACATTTAAAACATTTTTAAGCGTCTTTACTGTCACTTTTGATTAATTCAATGCACAAATTTTATGTATGTGACAACCCAACCTACTTGTCAGCAAATACGGTGTATGTTTTGTATATATTTATGTAATCATGAAGACAATTCATACACTGGGAAGGAAAAAAGAAGGAAAACCAAGAGAGGAAGAGACTTTAAGAAAGGTTTATTAGTAGCAGATAGGAGGAAGTAAATGTAAAAGACATGGTGTCTGCCATGGGCAGTTAGACAGAGACTCTTACCAGCTCACGTGGAAGGAACATGTCTTCCTGTCTGGCCACAACCAGACTCACACTGTCCCCCTGCTTAGTACTGCGTAACATGGCCACCAGTTCCTCCTGAGAACGACCTGTGATGTCCACACCGTTCACCTGAACACACACATGCACTCGGTTTCAATGGATTTCATATGCACCTTCACACTAATGTGAAAAGACAGTGATTTGACTATTCAAGAATTACTCCAGAAAGAGACTCACTTCTAAAATCCTGTCACCTGACTGCAGGCGGCCATCTTTAACAGCAGCTCCTCTGGGTAGGATGTTTTTGACGAGGATGGGACCAGGCCCGTGCACAGAAGAATCTCTGGTCACAACTGTGAAGCCCAGACCTTCAGGACCTATGCGGAGATTGAAAGAGATCTGGATTAAAGTGAGTGAATGTATCATTGTGTTCGAGGCTTAAGACTATTCTCTATTTGTCTGTAAAAGAGCACATCAAGAACGTCGTATTTGAAGATTTCTGAAGGACCATGTAACATTGAAGACCAGAGTAACGACTGCTGAAAATTCAGCTTTGCCTCACAGGAATAAATTACATTTTAAAATATATCCAAACAGAAAATACGTATTTTAAATTATAACAACAATTCATAATATAACTGTTTTTATTACATTTTAATCTAATTAATGGAGCACTGGTGTGAATGAGACTTATTTCAAAAACATTACAAAAATCCTACCTCAAACTCGTGCGTGTATTTAAAAGCAAATACGATGCATTAAAATTATGAATTTAAAAGAACAACTGTTTTACAGTATTTACCTAAAACTAACTAAAATAATTGAATATTAGTAATCTGCATACACATCAAATATATACTTCAGTGATGTATTTGTGCTTTTAGGTTTCTGCTTTTCTTTTCTGTTATTTTTCCAAGAGGATCTATCATATTTTAAATCATGAATTATATTTTCAAAACTACACTACCAGTCACAAGTTTTTGAACAGTAAGATTTTTAATGTTTTTAAAATTTCGTTCTTTCACCAAGCCTGCATTTATCTGATCCAAAGTACATAAAAAAACAGTAAATTTTTTTAATATTTTTTAAAAGAAATGTTTTCTATTTGTATATATTTTGTATATAATATGTAATTTATTCCTGTGATCAAAGCTTAATTTTCAGCATCATTACTCCAGTCTTCAGTGTCACATGATCCTTCAAAAATCATTCTAATATGCTGATTTGCTGTTCAAGAAATATTTTTATTACTATTATTATCAATATTTAAAACAGTTTTTTCAGGATTTTTTGATGAATAGAAACATTCATAGATCAGTATTTGTCTGAAATAAAAAGCTTTTGTAACATTGTACACTACACCAGTGGTTCTCAAAGTGTGGTACGAGTACCACTAGTGGTACGCAGAGGAATCACTAAATTAAATATAAATTAATGTTAAAAACAATACAATTTAATTTAACCTTTATTTGAGTGAAGTCACTATGGTGGTACATGGAAAGCCAAATATTTTTTGAGGTGGTATTTGCACTATACTATTCAAAAGCTTGGAGTCAGCATAATTTTTAAAGCAAGGATGCTTTAAATTGATCAAAAGTGATTATAAAGACATTCACAATGTTACAAAAGACTTTTATTTCAGATAAATGTTGTTCTTCTGTTTAAATGTTGTTCAAATGTTGAACTTTCTATGCAAAGAAACCTGAAAAATTCTACTCTGCTTTTTTCAACAGTAAAAAATGTTTTTTTGAGCAGCAAATCAGAATATTAGAATGCTAAAAATTCACTTTGAAATCAACAGTTACTTTAAATAGAATTTAAAATGAATAATAATATTTCAAAATTGTACTGTTTTTGCTTTTGGAGTTATTATAAACACCTCAAACTTAAAAAAAATCATTGGAAACAACAGAAGAGAGGTGTTAGACTGGCTCTATAAAACTCTTTATATAGTCTATACTGTACGTAGGGGTGGGCCTGTCTAAAACCTGTCAGGGACAGTCAGGCTGATAAAGGCCATCCTTGTGCAAGACTGAGATTAGAGCCGCATGGCTTCAGAAACTGAAGTTTAATTTCACATATGAGCACATTTCAAAGAGTCTGAGTGAAAGGGACAGACAAAAAGAGAAACAGAGTGCATGAATATAAAAAAGACAGGATCAGTTTAAGTAAACAGAGTATGCGAGAGGGAGAGATGATGCTAAAAATCACAATGTTCTTTCCTTCTTAGACAACTTAAAGGTAACACAAGCCTGACACACAACAGAAACATCATTAGCCATAACAGGACGACCTCCGGAAGCTGACATTTACACTTCTCAGATGAACAAAAAATCTTGATGGTCAAAAAATAAGCAGCTGACTAGAAATCAGCTTTTTCTTTCAGCCCAGATAAAAGGAGGATATTAAAGAAGGAGGCTGCTGTCTAGCACAGGTGGTGGTCCATTTAAACCGCGCTGGCGCCTTGACCTGTGCATATTGCTTCTTACGGCAGTCTTGATGCTGTCACGGTGACTGATAGGTAGATTAGAGAACAGGCTACAGCCCCCCGTGTGACACGAGGCACGTCTTTAGGGTGGACATTTCCAGTCCTGTTCCTGAGCTCGGGGATAAAATGATGGACAGAGCGTGGGGGAGTAGAATCTAAAGACCAGACCGCCTGAGGGCCAGTGGTTGTTCTTTAACACGCTCTGCATCAGACTACTGAGGACGATACAAATTGAAGTCAGTCTGTGGAAAAAATGAGAGCAGCTGGAGCGTTCAGACGGCATTTTATGCTCGTCATTTAGCACAATCGTTTTACGGTCAGCACTTTTTTGTTCCAGCGATGAATTTATATCATCATTAATGGCCGAATCAATAAGAACTTAATAGACTTTGCAGCCTGAAATTATAGCTTCATTCATTCGGTTAGACTGCCAAAACCACCGACTACGAAGTTGACCAATGTTAGAGCCAGGGAGAGAATCATTTTAAAAAGAAGTGCATTCATTTAAAAGATCGTGCAGGAATGTCTTTGCTCTTTTGAAATTAGAGTTTGAATGTACTATGTATGCATACTTATATGGAGAGGTTTTCAAACTCAGGTCCAAGAACACTCAGGGAAAATGAAATGAAATGAAATGAAATAAACACAACATCTGTGTAAAATACCCACATTTGCGTTAATGTTGGATAAAATAAAATAAAATAAAATAACATAACATAAAAATAAACCAAAATAACCACATTTGTGCTAATGTGGGATAAAATAAAATAAAATAAAATAAATTAATAAAATAAAATAAAATAAAATAAAAATAAACCAAAATAACCAATAAATAAAATTAAAAAATGAAATGAAATACCCACATTAGGGTTACTGTTGAATAAAATAAAATAATAAAATAAAATAAAAATAACCCACATTTGTGTTCGTGTTGTTGGATCAAATAAAAAATAAAAAAATAACATAATATATAAATAAAATAACAAAATAAAATAACATGAAAATAGATCAAAATAACCACATTTGTGCTAATGCGGGATCAAATGAAATAAAATAAAATAAAAAATGAAATACCCACATTAGCGTTACTGTTGAATAAATTAAATTAAATTAAATTAAATTAAATTAAAATAACTACATTTAAGTTAATGTTGGAGTTCTAGCGCTGTCAAACAATTAATCGCATACAAAATAAAAGCTTTTGTTGACATAATATATGTGTGGGTACTGTGTATATTTATTATGTATATATAAATAAACATACATACAAACATATTTAAGGAAAAAAATGTTTATATATTAAATATTTTTACATATAAATTACATAAATATATACATGTAAATACACATGTAAATATTTTCAAAATATATACAGTATGTGTGTGTATTTATACATAATAAATATATGCTACACAGTATACACATTTTGTAAACAAAAACTTATTTTGGATGCAAATAATCTAAAAATAAGTAAAATAAAATAAAATAAAATAAAATAAAAAATCCACATTTTTGTTGGATCAAAAAATCATTTGTTGATTGTCACTGTTGTTGAGGTTTCTGTCAAATCTATGTACCACTTTCTAAAACTATATCTCAGATATCTTTTTTTTTTTTGGTAGGTGCAAAACAAAGAAATGCATCAGATTGTGTTGATTTGTTCTCAATTCTATTTTTACAGTGTATCTTTCTCAGTTGTTTACCTTTCTTAAGGTCTATTCGGAGCCTCTTTCCACTCTTTTTGTTGTGATTTTGTAGAGGTGATGGTCCCAGGCTGTTTTTCAGGAGGGGGCTGTCAGCACTTTTGCTTCTGGGGGTGGGAGAGAGGCTGATGGGTAATGGGGAGCCCAGTGAGCGGCCCTCTAGACTGCTGTTTGACTCCTGAAACTCAGCTTGCCATCCTGAGGAGGACTCCACAGGCCTCACGATGGGCTTCACCTTCAGCGGTGGAGGGTCGTTGGTCCGTGTGGAGGCGTCAGGGTTTTCAGAGTTGAAGAGGTGGCCGATTACAGTCTTCTCAAAGCGTTCTTTATTAAAAACCGGCACAACTTCTAAACGAACGATGGATGACCGCATGGCTTGTCGGAATATTTCCTGTGCTCTGGTATAAGACAGGGAGGAAGAGATAAGGAGCACAGGAAATAGAAAAAGCAATTAAGAGACAATCAGTTTTTTTTTATAATTATTTGCAAGTTGTTTGATGAAACAAATTAACCTGGAAAAAAAAAAAGGTGGAAATTGTAATATATTGAATAGTCACGGTTTAGATAAAACTCACTCTTACATTTATTCTGACAGCATAATTGGGGTTATGACTAATGAGTCCTACGCATTACAAATGACAAAGCAATCCACCTCCTTCATTTTTGCTTGACTGATTTAATTTAAAAACCGTCCATCCATCGTGAGCATTATAAGATTAATGTGACCTTCTACAGAATAGAAGTACTTTGTCTTAGCGAAGATATGTATATATAATGTATGCATAATGTACATGATGACCATGGAACAACTAGGTAACGTTTCAACAGGTATGGCAAGGTCTTCAGACCAAACGTGACCAAAATTACAGTCTAAAGTAAGCTTATTGTATGTTGTTATAATAACCGTAAGACAGTGCACACTTCTCAATTTTTGCCACTATTTTGCTGATCTTTTAGTTTGAAAATAATTAATTTTTTTGAGCCATGATCACTATATATATATATATATATATATATATATATATGGGAGAGGACGCCAGCTGCAAGCCAAGAGATTCGCGCTGGCACCCTCTCATACAGTGCATTCTTGACATTTACCATTAAAATAACACCAAAAACGGCTTCAAATGAACTACGAAAACAAGAATAAAGTCGTAAAGCTGCAATGAACTTCTAATTGCTTAAAATCAATGGACTATCTTGTGTTTTATCGTGGGTGCTTGATTATTTCTGTGAGGATCGGCGCCTATGCCCTTAGCACTCTTTTAAAATATTTCAGCTTTTCCACCATCTTTTCACACAATACAAAACTACTCCGCATGCCGTGCGCTAATGAGGCTGTTATTTAAAACTGTGCCTTATGCTGTCCAGAATTTATTTATTATCAGTTGTTCAAATCGTGATAATCGAACACTGTTTTAATGATAATTAAAATATAAAACGGTAATACTAACCGTGGGACATTTTATCACGACTTATTGCCAAACTGGTAATCGTTACATCCCTAATATAAAAACTCGTAATTCTGACTTTTTTTTCTGAGAATTGCGTGATATAAACTCGCAAATCTGATCTTTTTTCTAAGAATTGCAAGATATAAACTCATAAATTTTATCTTTTTTCTTAGAACTGTGTGATAAAAACTCGTATTTGTGAGTTATAAAGGCAGTATTGCAAGATATAAACTCGCAAATCTGAACTTTTCTCAGAAACAAGACATAAACTCACAATTCTGACTTTTTTCTGAGAATTGTGTGATATAAACTCACAATTGTTAGTTACAAAGGCAGTATTACAAGATATAAACTCACAATTCTGACTTTTTCTGAGAACTGCGTGATACAAACTCACAATTGTGAATTATAAAGGCAGAATTCCAAGATATAAATTCGCAAATCTGACTTTTTTCTCAGAATTGTGTGATATAAATTTGCAATTGTGAGTTATAAAGGCAGTATTGCAAGATATAAACTTCAAATCTAAACTTTTTCTCAGAAACACAAGATATAAACTCACAATTCTGACTTTTTCTGAGAATTTTGTGATATAAACTCACAATTGTAAATTATAAAGGCAGAATTCCAAGATATAAATTCGCAAATCTGACTTTTTTCTCAGAATTGTGATATAAACTCACAATTAGACTTTTTTCCTCAGAATTGTGTGATATAAACTCACAATAGTAAGTTACAAAGGCAGTATTGCAAGATATAAACTCACAAATCTGACATTTTTCTCAGAAATGCAAGATCTAAACTCACAATTCTGACTTTTTTTCTGAGAATTGTGTGATATAAACTCACAATTGTGAGTTATAAAGGCAGAATTGCAAGACATAAATTCACAAATCTGACTTTTTCGCAGAATTGCGTGATATAAACTCGCAATTACAAATTATAAAGTCAGAACTGCGATACAGAGAAAAAAAGTCAGAAATGCAAGACATAAACTCACAATTCTGACTTTTTTCTTAGAATTGTGAGTTTATATCTTGCAATTCTGACTTTGTAACACACAATTGCAAGTTATTAAGTCAGAATTGTGAGATATAAACATATTAGTCTTTTTCCCCCCTCATAATTGGACTTTTAAACTTTTTAGACTGCAAGTCTATATCTCACAATTCTGAGAAAAAAAAGAATTAGGAGATATAAATTGGCATTTGTGAGAAAAAAAAAAAAATCAGCGTTTATTTCACAATTCTGACTTTATAACTCACAATTACGAGTTTATATTACGCAATTCTGAAAAAATAAAGTCAGAATTGCAAGTTTACATCATGCAATTCTAAGAAAAAAATCCGAACCATGTTGCAATAACATTTTTTTTTTTATTCAGTAGCGGAAACAGGCATCCATAGCCAGCTAATGAAGAATGTATGAATATCTCTTGTTAATTTGGGTTCTCTTCATACTATGATTGTACCATTAAAACTGATACAAATCTATCATTACACGTTAAAAACTGCCCCAAAACCTGATGATTTGTCAGGTCCTGACAGCTTTGGTTCGGGCAGCAGATCTCTAATCGGCATGATGGCATGCAGTAATGCAGTGTGAGAGGAGATCTGTTACACACACCAAACAGTGCAAAGTAAATGACCATGACTGCTGGATGGGCTCTGTCGCCGTGGGTTGAGTGTTTTTCTGCTTCTGAGACCGGTCCAGGGTTGATAGCCATAAATAGAGTACAATAATGGACACCATGCCTGTTTTTACAACCATGACATGAAAAGATAGGGCTAAAAACTAAGTACCACAACAGGAAGGCAAGAAAATCAGGAGGTGGAGACAGAAACGGCAGACCAGAAGGTGAAGCAGAAAGAGACTCACTGTGAAAAGGATTTGTCCATTAATTCAGTATCATTAATTTTAACGATACACTCGTCGTCCTGAAAGATGCCTTCCCTTTTGGAGCGACTGTTCTCCTCCACGCCTCGAATGTGCAGACCAAGAGCCCTGAGAAAGAGCAAACCATAAATTATCAACAAAATAGAGCACAGCACCAGCCAGCAACTGGCCATGACAGGCTGCTCTATTGTATTACAATAGAACAACAGCACATGAAAAACACAATAATTACACAGTAATTACACAGTAATTACATAATAATTACAAAAAACTACTTATTCAAATAATAACATCAACACTACCCACACTAGTGTATTGTAGAGAACTTCTGAAATGAGGGAAAAAACTCCCTATGCATTTGGCTTTGTTTTATTTCAGGATAAATTCATGTTCCAGATCCACTTCTTCATAAAATTACGGCTGAACCACTGATGTCACACAGACTATTTTATCAATGTCCTTACTACATTTCTGGGTTTTGAACCTGTCAGTTGCATTACTGTCTATGCAGGGTCTTCGATTTCATCAAAAATATCTTAATTTGTGTTTTGAAGATGAACGAAGGTCTTGCCAGTTCAACATGAGGGTGAGTAATTAATGACTGAATTTCATTTTTGGGTAAACTACGCCTCTAAGTTTTGCTTTACCGTCTTCTCTTTGCCCTCCCAAGCACAGTACAAAACTCACATAGACAGATCGCTTGGCAAACCACAAGACAGCATCGCTATGGCTGGCAGTGATAAAGGCTATCAGGCTGGAGAAACTCATAAAGCAGGACCATGAATGGCAGAAGAGTATTAATCCCTCACTCTTCACCCGCAGGCACTGCATACGAGCTCATTCACCCTGAATAACACATTCATACATTACAGTGGGCCGCAGCAGTGTCTGCAGTGCTGTAGAGGCATGGACAAATTATGGAAGATACCTTTGCAGAAATTCAGATGGACGTTTGGGGAGACACGCAGGACTGAATTGGTTTCCTCAGAGAGGTGATATTTGACTGGAGGGATAAAGGTTGAGTTTTCGGTAAGTGCATAAAAGAGACTAAGTATATTCGTCTTCGCCTGCTGACAGCCAGCTCACAGCAGGAGCCACAATATGATCCTGTTAAAATAGGAGCCTGTTTATGATTCTACACATCACTAAAAACATTCACATGTCCACAGCTGCAGCGCAGACTAAAGTCAGTAGCTATACTATGTGGCCATACTTTAAATTCACACATACAGTTGAGGTCAAAAGTTTACATACACCTCGTGGAATCTGCAAAATGTTAATTATTTTACCAACATAAGATGAATCAAACAAAATGCATGTTATTTTTTAATTAGTACTGACCTGAATAAGATATTTACAGTTTACAGACCACAAGAGAAAATAATAGTTGAATTTATAAAAATGACCGTTCAAAGGTTTACATACACTTGATTCTTAACACTGTGTTGTTACCTGAATGTTCCACAGCTGTGTTTTTTATGTTTAGTGATAGTTGTTCATGAGTCCTTTGTTTGCTCTGAACAGTTAAACTGCCCGCTGTTCTTCAGAAAAATCTTTCGGGTCCCACAAATTTTTCGTTTTTTCAGCATTTTTGTCTATTTGAACTCTTTCTAGCAGTGACTGTATGATTTTGAGATTCATCTTTTCACACTGAGGAACTCATACGCAACTACTACAGAAGGTTCAAACGCTCACTGATGCTTAAGACAGAAAAACGATGCATTAAGAGTGGGGGTTGAACACTTTTGAACAGCATGAAGATGTCAATTTTTCTTATTTTGCCTGAATATCATATATTTTTTCATTTAGTACTGCCCTTCAGAAGCAACAAAAGATATTTACATGTTTCCCAGAAGACAAAATAAGTGAAATTTACCCTGATCTTAAAATTCAAAACGTTTTCACCCCCCGGCTCTTAATGCAGCGTTTGCTTCTGAAGCATCAGAGAGCGTTTGAACCATCTGTAATAGTTACATATGAGTCCCTCAGTTGTCCTCAGTGTGAAAAGATAGATCTCAAAATCATACAGTCATTGTTGGAAAGGGTTCAAGAATCTGTGAGACCTGAAGGATTTTTCTGAAGAACAGTGGGCAAACAAGGGACCCCTGAACAACTATTACTAAAAATATCTTATTGAGGTCAGTACTAATTAAAAATAACATGTATTTTGTATCAACCCTCTTATTTTAGTAAAATAATTAACATTTTCTGCAAGGTGCATGTAAACTTTTGACCTCGACTGTACAACTGTATAACCGTTCAAAGGTTTGGGGATGGTGATATTTTTAAAATGCTTTGAAAGAAGTCTTTTATGCTCAACAAGGATGCATTATCAAATACAGAATTAATGTTGTGAAAATAACTGTTTGAATATATTTTAAAATGTAATTTATTCCTGTGATACAAGCTGTCTTCAGTGTCACATGATCATTCAAAAATCATTCTAATATGCTGATTGGCTGTTTAAGAAACATTACTTATTATTATCATCAGTGTTAAAAAGTTGTGCTGCTTTAAGATACAGCCTTTCTCCAAGAATGTGTTACCACACTAACTATTCGGCATTCTCAACTAGCTGACTAGTAAAATTGAGAAGCCCTAATATAAACTAATAACGTCTCCTATTATCACCTTCAGACTAAACAAAATGATCAAAAACAAAATCAAATGTGCGTAAAAACTCTCCAATAACACACCAGAGGTCAGATTAACAGCATGGAATCCCTATAAAGAGCACGGCAGAGGTTCTGGAGTGAATTAGCCTTGTGTTGGTGTAAGACGTGAGAGTGTGACCCGCTAATGCTCAGGAAGGATCTCTTCACCCCTCCATTAGATGTGCTAAAGGCTTCCCGTCCACATGAAGTCACTCTGCATTAGCTAACAGGCCTGTTTACGTTATCGCTCGCCTCGCCATTGGAGACTATTACGACGGTCTTAAGATGGGGTGACCTTTGACACGCAGAGAGAGAGAGGGGCACGGCATGTCTAAAGGAAACAGATGGAGGTTACGGCCTGTGGGAGACGTGAGTGAGGGGGATGATGGAGAGATACAGAAGGAAAGGGTGAGAGAAATGAGAGAAAAAGACTCAATCCTACAGGGAGGTATCTGTCTTTATTAAGACTCCTGTGCTGTCTCAGTCCCCCCTGACTCTCTCTGATGACTCAGTTTTAGTCAGAAAGAGAAAGAATTACTTAGTGCATGTCAGACAGTAAGAGCGCTCGACCGGAAAAACATCTGGTCATTAACTGAGCCATTCCACAGAAGTTCATGCCAGGTGAAAGTTTGCCGAAGTTACTCAGAAATAGCACTTTGAAGATTACACGACCTCCAGTAGAGAATCTTCTGCAGGCCATAATCAAGACAGCTTTGTTTTGTTCATGCACAAAAACTTCAAACTCCAAACCAGCACCAAAGCTAGCAAACATATGCTGGTCATTGCTAGTCACAAAATTATTTTCAAGTTAGCCAAATTAGCTGCAAACACAAAAGCGGAGAGAAGTGTGTAGAACTTCATAAATGACAGTTCAATTCTTTAAAAAAAAAACTTAATAAATATTGTATTTTAAAAAAAAAAAAAAACATTTCTTTCATTTGTTATTACTAACCTGCATTTGCTTAAATATATCTGAATGAATTGAGCCACTCCACCCTCTACTTTTTCCATCAGTCTTTGAAAAATCCATATCAGACCACCACAATTGTGGGTGGGCCAGACAATAAGGAAAATAACAGCCAATATAATCAATCTATACTATTTTGTCTGCCAAATGAATGAATGAATGAATGAATGAATGAATGAATAATAGATAAGAGTTACAAACACCAAACACCAAAATTTGGAGTAAATAAAATTATTTGGAGTAAATAAATTTAATTCATTAATGAATTAATTTTTGGAACAACAGAATACGAAAAATAAAAGTTCAAAAATTTGGGGTCAGTAAATTTTCTTTATTTTATTCTTTTTTTTTAAAGAAATGAAAAATATTATTCAGCAAGGATGCATTAAATTGATTACAAATCACAGTAAAGACTTTCATTATGTTACAAAAGAGTTCTATTTTAAATAAATGCTATTTCTATTCATTTAAAAGGCCTGAAACAACAACAAATATATACACACACGCACACGCACACGGACACGCACACACATACATATACATACGCACACATGCATATATATATATATATATATATATATATATATATATATATGAATGTAAATAATTATTAACAATTTTAAATAAATGTATTAATTATTTTGAAACCTTGATATATATGTGTGTGTGTGTGTGTATATATATATATATATATATATATATATATATATACACACATACACATATACATATACATATATATATATATATATATATATATATATATACACACATATATATACATATATATATATATATATATATATATATATATATATATACACACATATACATATACATATATATATATATATATATATATATATATACACACACACACACATATACACATACATACAATACATATATATATATACACACATATATACATACATATATATATATATATATATATATATATATATATATATATACACACACACACACACACACACATATACATATACATACATACATATATATATACATATATACATATATAACATATATATCAGGGTTTCCAAAATAAATAATACATTTATTTAAAATTATTAATAATTTATTTAAAAATAATAAACATAAAAATAAACAAACATTAAGTAACGCAACTGTTTTCAACAATAACATCAGATTTCTGAAGAATCATGTGACACTGAAGACTGGAGTAATGATGCTGAATATTCAGCTTTGCATCACAGAAATAAACTAGTTTACAATATATTCAAACAGAAAACAGTTATTTTAAAATTGTAATACCATGTCAATCTTTTTACTGTGTGTGTGATCAAATAAATGCAGCCTTGAGCCAGAGATGGGGACTCGAGTGCGACTTAAGTCGCACACACAGTGACTTCAGACTCGACTTGAGACTCGTCCTCGAAAGACTTCAGACTCGACTCGGACTCGAGCTGCGGGACTCGTGAACAATGTTTATTTTTAGGAAACAACTGATGAGCTCGCTGTTATTCCCCTCCCTCCATTACCTATAACCTGCCCATGTAACACGCGACGTGTATCTGCTGCACGCGGGCGCGGCCACACATTTTTTATTTTTTTATTTTTGAGAGGACAACGAACAAACATGTCGACTGCTGTGCCATTCATCGTTAGCTTTGGATTTTAAAACTTCAAACAAGACGGCCCAAACAGAAGAAGTGCTCAATGCAAAATATGTGATATGAGGATAAAAGATTCAGTATAGACAGCGTCATTGATTATAATAGAGCTTTGTGATATCGCGAACTAAGCTTTTACTAATTTTAAGGGAGTTTGTAAATGAGATACTGATTTAATACAGCAGTTAAATAAACAAGATGTTATTATTAAGTGACTTTCATTGTCTGACTGTAACACTATTGCCTGATTTTGCTCTATTTCGTCGTCAAAAGTAGTCTGAAACAAGTCACAACTGAGCCGCTGCGCATCTCCATTCAAACACAGCGGTGTTTCGTTTATGAATGAACTCGTTTTTAAAACGAATCTAGTGAAATGATTCAATTTCCCATTCATAAAGACAGTCACTCTTTATTCCTAAATGAAGCAGCAGTTCGAACGAATCAAATGAATGATATGATTCAGTAATTAAATCAGTCTCTTGCCGCCACCTGCTGGCAGTTATTTAAATCATTTAACATTTCTGTATTAAAACAATTTGATTTAAAACATTAATCTCAACAATGAATTTAGGAATATGATTGCACTTCTGCCACCTCTGAGCCTCATTAAACATATGAAAAGGTAAAAACAAAAGTTAAATTCCCTTGTAAATCACTTTAAGGAGTCAAATATCACCTCATAATGGGAAGGCAAATTTTTTTATCAGATTTTTGGATTATTGTTTAGAATGTGCTCCTAAAATTTTGATTGTGCTACTAATTTTTTTAAATTAGGAGCACAATGTGATGTTTGACCATATTTGGTCTGTACTGTACTGTGTTCATGCTACAAGGCGAAATACAGATATTAACTTAAAAGTAAAGCATTCTTAGTGTTTTTGTCATGTTGCAATAGCCTGTTTACACTGATTATATACCAAAATCAAAGCTGATACTGTATGCTAATAGATAAAGGAGTCATTATAACATATTACATGCTTTGAATTCCTTATATATAGCTATGCAGTGTTGGATGGGGCGCTGTACGTGATGCAACACTTATTATAACCAGAGACTTAATATAATAAAGAGACTTGAGACTTGACTTGGACTCTAGCTCAAAGACTTGAGACTTGACTTGGACTCTAGCTCAAAGACTTGAGACTTGACTTGGACTCTAGCTCAGAGACTTGAGACTTGACTTGGACTCTAGCTCAGAGACTTGTGAGCATCTCTGCCTTGAGCATAAGCGACCTCACCAACCCCAAACTTCTGGAAAGTCATGTAGTAGAGCAAGTAACTACAAATAAATAACTAATATTGAATAATACTGATATGGTTACTGATAAACAGAACTTAATCAAAAACTACAGCATAATGAACAATAGAGATTTTGTGGTGGGTGCCCATATAACATAAAAACTAAATCTAACTTAGTTTTACAAACAGACAGTCTCCTCCAAACTCCGCCTTTATAGCTTAAGTACTTAACTTTTAACCCCTCTCATTTACCCTACAAAATGTCATGATGAGTTTTCCTGAGCCAGCAGCACTCGTTGCTGACCCCTACACCCTGCTCCTGCTATCAAACAGAGCTGTGGGTTTATATACTGCTGACCCGCTCGAAACAGCAGCTGCAGTAGTCTGACCACCACAGGATGCCCAGATATCTCCCACAGGAACGCACAGTCTTCACTTGCTCTACCTGTTCCTCACCACTGAAGCATTGAAGGAACAAAACAAATAAAAAAAATGTCCTGTCCACAAAAATGAGCACATGAACATATGACTGTCATCTATTCAGTGTTCAGCAACACGGCCCTGATAACCAACAGTGAGAAGTATGCAGATATACAAAAGTCAGCCAAGCAAAAACAGGTCATTTGCATACAAAGTTCTAAAGTTCACATTTCAGTTTTTACTGTGCATTTTGTTCTAAAAAAAAAAAAAAAAAGGTAACACCTTTAACACCTTTACAATAAGGTTTATAAGTTCACATTAGTAAACGTACTAAGAATGAACACTTCTACAACATTTATATGTTATAATGTTATTTTCCACATTTACTGATGCATTATTACAATCAAACATTGTGCTAGTTAGTTATTGTTTTATATATATATATATATATTTATTTTTTTTTTTTTGTTTTTGTTTTGTTTTGTTTTTTGTTTTTTTGCTTTCTCACTATATCTTCTGCTCTGGCATGAAAAATTGAAAATAATAATTAAAAAATAATATGTAAAAAAAAAAAATCCAAGACTCCAAACAACATAACTTAAACAAAATAAAAAAAATGTTTAAGTAAAAATGAACTTCAAAAAAAAAACTTCTTAGATTAGCAAACAAGATTATTTATGTATTTTTTCCTTCAGTGAATCTCCAATTCTTGGCTGAAAAAATTAAATAATATTACAAATTTTAAAATTAAATTGTGAACAAAATTCTAGATTCATAAGCAATATAACTGCACTAAAATGTATATTAAAAAATGTATATATATATATATATATATATATATATATATATACACACACACACACACACACACACACACACACATATACACGTGTATATATACACATCCATACATATTGAATTAGGAAAAATACAAATGCAAATGCATTGTATTGCACTAATGCAAATAACCACAAATAAACAATCTTCTGTTCCGATAGGGAAATTAAAATAATTATTTAAAATTAAAATGTGACCCCTCATTTGTTTGGAAAGGATTAAGTTCTGCGAAAATGTAAAGACTCCATGAACAATGTACAAAATTTCTAATGCATTTTCTATTAAAAAAAAAAACATGTATAGATAAATTAGAAAAATACAGAAGGTCTGCACCTTTTTTAAATAAATACATACATGCATACATAGATTTGGTACGATAACATTATAGGCATTTATCAAGATTAGCAAACTTTAAACAATTTGCAAGTGGTTTTAGGGGAGGGCGATTATCACTCGAGAGAGAATCTGACTGGACAAAAAAAAAACCTGTAGTGCTGTAAATGAGTCATCAATATTTTTGGTCAACCTTCCCATAAAAGGAAGCTTTTAAGTTCTTACTCATTTCTTATTACATTCTGCTAAACATTATTTTGTCAACCTTATGCAGTACACTAGCATATAGATAGACCAAAAGCTAAAAAGACAAACTAAAAGCTACAAACACCCACTTCTGATTCATGACTTCAAAAGCAAGAGAGCAGCACAGAACATTCCCATAATCCCCCACAACAAAAAACACGCAGACACAAACAAAGCTCTGAATGTGTGCGGTGGAGCTTTAGATTTCTCTGGCGCACGTCATCACGCTTTAGGTAAGACATGCATCACGGGAAAGTGTGCGTTTGCGTGTGAGGAGGAGAGAGAGTGAGAAATGTGGAGTGCTGCACTAACCTTCCGCTGAGAGAGGAACAGTACGGCACCACGTGTATTCCTAGAGGCCCTTGTTCTCCTGAAATCTCCACCGTCTTCGTGAGGCTGCTGCTGCTGCTGCACACACACAAGAACAAAACCCATCAGTCACAATATTAAGAAGTCAGACGGCACAACATAAACCCGTGTAAACTCACTGTCTCCTGGCCCTCAGATCTCCCACACGCGCGGGTGCCGAGCCGCCGTACATGTCTGTGTTAGTCAGCTCTCTAGCGCATGATCCTGTTTTCCTACATTCCCTGCTGAAATAGTTTCCATGATGTCTGCCTTTCTGACTAATTTTCAAATGTTCCTCTTTTTTTTTTACCCCTGTTTTCCCCTTTTTCAGCAGTTAATGTTCTTGGCATCTGGTGTGATGATATAGCGGGAGTGTAAGTGGATAACTGTGGACAGAACGGTCCGATGCACTCCCGCGGCGATCATCCGCCTTTAATCCACAACTAATAGCTCTTCATGGTGGAATATTTGCAGAGTCATACATGAGTGAGTACAGTGAGCTACTGCAGGAGCTGGAAGAAAAGTCCAAGAGAGAAAAGGACAGGCAGAGAGCGACCGACAATGGATTTGAAGTAAACATGACACACCAAATTATCACGAAGCATTTTTTGAAGCAGTAATTCTGGAAACTGATTGGTCAGTGCAGTATTTCACATTTGGCTGGTTAGTTCCCATTATCCCCTGCTGGTAAATGCTGTAACTACACCATCTGTTCCCAAAAAGCAGCTTTCTCCACTGATCTTTGCAAGCAGCAAATAAATCAAAAAAAAAAAAAAATTATAGTCTTTTTTTCCCCACAATGTCATTGTATGGGAAAAAATGTTTAGAATACTATGAGAAAACAAAAAATGTTGTAACACTTTACAATAAGGTGTAATTTGTTACCATTAGTTAATGTATTAACTAACATGAACAAACAATGAACAATACTTTATTACACAGGTTATTCACAGTGCACTAATGTTAACAAACACAACTTGTGATTTTAATAATGCATTAGTAAATGCTGAAATTAATAAATGCTGTAGTATTGTTCATTCTTAGTTCATGTTAACTAATGTTGTTAACTAATGAACCTTATTGTAAAGTATTACCAAAGTGGTTTGTAAATTAATTAAAAAAAACAAAAAAAAAAACATACTGTTTTAAAAGAATTGGGGTCAGTAAGATTTTTTTTTCTTTTGAATATCAAATATACAGTAAAACCACTATTACTATTTTTTTTAAATAAGTAAATTATATATATATATATATATTAAATAGTTTTCTATTTTAATATAATACAAACACTTTTTTCATAATACTGTTAGAAAAATTGGGCTGTTAATTATTTATTTTTAGGACTGTCAGTTGATTAAAATTTTTAATCTAATTAATTACACAATGTTTTGATTAATTGATAGCAAAATAAATTTGACAGTGAAAATACCTACAAAAGATTATTTAAAGCTATTTTTGTGTTAAATGACAAAGCGTAGAAATAACTGTAGCTGTAGCTTTAGAAATAAATATTTTATTTGATTCAACATAACATTTATTACACATAAAAGATTTAGGCTGCACCAGCTTAACATAAACTATGAAACAAAAGAAGATAATTTTTTTGTTCACACAATAAAAGTCAATGGTAACCAAAACAGCTTTGCCATCAACAGTCTTCAAAATACCTTCTTTTATGTTCCAAAAAAAAAAAAAAAAAAAAAAAGGTTTGAAACGACATGAGGGTGAGAAAATAATGACCGAATTAAATTTCTTTGGGGTGAACTAGGCGGTAAATGTCTTTATGAGTCATTCTTTCGATTCATTCAAACAGCTGATTCAGGAATTCAGTAAATGGCTCACTTTATAAATGGGCCTTTGAATCATTAATTCACATGATTTGTTCAAAATGCAGGTTCATTCAGAAACCATATTAAGTAAAGATCATGTTCGATGAAGATATTTTGTAAATTTCCCACCTTAAATATATCAAAACTTAATTTTTGATTAGCAATATGCACTGCTATGAACATTTGGACAACTTCAAAGGTGATTTTCTCAATATTTTGATTTTTATGCACCATCAGATTCCAGATTTTCAAATAGATGCCTCTCGGCCAAATATTGTCCTTTCCTAACAAACCATACATCGACGGAAAGCATATTTTTTCAGCTTTCAGATGATGTAATCTCAATTTCCAGAAATTTACACTTATGACTGGTTTTGTGGTCCAGGGTCATATTTAAGCTCGTTATAGTGTGGGACAAAATCAGCACTCGTGTCATTTTGCTCTTGCTGCCCGTGTGATATTGTGTGATATGTGATATAAATATGAGACAAAACACATACAGGGGCATTTTTTGCACCAATGTCTTGAGATTTAGGGCATAACTGCATTTATGGAGATATACATCATATTTGTCTACAGTCAGCTGTATGGACTGTAAGATGATGTACAGGTCTGGGGGCGGAGCCAGTGGTCAACTGCGTTAAAATATTTTAAATCGCCTTATTTTTTCATAACTAATTAATTAACGTGTTAAACTGACAGCCCTATTTATTTTTAATTAAGTCCCTTATCATATACATATCATATACATCATATATACACAGTAAAATTAATATAATAAAATTTTATTACATACATAAATTAATAACGATTTGACTATATACTTTAATTTATTTATTTCTGTGATAGCTGCGATGATTACTCCAGTCTTCAGTGTCACATGTTCCCCCAGAAATGTTTCTAAATAAATGAATTACCGCTCAAGAAACACTCTTAATATTATCAGTATTGACAGTTGTGTTACTTAATATTGTTGTGGAAACCTTAATCTTTAATCAAATTAATCTTAAGTAAATAAGTAAACAGAACATTTCAGAAAGAACAGCATTTATTTGAAATGAAAATCTTATAACACTATAAATGTCACTTTTGATCAATGTAACCTTGCTAAATAAAAGTAGTAATCTCTTTCAAAACAAACAAAATCTTACTTAAAACCAATAAATAGTAGTGTATACTTAAACATTTTTTAATAAACTATCAAAAACACACTTTAAGATTTCACCAAATGAATGCATAACACAGACATAAGGCTACAGTTGAGAGTGTCAAAAACAAGCCAACTAAAATCTGGAATGAAGCAAATGTCTTTCAGAGCACTTTAGTTTATGTGCGTGCCTCTAGTTTAGACTCGCATGTCGTCTGGAAAGGAAAGTGTAACCAAAACTGTCTCTACTGCTGTTATTTATTTATCTTTGCTTATTTTTCAGTTAATTTTCATGATCAGAAACTGATGATGCAACTAGCAGCACCTAACAGAGAGTGAGTGAGAGCCAGTCTACATTGAGACAAAAACAATGGTTTGTCCACTTTTTTCTTTAAAAGATTAGATGTTTGTCAGATCTACTGTAATGTAACAGGCTACCGCTAGCAAGCAGATAACCATGTCCCTTTTTCTAAATACGGATTCTCTATTCGGGTACAGTAGGTACGGAAAGTATTCAGACCCCCTTCAATTTTTCACTATTTGTTATATTGCAGCTATTTGCTAAAATCATTTAAGTTCATTTTTTTCCTCATTAATGTACACACAGCACCCCATATTGACAGAAAAACACAGAATTGTTGACATTTTTGCAGATTTATTAAAAAAGAAAAACTGAAATATCACATGGTCCTAAGTATTCAGACCCTTTGCTGTGACACTCATATATTTAACTCAGGTGCTGTCCATTTCTCCTGATCATCCTTGAGATGGTTCTACACCTTCATTTGAGTCCAGCTGTGTTTGATTATACTGATTGGACTTGATTAGGAAAGCCACACACCTGTCTATAAAAGACCTTACAGCTCACAGTGCATGTCAGAGCAGATGAGAATCATGAGGTCAAAGGAACTGCCTGAAGAGCTCAGAGACAGAATTGTGGCAAGGCACAGATCTGGCCAAGGTTACAAAAAAAATTTCTGCTGCACTTAAGGTTCCTAAGAGCACAGTGGCCTCCATAATCCTTAAATGGAAGACGTTTGGGACGACCAGAACCCTTCCTAGAGCTGGCCGTCCGGCCAAACTGAGCTATCGGGGGAGAAGAGCCTTGGTGAGAGAGGTAAAGAAGAACCCAAAGACCACTGTGGCTGAGCTCCAGAGATGCAGTCGGGAGATGGGAGAAAGTTGTAGAAAGTCAACCATCACTGCAGCCCTCCACCAGTCGGGGCTTTATGGCAGAGTGGCCCGACGGAAGCCTCTCCTCAGTGCAAGACACATGAAAGCCCGCATGGAGTTTGCTAAAAAACACCTGAAGGACTCCAAGATGGTGAGAAATAAGATTCTCTGGTCTGATGAGACCAAGATAGAACTTTCTGGCCTTAATTCTAAGCGGTATGTGTGGAGAAAACCAGGCACTGCTCATCACCTGTCCAATACAGTCCCAACAGTGAAGCATGGTGGTGGCAGCATCATGCTGTGGGGGTGTTTTTCAGCTGCAGGGACAGGACGACTGGTTGCAATCGAGGGAAAGATGAATGCGGCCAAGTACAGGGATATCCTGGACGAAAACCTTCTCCAGAGTGCTCAGGACCTCAGACTGGGCCAAAGGTTTACCTTCCAACAAGACAATGACCCTAAGCACACAGCTAAAATAACGAAGGAGTGGCTTCACAACAACTCCGTGACTGTTCTTGAATGGCCCAGCCAGAGCCCTGACTTAAACCCAATTCAGCATCTCTGGAGAGACCTAAAAATGGCTGTCCACCAATGTTTACCATCCAACCTGACAGAACTGGAGAGGATCTGCAAGGAGGAATGGCAGAGGATCCCCAAATCCAGGTGTGAAAAACTTGTTGCATCTTTCCCAAAAAGACTCATGGCTGTATTAGATCAAAAGGGTGCTTCTACTAAATACTGAGCAAATGGTCTGAACACTTAGGACCATGTGATATTTCAGTTTTTCTTTTTTAATAAATCTGCAAAAATGTCAACAATTTGTGTTTTTCTGTCAATATGGGGTGCTGTGTGTACATTAATGAGGGAAAAAAATGAACTTAAATGATTTTAGCAAATGGCTGCAATATAACAAAGAGTGAAAAATTTAAGGGGGTCTGAATACTTTCCGTACCCACTGTATATCCCTATTGCATACTACATACTAGCATTACATACATCCCAGAGATATTCCCAAGACAAAGCCTACTGTTGATCAGCCCTGAAATAACTTCAAATACAACAAATGCTCAAATTCAAGGCTAAACTCTCAGAGGGGATTAATTTCAATATGAATAGTCAAGAAAACTAGAACACTGAGAAGGGATAAAAACGGTTTTAAAAAATGAGAAGTGCTGGGGCCACAGAGCTATTCTTACAATGAAGTATATGTCATTATGCCTGAGGGGCAGTAAATGAAAACAGTCACTGGTAAAATACAAGATCATGAGGAACAAATACACCAAAGTACAGCAATCACAGAGAACAACACTGTTACAATAACCCTAATGTGTTTATTTATAATACTGTTGCCTGTCTATGTCACCAAGGCTCCATTTATTTGACCAAAACTACAGTAAAAACAGTAATATTATGAAATATTATTGCAATTTAAAATAACTGATTTCTATTTTTATATTTTTTAAAATGTAATTTATTTCTGTGATGGCAAAGCTGAATTTTCAGCATCATTACTCCAGTCTTCAGTGTCACATGATCCTTCAGAAATCATGCTAATATACTGATTTGGTGCTCAAGAAATATTTATTATTATCAATGTTGAAAACAGTTGCACCGCTCTTGTATTGTTGCAGAGACTGTGAGACGTATCTTTACTTATTTATTTATTTATTTAAATTATTTACATTTAATTTTTTTAATTTTTGATTTTTAAGGAACAGAAAGTTTAAAAGAACAGCATATATTAGAATAAAGACACATTTTGTTTTACAATTCTAAATGTCTTTCCTGTCACTTGTATCAATTTAGTATGGAAGCATATTTCTGCCACTGAATAAAAATAAAAAAAAAGGTATTGCAAATTTTTAATCACCCAATTCTGACTTTTTTTTTCTCAGAATTGATACAAACTCACAATTTGGACTTTTCCTCAAAATTGTGAGACATAAACCTGCAATTTCAAGTTATGAAGTCATTGTGAGATATAAACTCGCAATTGTGAGTTATAAAATCCAATTCCAAGGGGGGAAAAAAACTGATAGTTTCTCAGAATTGCGAGCTTATATCTCACAATTGTGTGTTATAAAGTCAGAAACCAAAATTGTATATATTTCAATTCTGACTTTATTTCTCAGAATTGCTAGAGTTTTTTCTAACAATTTTTAGTTAATATCATGCAAAAAAAAAAAAAGAATTGTGAGATAAAAAGTCACAATTACCTTTTTTATTTTTTATTCAGTGATGGAAACAGATTTCCATAATTTAGTGAGTCCTTAAATAAAAATATCAATTTCTTAAAAAAAAAAAAATGCAAGAGTGTATGTGACGGTTTTCTTTTTAAGAAAAAATGCATTGTAAATACACAACAATATAAGTTTGTGAGTCAGCATACTACTGCTTTAAACATCCATGAATCTAATCAACACTGAGTTTAACCATTCATTTAATCATTTTCATTGCAATTTTATTGTAACCGTGGTTCTTTGGTTAAAATGATCGGTCCTCTGTTTGAAGAAATAAAAAACAATTTCAAGCTAGTTCAGAGGAAATATATAGCAAGATGAATAACATCAAAAGCATGAAAAAGAAAGGTTACTTTCTCTCAGCATATTACAATCTTCTCCAATAACCACATAATGATCAGCTGTATTGCTATAATGCCGGTGCTCACGTTATATAAAAGTTTTGAAGGACACACTGTCTCTTTGGTCTCTGCAGTGATTTCCAGTCAGGTGTACGTGAGTATGAGGCGGTAAAATAAAACACTGCAATTTAAAGAATGTGTAGAAAGCCTTTCTTTTCCCGAGGCCTTAAGCTCCAACACTCCCTAACAGGCATCTAGACCAATAATTTACCTGTGTGTGAGGTCTTAATGACTTCAGCAGGCTGACCACACACACAAACAAACATAAATACACTCTTCTCCAGGCTCCTGTTTGACTTTAATTCTTTCATTTTTCCTGAGGTATGTAGTGCAGATTGTGTCTGACTGTGTGTGAGAGTCTATTTGGAGAAAGAGCTGAGACTGTTGAGATGCTAATGCAAGAGAGAGCTGTCTGCCCAGAGCTCAGAGGACTCAACACTGATAAGCTAACCCAGCACAGATAACTCTGTCTGAGAGCAAGAGAGAGAGATGGGGTTTAAACACAATCACCATGAGATGGAAACCGCAAACAACAACAACAAAGACAGGCGAAAAAACTGTGGTAAGCACGAGTAAATCCTGTGAAGTGCAGTTTCATCAACTCACCAGAAGTTTCGTTAATCAAGGTCGGCTCAAATAAGAAATTTCAAAGAGGCTCAGCTCCTTAAGGAGGGGCCAGGGAGCCCAGAAATAATTAGACAAGCTTAAATGAGGGGGGAAAACTCTCAGCACCCTTCTATCTTGCACTTGCTCTTTCACTCTCCATTTCAAAATGTTGTGTCCTAAATTACGTACTATACAATATGAACTCATTCCATGCACTATATGTTATGTACTGTATGTTTTTTTTTTTTGTTTTTTTTTTTTTAAGGCACTAGCCCTGCTGTTTAGTCATCTACTGCCTATCATCTGCCATTTTCGAAAATATTCTTAATGAAAAAGTGACTAATGTGGAAACTCAACTCAATTGAATTTAGTATAGACCAGAGGAGTAGCATGATAATTTGTATAATAACCAAGCTATATGTCAGGCTTGGTCACTTCAGAGTCCACTTTCAGTCTGATTTCTTTTAAACATGCCGAGACAGATTCTTACCCTGTTCAGCACTGAACTGGCAAGCAATTCCAGCTGCAGTGTTGAACCGATTCCCCATTCAGAGTCTCTGCATTATCCTGTCTTCTCGTGCATTTGTCTTGATTTGATAATTTAGTGTCATTGTAAACCTGCAATATTTGAGAAATCACAGATTTGGAACAACCAACTGTTCTTGCAGTGCCATGTGTTTTTGTTTGCACTGTAACAACAAAAAAGAAAAACAGAGAAAAGCCAAACATAATACAATTTCACACGGAACTCAAAAATGGACTGGACAAAATTATTGGCACCTTGTCAGAATTTAAAGAAATAATTGCTTTTCAAGTAACAGGTGGGGCAATATAGTAATCACACTTGCAACCGGTTAAAATGGAGAAAAGTTGACTTTGTGTTGTGTCTCACACTGAGCATGGAGAAAAGAAAGAAGTTGTCGGTGGACTTGAGAGAAAAAATTGTTGAAAAATATGGACAATCTCAAGGCTACAAGTCCATCTCCAGAGATCTTAATGTTCTTGTGTCCACTGTGCGCAATATCATCAAGAGTAGGAGGTGGTAGGAGGGTATGGTAGGAGACCCACAAAGACACCACTGCTGACACAAAGGCATAAAAAGCAAGACTGGAGTTTGCCAAAACTTATGTGACAAAACCACAATCCTTCTGGGAGAATGTACTGTGGACCGATGAGACAAAATAGAGCTTCATGGTAAAGGACATCATGGCACTGTTTACAGAAAAAGAAATGAGGCCTTCAAAGAAAAAAACACAGTCCCTACAGTCAAACATGGCGGAGGTTCAAAGATGTTTTGGGGTTGCTTTGCTGCTTCTAGCACTGGATGCCTTGACTGTGTGAACGGTATCATGAAATCTGATGATTACCAAAGAATTTTGGGATGCAACATAGTGGCCAGTGTCAGAAAGCTGCATCTCTACCAGAGGTCATGGGTCTTCCAGCAGGACAATGACCCGAAACACATTTCAAAAAGCACTCAGAAATGGTTACAAACAAAGCACTGGAGAGTTCTGAAATGGCCAGCAATGAGTCCAGATCTGAATCCCACAGAACACCTGTGGATAGATCTCAAAACAGCAGTCGGGAGAAGGCATCCTTCAAATCTGAATGACCTGGAGCAGTTTGCAAAAGAAGAGTGGTCCAAATTTCCAGTAGAGAGGTATAAGAAACTCATGGTTACAGGAAGCGATTGATTTCAGTTCTTTTTTCCAAAGGGGGTCCTAACAAATATTAAGTTAAAGGTGGCAATAATTTGGTCCAGTGCATTTTTTGGGTTCTGTGTGGAATTGTATCAGATTTGACTTTTCTTCTCAGTTTTTTTATGTTTTTCAATAAACATGTGAGTACCAAAATATTTGCAAATGCAATTTTCTGAGGGGAGCATTACATTTTCTGACAGAATTGCAAGGGTGCTGATATTTTTGGCCATGACTGTACATATATATTCATCATTATTATCATTATTATTATTTAATTTTAGCTATTTATTTAGCTTAGTACAGTGCTTGGTACATTGCATCCTGGGATTGCCTTGTCTACAAAGGCTACACAGTCTGGCCCAAAAAAAGATTTCTCACAAGGCAGCATAATGAAGTTGCCTACCTTTTGGATCTGCCTTACAATAATGGCTGTAGGGGCCGCTTACTAGGTTTTGGAATAGAGCTCAGATCCCTCGTTTCTTTCGTTCATTACCTCACTCCTACTTTTCCTCTTTGGTTAAACATCCCGCATCAATAGGCAAACAAATGAACGGTGAAGAAAGCCTGCCACATCGTCTAAAGATGAGGACAGTGCATGAAAGCATGGCTGTGCAACAGGAAAGGGGCACTTGAGCAGGTGTCCTCTTTATTTACCTGCTCTCTCTTCCATACAGACAGAAGGTACAAAAAAGGGAAATAAAAGGCAGATAGGAATAAAAGAGAGCAAATTACCAAAGCTCTCTCGTCTTTTCAACTCTCCATCTTCAAAGTGTTGAGCTTCAGCAGCTTTGCACAAATAAGAGCTGTGGTTCAGATTAACGGTCTCTCTTGTGATTGTGTACGGGCCGAGTGTGGGCCCGCTTCACAAGAGTTCCTGGAGAAACATGCGATACTTCTCCTCTCAATGAAGGACTATTTAAATACAGTTGCCGTTTCTTTATGCATCGGCTATTGTGTTGCGGATTCGAAAATGTCTGATGTAGGTCGGAGAGGACTGAGTAATGGAAAATGTATGTGAAGAGGTATGAACAAGGCTGTGTGTTTACCTGTGAGTGTTTAACCCAGAGTAAAGCTCCCCTACAGGGTTGAAATAATCCTCCTATTCAGAAGGACTTTAATTCGGCCTCACAATCAGGGATCCAGTCACTCAACGGGGATGCAGAAAGCACTGCATGTACAATCACGCTCTCAGTCTCCAGCAGCTAATACGCCAGACTCACAGCATTGAAAGATGACTAATGTTAAACCCGTTTACCTTCGGAATAAATAGAGGGGCTGGTAAAACTTACTTAAACAGCACTTTGCAAATACAAAGGTAATTGGCAGGCTACTTTAGAGAAACACTTTGTCTTAACTGTTACACAGAAATGTTCAAAATCATTTTCAACTCGATGTCTAAAGCATGTACCACATCTGTCCCACGCATCTGTCGCACTTACGCTAACACTCTAACAATGGAGACCCATGGAACAAATTTGTCTAAGTTGTCTAAATCCTCTTTTTGAGATGGGATTATTTTATCTAGGTGGATGTCTAAGTTATAGGTGGAGTTTTCAGTTTTACAAGTCAGTACAGATTAGTACATGCAAGACATTCCTTCCACTAGGATGAGAATAGGATGCCAAAGATGCTGTCAAAAGACATTAAAGTGATAGTTCACACAAAGATGAAATAATTCTTTTTTGCCTTATTTCCATACAATATGACTGGTTGGAGACCTGTCAGGCTCCAAAACAAGTTAAAATGAGCACCATAAATGTGGTTCATCAGACTGACTTTTCACTGTTTTTCCTAGTCATATTACAGATTTTAAGTATTTCCACAATAGCTCTAAAATTGCGCTTTCAGAGCCTTAAATATGTGTTGTGCCAGTTTTGACGTCAATAACAATGACATATATTAAGTGACGTGAGTCACTGGTGTCAAACTAAACAATCTTGATGCAACATACTGTATTTGGATGAACATGACTTAGATTTGAGAGCTATGACTGAGAGGAAATGAACCATAACTATTACATGGCTCCAGAAGATTTAAAGTGTAAAGCACAACAGTCCCAGTTACTATTAACTTCCACCGGATTGAAAAGAACAGCATAAAAATTCCAAATTAACTAAGACAAATTATAAATCCCGAATACAATGATATTCTAATTTATTTAACAGTTCTTTCTGGTTCACAAATCTGATTGGCTGAAAGCCTTTTCCAGGTGTGCAATATTCCAGTGATAACAGCACCATTCATTTCACCGTTTGTATCAGTCTGCGAGTGTCATGGCAAACGCACAAATCCACTATCACTTTTTTAAATAATACTGTTTGTGTATCATGGTATGTAGTTTTAAGAGTTTTTAGGCAAGAATGTAGATGTTCAGACTTCAAATATGTGGTTTGTTATTTAAAAAAAAAAACATCTATTTGATAATTTCCTTTGATGTTTTCAGAGAGGTGAGCTCCAGGGCCTACTTTTATGATGGCTGATGTTGTTTATTAAATATTATTAGTCAATAAATAATATTTTATATAAATAATAGTAGTATTTAATAATAGTACTTAGTATTGAGAAACTGTGTGTTCCTGACTGTGATTTTAGTTACATTATTCCACCATTACTTAGCGACGAGACTATTTTTTATGAGTGAGTCAGCAGTAAAGACTTTTACATTAAAAGAGACTGAAACGTGGTTGTAAACAAGGAAGATGTTTTTACTTTCAACAACACCTTGTAAGACACAGCCAACAAATGCACTGAGGTGTCATCGGAAATCACCCTTAATAGATAGTACGACAAAGATATTGCTTTCCCTTAGCGGACATTCAAACTAATGTTTTATTGTGAATATGAGATTCAGCTGAAAAATAAATGCTGTATCAGATGCAGGTAATCACATTTGCTCAGTCCATCTCTCTCTCACAATACTCCACATAATACAGTGAGCTTTTAATACAGTAATACAATAAGCTTTCAATGAAGCAATGCAATGTTCCTTTGTTATTAGTTCTAAAGTGACATTTCTGAAATAGTAAAGGAGGACTGAGATTTCAATCTGTGGCAGAAGGTAGTTGTTTGCACAAAAGAGGGTTTTTAAAGACATTCTGATGCTGTCTCTTTTTTATTTACTCACTTGTGCCGTCGAACTGTTGTATAAACACAATTTCACACTCGTAGATGTGCACTATGGCTGTGTATCAGCACATTGTTTACACCTATGGGCGAATCAGAGCCGTGCTGATATACAGCCATATTGCACCGCTACGAGTGTGATACTGCTCATTTAGTATGCCATTCTAAACGTCATAAACCCAACACAGTCTCGTCACTCTTAAAAGTAAAGGTTCTTTATTGGTATCTGCAGTTCCACAGAACCTTTCCATTCCACAACAAATGGAAAATGGTTTTACAAATTTTTTAAATGTTTGTCAGACTAAAAAAATGATTTTAGGAACTGTTCGCTAAAAGGTTCTTTGGGGAACCCAAAACTGTATTTCTATTGCATTTCTGCAACAGTCTCCTTTTGGAACCTTAATAGTGCAGGATTTCGTAACTGTTACGTTTTGGGGAATTCATGAATCCATACATTTTCATACGAACAGCTTACACTCCACTGACATTTATGTTAAGGGGTGAAGCTTCATGCTTACTTTTTCAACAAAACAAAAATGTTTCTGTACAAATCACATCACATGACTTCATACACAAAATCACCATTTCAAAAAACTGTTACGTTTTCTTATAAGATCGGCTCCATAAACCTCCAATAAAACTTCCAGAAACATCTACAAACCTTTAGGCCAACAAACTTTAAAATACCCCAATCTGGGATAGTCTGAGATTCACATTCTGAAGTTTAAGTCTCCTGATTGAGCCGCAGGATGTATCTAAGCTGCTCACTGCCATGCTGTCAGTCAGACGCTTAAGCTCAGAATGGGGCTCTTAGCACACCTCCCATCACAGTCATCATCATACCATCGTATCGATCTGACGCGCCGCTGACACCGTCACAATGCGGCTCTAATCCACTACGATACTGACCGCTGAGCCCCAGATTACCAGCACCACCTCTTTTCATTACTTCAATTGCCTTTCACTTGAGAACAGCTCTCGGTTAATTGATTCAAGAGAGACTGCATGCTTTCTATTAGAAAATCTTAAGCACCCAGGTATAATCTTGTGGCAGAAACTAATACAAGGCAAATCTTTGATACTGCTGTTTATCTTAGCTGAAATTAAAGCCCTAGAGGCGGCGTGTCTGAAACGTTATCCCGCAGACTGAATCGAGATCAGTTAAGAGGAAATGCGGAGTTAGACGCAGGAGTCGGGCTCAACGCTGATGGGGTTAGAGTTTAAGATTTTCACACTGTCTCTCTGATAAAGCGGATGGTTATCAGTGGGTGTGTGTGTGATTGGCAGAGGGTGATGAGAGGATGATGATAAACGGGTGTCAGTGTGAAAGAGGCCCGAGGGGTTGACAGCAGGGAGTCAACGGCACAATGGCACAGCAGATAAGAGCACACAGATGAGTCTGCGGCCCCTCAGAACGACTACACAGAGACAGACAGACAGAGGAAGGAAGAGAAGGGAAAACAGATGAAGAAAAGGGGAAAAGGAACAAAGGTGGAGAAGTGAAGTGCTTATGGAGAAGGGGCCACAGTGGCAGATGCCAATGACACAATAAGATAATAAAGTAATGGGAGAACACAACAGACAGAGGTGCAGAAAGGCCAAATGAGACACATAAACAAAGGAAATATAAAACTGTCTTAGAGAAACCAAGAGACTGAGGAGGGGAAAAAAGATAAAGACTGAGGATGGTAGCTTCAGACAGACTGATAATAAAAAGATGGAGAGCGTTTCAGAACACTGGAGCTGGGCGAAATATATTGAATACTGACAGATTTTGCAGATGATAAAGTAAAAAAAAAATGTCCATTAAGTTTCCTACTGAGTGTTCTGTTTCAATGGATTCATTGAAAACTGTGACTCAAAACTGTGCTTCCATTAATTACTGTATTGGAATCATTTAAATAAGTGACAGTAAAGACATTTCTATCATGACAACTCTTTGAAGATTTTAGGATGGTAATGGATATAACAATGTTAAAGTATTTGGTGTATAAGCTGCTGAATTGCTGTTGTTGTAGATTATTGCTACTGCTTCAAAGCAAGTACAGTAGCTACTGCCAATACATACGCAGAATACTGTGAGTATTTAAGACATACTGCTGCTACACAAATAGCATATAATAACCCGGAGCAGATCTATATAGGTGGAGCTGGGGAGGTGGTTTCAGAGGAACTCCGAAAATGCGCTGTGAACTCCTCTAGTGAATGTTAACCAGCCATTTAATGTAAAGCAGCAAGCTCATTGGCTGTACCAATCGGCTTGTGCCAAGTAGTGGTGAGCATAAGAGACTCCTCCCAAACTTTTGAATAGTAGCATACAGTTAAAAGTGCTTTAAAGGAGAACTTCCAGAACAACAATTTACAAATAGTTTACTCACCCCCTTGTCATCCACAATGTTCATGTCTTTCTTTCTTCAGTTGTAAAGAAATGATGTTTTTTGAGGAAAACATTTCAACATTTTTCTTTATATAATGGACTGATATGGTGCCCCGATTTTGAACTTCCAAAATGCAGTTTAAATGCGGCTTCAAATGATCCCAAATGTGGTAGTAAGTGATCCCAGCCGAGGAAGAAGGGTCTTATCTAGCGTAACAATCAGGTATTTTAATAAAAATAATACAATTTATATACTTTTTAATGCCAAATGCTCGTCTTCTCTGACTAAACTGTTTTTGTTCCAGTTCATGACAGTTATGGTATGTCGAAAAACTCCCATCTCATGTTCTCCCTCAACTTCAAAATCGTCCTATATCACTGTTTTACCTTTTTTGTTAAGGGTGTTTGATCTTTTATTGCATGTTCACTTTGCAAAGACTGGGTCGGAACTTCTGCAGCGATGTAGGATGATTTTTAAATGATTTTTGAAGTTGAGGGAGAAAATACGGTCGGAGTTTTTCAACATACCCTAACTGTCTTGAGCCAGCATACACAGAGTTCAAGGACTGCACGGCAAGACGAGCTTTTGAGAATAAAAAGTATTTAAATAGTATTTTTTAAATGTAAATAACCGATCGTTTCGTTAGATAAGACCCTTCTTCCTCAGCTGGGATAGTTTACAACCGCATTTGGCATCGCTTGAAGCCGCATTTAAACATTTTGGAAGTTCAAAACCGGGGCACAATATCAGTCCATTATATGGGGAAAAATGCTGAAATGTTTTCCTCAAAAAGCATAATTTCTTTACGACTAAAGAAAGAAAGACATGAGCATCATGGATGACAAGAGGGTAAATTATTTGTAAACTGTTATTCTGGAAGTGGAGTTCTCCTTTAACATGTATTGTTATTTTGGTACGTATAATTCAAAATAAATAGATGTCAGACAATCTTGTATTCAGCAGGTGAATAACAGTGTGGGTGATGCCATTTTAATTTAATGATTTGTTTTACCATTTTAACACCTACAAATAATATTTGAATGTATATGATGATTGATCTAACTGAAAAGACAAATACAGAGAAAAAAAAACAGACCTACTTTATTTTTGTATTTGTGTGTATTTTTTTTTAAATAAAACCTAATTTCAATAAGTAGTTCATACTTTTAAATGAAAAACATTTCACAACAGTACAAAGCTAGTTTAAAAGTGTTTACTGTCATAAAAAGGTTGAAAATAGATTTTTTTTTTTTTAGCTATATTGTTTAGCCCCACAGCACACACAAAAAGTCTATGCCTATCTTACACACACACTGCTAATAATACACAAAGTATAACTTAACTTAATTGGTCTCATTTCTACCTGCAGTCCAAGTGTATTAAACCACATGCTTCATCAGAAATCATTTGTATGTGGAAATTACACTTCTTTTTTTTACCTCTTCCTGTTTTCCAGTTGACAATACAAGCCTGTTCACACTGGGCATCAATAATGACACGCAAGCAGTAAATTTCATGGTAAATCATTCATAAAACAATTCTTACATAAACGGTCACATTGAATTCAAAGCAACAATTTATGTAAGAACAGTTGTACCAATGATTTACATAGAAATTCTTTATTTTGGTGTTTCAGGAATGAGGAGGAACAGTTTCGTCATTTTCTCACAACAAACAAAACAATGCATCCCTATAGACTCGTGAAAATTCACCCAGCAACTTTTCATTCAGCGGAAATGATCAATAGATAAAAGCTTTTGGGTCATGAATCAAGGATTATTATGTTATATTATATTATATTACATTTTTTATTATTTTACATCAATATTTTAAGACTACATATATTGTACTGTTATGTTTTTATTATGGTAATATGGTCAGTTCAAAGTCTTTTCCACACACGTTCCAATTTTATAAAAAAAATTCTCATTTTGTGTTTCACGGAAGAAAGAAACTCATATGGGTTTGAAACGACATGAGGGTGAGTGAACTATTTCCTTTAAGGTGGCCAACCATAAAGCCACTGAACACTTTCTTGGAATTACACATTCCTACAACCTATAAATGTTATTAGCAAAGTACTGTCCGTACTTATGGCTTTCAATTTCTATATTCAAAGTGCAAGTGATAATTCATTTTTTCCCTCTCAATTTCAAGGATCATTTGCCGAGAGCAGAAAGCATACAGCATTCCTCACAGTGATGGCACAGCCGGTTGCTATGGTGAGAGGCTGGTAGAGAAGTCATGCTGTGAGGATGTGACCCTATCAACCCTCCTTACTGTCCGTCTGTGCTCTGAATGTGTTTAGGGAAATATTTGACTCCCTCACAATATCCATTCTATGCAAACAGGAGATTGTGAACAAAGACAAAACCATTAAGGGATAGTTTAGCCAAAAATGAAAATTCTGTCATTAATTACTCACCCTCATGTCATTTCAAACCCGTAAGACCTTCGTTCATCTTTGAACACAAATTAAGATATTTTTGATGACAGCAAGGGTCCTACCATGTTCAGAAAGGTACCAAGAACATCAACAAAATGGTCATGTGACATCAGTGGTTCAACTGTCATTTTATAAAGCTACGGGATTATGTTTTGTGTGCAAAAAAACTAAAATAACTTTGGGAGAGATGAAAAAATAAATTTAAATTAGTAATAACCTGCCAGCAGTGATGATTGTTTGTGATATAGAAAAGTATTTTGCTAAAGCTTGGACAATATGGCCACTAAGGGAACAAAAGTAAAATAAAAATAGATGGACAACAAAATGTTTTGTTTTGTAAATGGATAGATTAACTTAAAGAAAGCTTGACATTCACACCACTGTGGTCCTGTGTGATGTGTGTTTGAGTGCGTGTTGTTGGTAAATGGAAACAGAGAGTGCATCAGAAATGTCGATCAGAGGTATTGAAGGCCGAGAGTGAGCCCAGACTCTAATGTTCAGAGGCGCTCTGGGATTCAGAGGAGGTTGGCGAGAGAGTCTCTAATCCCAGACTGGCTCATTAGTCATCTCTCTCCTTGATTAATGCATGTGTTTGTTTGTGTTGTGTGAGCCCTTCCCCTCTGCTTTCTGAAGCTGCTTAATGAATAATCATTTTATATGCAAGTGCCACAAAGCCTTGATCTTCTCAATGAGGAGCAGGAAAATTGGGATGTTAGCTAATGATATGATATGAAGGAGAGAAATAGAGAGAAAAAATAAAAAAAAGCACATATTAAACAACAAAAACAACAACAAACAGTATAGAGGGGTCTAAAAATGTAACACCTCATTGAAAACCTAGTATTCTTGAAACCAGAGAATACTATTATGTAAAATGAAGAAAAGATATTTTAGATTCTGAACAATTTCTAGAACAAAAGTGAAATATGAAAATGTTTGCACAGATGGTCAGATGTTCTCGTTTCCACTCAAGGACAAGATGCTCTTTGGATCATTTTTCAATCATGCTGAAGAACATGATCATACGATGTCTCACACACACACTTTTGACTGTAAACACAACACTGTTAAAAGTTTGGGGTCTAAGATTTTTTTAATGTCTATTGTGCTTACAAAGGCTGCATTAATTTGATCAAAAACACAGTAAAAACAGTAATATTGTGAAATATTGTTACAATTTTCAAATTTGCTTTGTCTTAAAGGAGAAGTTCACTTCCAGAACAAAAATTTACAGATAATTTACTCAACCCATTGTCATCCAAGATGTCTTTCCTTCTTCAGTCATAAAGAAATTATGTTTCTTAAGGAAAACGTTTCAGGAATTATCTTCATATAGTGGACTTCTATGGTGCCCTTAAGTTTGCACTTCCAAAATGTTTCAGTGCAGCTTCAAAGGGCTCTAAACAATCCCAGACGAGGAAGAAGGGTTTTATCTAGCGAAACGATCGGTTATTTTCCAAAAAAATTTACACTTTATACACCTCAAATTGCTCGTCTTGTCTAGCTCTGCGATATGCATGCGTAGTCTGTGTAATCTGGGTCAATACAGTTAGGGTATGTTGAAAAACTCCCATCTCATTTTTTCCTCCAATTTCAAAATCATCCTAAATCGCTGCAGAAGTACCGACGCAGTGTTTACAAAGTGAACATGCAAAGAAGATCAAATGCCCTTTTACAAAAAAAAAAAAGGTAAAACAGCGATGTAGGACAATTTTGAAGTTGAAGGAGAAAATGAGATGTGAGTTTTTTGACCTACCCTAAATTTATTGACCCGGATTACACAGACATCGTAGAGCTAGACAAGAGGAAGTTAAAAAGCACATAAATTTTAAACTGCATTTTGGAAGTTCAAACTCATGGGTAACACTGAAGTCCACTATATGGAGAACATTCCTGAAATGCTTTCCTCAAGAAACAATTTCTTTACGACTGAAGACAGACAGACATGAACATCTTTGGATGACAAGGAGGTGAGTACATTATCTGTACATTTTTGTTCTGGAAGTGAACTTCTCCTTTAAACAATATATGATCCTTCAAAAATCAATCTAAAAAAACATGTCTTATTACCAAGGTTGAAAACGGTTGTGTGGTGTTATTGAGAAAAAAAAAAAAAAAAAAAAAAAAAAACCTCATAAACTTTTTTGAATGGTAGTGTAAATGTACACACAATACTACACACACACACTCTTCTACCGAATTGAAAGTATTCAAATAGATTGAGCAGCAGGCGTTTTGTCACCCTAGCTGTAAATCCATACAGTCTGCGGCTGTATTCTACGAAAAACAACAAGACAAATGCATAGAAAACAGTGGCGGTAAACCCTGTAAAGAAAAAAGGGGAAAAGCCTATTTTGATGAAAAAAAAAAAATCTTAAATGCGGTAAATCTCAAACATAATTTGTTTGATAATTTATTTGACCGGCACAACCGGCGTGTCTTGCGTTCTTCTTCAGTTGAAAAGAAAATGAAGGTTTTTAAGGAAAACATTCCGGTGAATTTCTATATTGTAGGGACTTGGTGAACAAGAAGGTCCACATTGTGCGTTTCAACGGCTTCGTTGGTTAGAGCATATCGATCTCAGTTGAGGGAAAAAGGGTCTCCACCGCGAATCAACCGTCATTTCAAAAGTATATACTTTTTAACCACAAATGCTCATCTTGCACTAGCTCCGCAATGCGTGTCAGTGATTTCACGCATTGCATAATCACGTTGGAAAAGTCACGTGTGTGTACTTTGGTTAAAAAAGCTAGGATGGGACGAAAAAATCCATCTCATTTTCTCCTCCAACTTCAAAATCATCTGACATTGTTTTACCTTTTTTTGTCTTACTTTGCACATTTGCTTTGTAAACACTGGGTCAGTACTTCCGCCTACGTCATGTGTGCGTGATTACGTAATGCGTGCGTGATTACGTAATGCGTGAGGTCGAACTAGTACAAGGCGAGCATTTGTGGTTAAAACTTATATAAAATGACCAATTGTTTCACTAGATAAGAAACTTTTTACTCGGCTGGGATTGTGTAGAGTCATTGCGGCTGCATTGAAACTGCATTTTGGACCTTCAACCTGCTGGTCACCATTTAAGTCTATTAAATGGAGAAAAATCTTGGAATATTTTCCTCAAAAACCTTCATTTCTTTTCAACTGAAGAAAGAAAGACATGAACATCTTAGATGCCATGGGGCTGAGTAAGTGAACAGGAAACGTTCTTTCTGGGAGTGAAATTCTCCTTTAAAAAAATAGAATGATTATGGTGGAATAAGGAACTAGACAACCAAATATGTCTCAAATAATGTTCACAAACCAACATTAAAACATCACAGATGGGATGCAAAAATGCATACTTTATGAACACCCCTAAAAACATTTAGAAAGAACATAAAGGAAAAAAAATACATTTAATGGTAAAATAAACAGGCAATAAATGCAAATGCTAGCTAATGACTAGTAAAACGAGTCTCCTTTATGACTCCCTATGAAAAAGAGTCACATAATAGGACGTTATTTTACTTGCCAACCAGTTGCAAAGGCTCAAGGGAGGAATTTCCTCTGACAGAAATGGCTGCTGATTTGAGCATTAAAAGACCATTAGAGCGGATATGCCAGAACTGATGAATTTCTCTCAAGAAAAACACCAAATTTATCTCATGTCAGAATTTGAGAATGATCATTAGTCATGTAGCTGCTTTTACTAGCGTACAAGTGAGTGAGTGTGTGTGTGTGTGTGTGTGTGTGTGTGTGTGTCGCCTTATGCTTGACAGTAATTACAAATATGCACCACGTATGTGTGTAAATGTGGTTTGTAACAGGATAATGACTTGCACAAGGCATATCAACGTGTGTATGTCCAATGAAATGCAGTAATTAATTGTATGTGGCATGTCAGGCTTCACTTGAATGGCTATGTTTGTACCGAAGACATCATTTAGCGGACGCTGTGCCAAGCTTAGCTGATTTTTGTGCACACTGACACGGTCATTAATGAGAACAACTGTAACAAACTGCGTGAAAACGCAGCTTTAATCAACCGAAAGGTGTCTAGTGACCACAGTAGTAATGTATAGTAGTTTTGGGCTGGGGAGGTGGGGGGGGTGACATCCGTGGGGAGGGCCGGTCACTCAAACGTATCGAGCAGCAGAAATGCATCATGCTGCCCTTCAGCTCTGACAGAAAGCGTGGCAGGGGTCAGCATGAGCAGAAAGCCCTAATGTACTTGCCTGTAACCTCTAACCCCATTAGCACCTGTCAATCAATCCCCTGCCTCTCAAAGCGGTCCTTTAAAAAGCCAAAAGTGTGATTTAAGGAACGAGGTCAGGAGCTTTGAAAAGAAAGGATCGGGATGTCTAATATACCACATGGCCAGTCCAGTAGGAATCTCAATGTATAGCTATGATGGTTATAACCTAAGAGAGTATTTTGTTCCATTTTTTTTAAATAAAATGGATTTGTTGTGATATTTTATCAATTTCCAGAACTATGAACTTTGTCTTATGTTGACAACACAAACTAACTTAACTGACAACCTCATTCATAAGGGTTTCCCATGCAGACTTTAGCCAAATCATAAAGATAAGTACCAAAAAAAAGTAGTCTACCCCTTTGTAACAAACACTAGGTTTGGAAACGGAGGTTAAAGCTCTAAATAAACGACTGCATGGTAAAAGCGTCTTCAAGTGCCAACCCAGAAAAGACTACATGCGTTAACTCTTCATCCTATCATCCTTCTGAAAGCTGACATTACCAGCATGTGCAGTTATTCCAAGACGCCTACCTTCATAGACAAGGCACTGCAAACAATTAACCGAACAGTGACAACTGACGGCTTGTTCCCTTGTTAACACACACACAAAACATCTTTTTAATGGGCACGCACAAGCTACATAAACGCCCACCAAAAAAATAAAAAAATTAAAAGAGTGCGCCTGTGATTCATTCTCCTCTCATTTTTAATGATTAGTTTGTGCCGTTTGAGTCACGGTTTGATGCTGTTGCTAATTAAAGAACAAAAGCATTAATCTAGCGGCTGACTGATGATCTGATGAGCATGTCACCGGTTTTATTTGCTCGTAGTGCCTGATCTCCTCGCGCTGACCCTCATCTAATGAATGACACGGATGGAGCTGGCAGTAATGGAACAGTGCCAAACAAAGAGAAGGCGACAGCCTTGACAGAGCCGAGAGGGGAAGCAAACACACCGGAGGGTATGATGGGATATGCGCCACATGCTGAGAAGGTTATGAGAGTCTATATATAGGTGTGTATCATCGTTTTAACCAAGGCAAACATCACATACTCCTGTTTTCTAAATGAAGACATCTGCTCCCATTACTCATTCAAGCTGATGGTTATCAGACTATGAGCAGCACCGTTTCAAATGTACACCTTTACATTATTACATTCAGTACAGCTCTGTTGGAGTTGAAGATCAATGGGTTGAAGGTCCAAACTGCAGTTTCAATGCAGCTTTAAAAGGCTCTACATGATCCCAGCTGAGAAACAGGAAAAAATATTTTAAAAAAAATACAAAATGTGTATGCTTTTTAACCACAAATGCTCATCTTGCACTACCTATGTTATCTCTGGTTCAAAAAGGTAGGGTAGGGCGAAACACTCCATATCATTTTCTCCTCCAACTTTAAAATCGTTGTAAATCGCTGCAGAAGTACCGACCCAGTGTTTAGAAAATGAACATGCAAAGATCAAACGCCCTTTACAAAAAAAAGGTAAAACAGATTTTGAAGTTGGAGGAGAAATGAGATGAGAGTTTTTCGACATACCCTAACTGTCTTGAACCGGAAAAAACAGAGCTCACACAGAACTAGACAAAACAACCATTTGAGGTTAAAAAGTAAATAAACTAATATTTTTTATTTGCTTCACTAGATAAGACCCTTCTTCCGCAGCTGGGATTGTTTAGAGCCCTTTGAAGCTGCATTGAAACTACCTTTTGGAAATTCAAATTCGGGGGCACCACAGAAGTCCATTATATGGAGAGGAATCCTAAAATGTTTTCCTCAAAAAACTATTTCTTTACAACTGAAGAAAGAAAGACATGAACATCTTGGATGACAAGGGGGTGAGTACATTATATGTAAATGTTAGTTCTGGAAGTGCACTGCTCCTGTAAGTTCCATCACAGTGCCACTGCCACATAATAATTTTGGCCTGTTCCTCACATAAAGCTATTGTTTGACTTCAACATACTTGGAATATAGTGCATGTGTTGTATGGAAAAACTATTTTTTTATTCTATATGCCCTGTAAGTTTTAGAAAAAGAAAGAAAATATTGGAAATTAACGCAAACAATGGCAAAACGATTAAGGGTAATGTTGAGTAAACAATGACAACAAATCCCTTTACAGAGTACAGAGAATTTAAACCTTATTCAGTTGAACAAAGAAGAGTCAAAGATCAAAGATTTGCCTGGTTTTTGTCTATTCCGATTGACACAGCAGGTGACCCACGAGTGGGCAAAGACGGTAAGAACCTCTGTCAACAAAATACAACCAATTCCTCACAGGAAGAGTGGTATTATTTACCATCAGACACACACACGCACACAAACTCCACACACCCTCCACAGGAAGAGAGGCATCACAGCTCCAACAAGTGATACATTTAAAGTATCACTTCTTGGTGACTATTAAACCCACAGGGTTCAAGGTACAAAATAATACTCCCAGAGCAATTAGCAGTCGCTGAGATCCTCCCAGAGGACGACTGTTCTAATGATGGCAGAGACAGACAAATAAACATGCATCTGACAGATCATAAGACCAGAAAAGCTTACAGGAGACATGAAAAAAATAGACTTGGTTTTAAAAATAAATGATAATGAGGGATGTATTTTACCAATCTCCTTGCTACGTTTCTGGATGTTGTTCATGTTAATTACATTGCTGTCTATGGAGGGACTAAGAGCTGTCACAATGCATCAAAAATATGTTAATTTGTGTTCCAAAGATGAATTAAGCTTTTACGGGTTTGGAACGACAAGGGAGTAAGCGATTAATGACAAAATTTTCATTTTGGGATGAAGTAACCCTTTAAAGACCGTTTTGGTACTGGCCAGTGGCCAATAAAGGTTACATTCATCATTTTACTCACCCTCATGTCGTGCCAAACCTGTGACTCTTTTTTCTGCAGAACATAAGACATTCTGAGAAATGTCTGAGTGTTTTTTTTTCTTTTTTTTCCCCAATTCTACAGAAGAAAGGAAGTCATACAGGTTTGCAATGACATGACAGTGAGCAAATAATGACAGAATTTACATTTTTGAGTGAACGATTCCCTCATAAACAAGTGAGAATAAAAAAACAGTTTAAACTATAATAATTTTAACAATATTTCATGTCCACATATTTATTAATTTAGCAAGTATCTGATGTAAAAAGCAGAATAATGTACAGTCGGTCAAATATTGTCACAAAATAAACACCTTTAGTTTGATACAAGACATCTCCTGAACACTTCTGTCAGGGTTTTTTGCGACATGACTCGCTGTGACTGGACATATCTCTTAATTATTTTACTAAATATCTATATATCCGTGTTTAACTTAAAAAAATCTGACAGCATTTGTTGGAAGTGATTAGCGATCTCTCCCTATTTTTTTTTTTTTAAGATACTAGTTAGTTTGAATGAAAAAGACAGTGGAATACAAGCTGGGTAATGTACTGGATATTTAGTGGTGATTAAACTTCCATTAGTTAAAGATGACCACCTAAATGCTGGAATAAAACGGCAATAATTACCCAAAAGAAATGTTGCGTCCAAACTAATTACATCTCAAAATCACTTAAAATAATGGCCTGTGAAAGCTCAAATAGAGTCTGCGGGAAATTCTGGATCACTGACACCCACCAATTTGGCTTTTAAGATCCTTTCAAATGGGTTAGTTCAGGACTTCTTTTGTCTTTTGGAGAGGGAAGAGTATTTTTCTGAAAAGTTTAAAATATCTGCCAGCTCTCCTCAGTGGGAGGTGAGGGCAAACCCAAGGGCCATTTCTCTCCCTTTTTCAACCACTTACTTCTGCCGAAAAGGGCAAGTGACAATCTGAACAATTACAAAGGCCTATTACCTCAATCAGGTATAGAGTAGTGTGCACCCTCTCTTTCTCTGTCCATCTCCCTCCCTCTCTGGTGGTTTTCAGTATAGAAGGGTGCAACTCTGAGTGCATTAGTGAGCTCTAACCCTGTCATTTCTCAGGCACATTCGCTTATTACGGACACGCCGCGTGTTCCTGCAGCCAGGAGGAGAAACACGCGGAGCAGACAGGTTCACAGTAGAGAAGAAGAAAGAGAGAGGTGGAGATGCGTGAAAGACCATGAAGAAGAATGGTAGGTCAAAGAGAAAGAAAGGGCTCTTCGAAAACCTACTCAAAAGCCCTTTGGGATTGTGTGGCAGTCAGAAAAAAAACTGAAAATGCCTTCGAAATTACAATTCAGTTCTAAAACACGATCATTTCATTATAATTAACTAAAATAAAACAAATGAAAAAAGTAAATAAATTTAATTTATAGGCTAATAGCTTTTTTTTAATATATAAATGACAAGATTTTCTATTCTCTTACTTAGGAATAGTCTGTATCTCCATAAAGCTAAAACAGCATGTATAATAGAAAATAGCAAAATAGTAATATTTTATAATATTTTATTTGCCATTTTTATAAACCATTAGATTATTGTTCATATTATATATATATATATATATATATATATATATATATATATGGAATTAAATACAGAATTGCTTTTCATGACAGGATTTCTTCTTCTCTATCTTTTATTAATATAGCAACTCAACTCAAATGTATTCACAGGTTTTATCTAATGAGACTGAATACAATAGACATGCAACACAGTTTCATTTAGTTTCTGCTATTGAGGGAGATCTGTGAATAATGCCTTAAAAGCCTATGGCTGAATTAATGCACATCCCTATCAACTGAATACAAAAATGAACTAACGTGACAATACCCACGATAAAAGCTTCTTATTGAGATTAAAGCGATTAGGATGGACAATAGCTGATTTAAACAGCCATACATTAAAGGGATAGTTCACCCAAAAATGAAAATTCTGTCATTATTTATTCACCCTCATGTCGTTCCAAACCTGTAAGACCTTCGTTCATCTTCAGAACACAAATTAAGATATTTTTGATGAAATTTGAGAGCTTTCTGACCCTACATCGTCAACAACACAACTGACACGTTCAAGGCCCAGAAAGGTAGTAAGTACATTGTTAAAAAAAAGTTCCTCCTATTTAAATTAGACTTAATATTGTACTTTATTCACTGTATATAAAAAAAAATGTTTCAACTTAAAATAATTTGTTACCCCACTGCCTTAAAATGTTTAGTTTAGTCAACTAAAATACTCCAGTTGTCACTTAAACTAACATTAAGTAACTTAACATTTCAAGTTGACTAAACTAAAAAATTAAGGCATCAGCGTAACAAATTATATTGAGTTGAAACAACTTTTTGATTTTTTTTTTTTTTTTACAGTGTTCTAACATGTTGTGAACATTAGTTATGTAAAATATAGCTCTATGATTTCTAGGAAGACGGAGGCGGAGATTGCATTAAATTCGGAAGGGACTGCCTGTTTAACACGTGGGCATAGTTTTTTTTTAACTTGGAAATGACAAAAACAGGGAGTGAAAATCCCAGTAATGGTCTCCTGTCACATTTCTTTGCCTGGCTTTCCTTTGTTCAGGTTCTCTCTCTTTCTGTCACACACAAACACATATCTCCTCCAGCTGTACATAAGCCTTCATCAATGAAAAGTGCCAGTTTAATTACACCCAATGGGCTGAAAGAGAGAGAGGGAGAGTGAGAGAGGGAGAAAGCGAGACAGAGAAATTGATGTTAATTGGGGGTTTGTGAATGAGAGGCTGTTGGATTAAAAGCAGAGCCGTTTTAATTTGAGATCATGTATCCCTTTTGAGTGTCATTTTAAAGAAGCTTGCGAGAGCGCAGTGAGTGTGCGAGAGTTCACACTACAGACAGGAGTCTAAGACAGCGTGAGGCGGCACTAATCAGGCATAAGTCAGGCCGTGACGTCACAAGGTGTCTCGCAAACACATGGAAACAACAGTCATCTTTATGCAGATGGATGCTAGGATGCAAAAACACAGGCACAAAACCACTGACGTAGGACTGAGCAGTATGACGGGTTTATACCCTATGAGATCTGTAATGCGTCAAAAGAAATCACAAACCATAGACGATTGTTAGGTCACAACTTTAATATAGAGCTTTTTGATATTTTTAATTCTTTCTTTTAATTTCAAATGTGGCTTAGAATTAATGACTCATTCATTTGCATTCTTTTTGTTTTTTTTTACAATCATGAAGTTTTATATAAACAGAAAAAATAGCACCTTTCATTGGTAAACTATTTAAAATATGCATTACTGCAAGACATTCTAATATATGAAATGTTTTCATTAAACACTCAGCAAAAATCACTATTATTCATAACATATAAATGTAAGGTATTAGTCATACATTCTACTCCTACACTGATTTATGTGTTTTATTAACATTTATGTGTTGAGCATTACACATTTTGTCTTTCTGCGTGAGCTGAGGTCATTATGTCACCTGCGGTCCTTAACTACCATTGCAGTGACATCACACATTAAATTTCATGGTTGAGATTAACGTGAAACTAATACTGCCATATTTCTTCATATAAGTTTAACACAGTGAAAACAGAGTCGAGATGTGAGGAGTTTGACTACGCCGGCCACTAAGCATTACTGATATTCTAGAGCGTGCTGTAAGACCTGAACCTGTGCTACAAATCCTGCTGGATACAAGTGTGGAAAAACAGTCATTATACAGTAAAGTGAGATTGTTTAGTATTTTTTCAATTAAAAAAAAAATATTCTATAAAATCTTCTATAAGATTGACAATATTTACCATCTCATGCATCAAAAAACAAAACAAACAAACAAAAAATGCTTATACATTTAGAGTATTTCTTTGAGCTTAACATCCTCCACATAAAACAAAACGATAAATCAAAAAACAAACACAAAATACAACGCAAAAAAACAAACAAAAAAAAAAACAAAACACCACAACAAAATAACACTAAACAAAATAAAAAGACAAAACTAAACAAAATCAAACCAAAAAAACACACAACAACAAAAAACTAAAACAAAGCAACACAACACACAAAAAAAAAACCACAAAACAAAACTAAACTAAACCACAACAAAAAAAAATACAAAACAAAATAAAAACAACAAACACAAAACAACAACCTCTAAACAAAACACAAATAACAAAAACTAAACAAAAACAAACCACAACAACAACAAAAATCAACAAAAAACAAAATAAACAAATCATCACAAACAAACAAACAAAAAACAAAACTAAACAACAACCAAAAAAAACACCAAATGCAAATCACCACAACACAACAAAAAAACACTAAACAAAACTAAACTAAACTAAAGTAAACAAAAACACAAAAACAACAAAAAAACCCAAAACAAAGCAGCACAACATAAAACAAAACTAAAAACACGAAACCAAAATACAACACAAAAAAACACAAAACACAACAAAATAAACACAAAACAATACAGCACAACTAAAAACACTGAACAAAACAAAACTTAAAACAAAAACAAAACAAACAAAACACAAAAAACAACAAAAAGCAAAACAAAACAAAGAAAAAACACAAAACAACAAAAAGCTAAACAAAGCAACACAACACAAACAAAACTAAACACAAAACCACAACAAAAAAAAAAACAAAACAAAACAAAATAAAAACACCAAATGCAAAATAACACAACAAAAAAAAAATTCACTAAACACAAAAAAGAAAAAACTAAACCAAAACAAAACCAAAAAAAAATTCACTAAACACAAAAAAGCAAAAACTAAACCAAAACAAAACAAAATAAACAAATAAAAAACAGAACTAAACAAAACACCAAAACACAACACAACAAAATATAACATAAAACACAACAAAATAAAAAACACCAAATGCAAAGCACAGCACAATAACAAAAAGAAACACTAAAAACAAAAAACATAAAACAAACAAACAAAAAACTCAAAACTAAACAAAACACAAAACACAGCACAACAAAAACACTTAACAAAACCAAAACAAAACAAAAAATGCACACAAAACAATAAAAAGCAAGACACCAAACACAAAACAACACAACAAAAAACATTTTATTATTTAAGGTCTGTAAGGTTATAAATGATTATGTTACCTAAGCTAAAAAGTGTGGTCATTGCCACTGGACAGTGGTCTTCTGTATGAACACCAACAAGTGAACACTGATCCCAGATGAGAGGGGAGTGCTGCCAGCTGACCCTCTTGGAAACACCATGCTGGCCAGTGGGACTGCAGGGTGAGCTCCCCGGGCTCACACTCGGACCACCAACATAACAACACAGCAAAGATAAAAACAAATCCACACAACTAATTGGTTCTTATGGGACTTATGGGACGTTCAGAGGGCATAAAAATAGACTAGGACACATAGGACAAATACATCCCTGAAGAATCTCTCAAGTCTCTCATGACTAATACCTGTAGAAATGTATCCGCAAGTGACAGTTTCCAAGGTTACAAACACTATCTGCTGTCTCCATCCTCTAGAGTTCTGATTTCAAATTGAAAAGAATGATTTGTGAAGTAGATTCAGATAATAATGTGTGAAATTAATCTGGATGGTTTGTGTTTCATATGCTACAAGTGCAGGAAGGAATGAATACTCTTTAAAATAGCCTCAGATGACCATAAGAGCAGACTGAAATGGCCAGTTCCAAAGTTAAACAAACAAATAATTCACTTATCTGCCAAAGTTTGTGAAGAGCATTACATCTTTTTAAGATATTCAGTGTTCTGTCTGAGTCACTTAAGAGCAAGTAAACACAGCAAGACTATCCTCTATGTTGGATTCAAGTGGCCTTTTCTTACAAGATTATGCTTTCAAGTTATTAAACTGGTCGAAAAGTGCTCTACTAGCCTGAACAACAATATGAGACATGAGCTCTCAGAAGTGAAGAGCACCTGCTAAGCAAATTTTCCCAAACAATTTAAATAAGAATGCATTTATGATCTAATTTATTCCTGTCATGCCAACACTGCATCTTTGTCACATGATCCTTTGGAAATCATTTTGTAAAATAAAAATTTTATTTTTTACATTTTATTTTATTTTTTATTTTACTTCATTTCATCCAGGCTGCCATAATCTTTAAACAAAACAAAAACAAAAACAAAAACAAAACAAAACAAAACAAATAAAACTGGGGTTGGTCATGTCAGATAATCTTGCCCAGTGATTGTCCAGAAATCATTTATTTTATTTTATTTTATTTTTTTATTTTTTATTTTATCCCCATCCAGGCTGTCATGATCTTTAAAAAAAAATTATTTCATTTATTTATTTTCATTTATTTCCAAAAATCATTTATTTACAGTAATTTAATTTAATTTTATTTATTTATTTATTTAATTATTATTTTATCCCATTCAGGCTGCCATGATCTTAAAAAAAAGAGAGAAAGAAAAAAAAAGCAGCAGAAAAAAGTGGTTGGTCATGACAGATAGTCTTGTCCCATGATTGTCCAAAAATCATTTATTTTATTTTATTTTATTTAGTATTTTATTTTATTCCCATGCAGGCTGCCATGATCTTAAAAAAAAAAGAAAGAAAGAAAGTGGCTGGTCACGACAGATAATTTTGTCCCATGATTGTCCAAAAATCACTTATTTATTTAAAATTTTTACTTTATTTATGTAATGTAATGTATTTTAATGTGTTTTAATTTAATTTAATTAAATTTAATTTAAATTTTATTATTTTATCCCCATCCACGTCACTTGACATATCAGTTTTGTTTGTTTTATTTTATTTTATTTTTTCATTTCATTTCATTTCATTTCATTGTATTTTATTTTATTTTATTTCATTGTATTTTATTTCATTGTATTTTATTTTATTTTATTTTATTTCATTTCATTTCATTTCATTTCATTTCATTTCATTTCATTTCATTTCATTGTATCTTATCCAGGCTGCCATGATCTTAAAAAAAAAAAAAAAAGAGAAGAAGAAAAAAAAAAAAAAAAGTGGTTGGTCATGACACATGAAATCTGTCCCATGTGATTGTCAAAACCATTTATTTTATTTTTCATCCCCATCCAAATTTTAAAAAAAAAAAAAAAAAAAAAAACTGTGGTTGGTCGCTCATCATGTCAGACAGTCTCTTCCTGTCTAGGCAGATTTTGGCTGCAATGTGGACCTTTATGTTATTAGTCAACAGACTATTCTCTCCCACATCAGAACCAGTGCAAACAAGGCGAAACAGTAAAGGCAGCAACACACCATCTGGCCCAAATACTTTTTCCATATTCCACTGCACAACCTATTATCTAGGAGTGTGTATCTGAGAAAGAGATACGTCTGCAAGTTTGTGTGTTTGTTTGACAGAAAGAGAGCAGAGAACCTCCATCTCTGATGTGGCACAGGTGCTGTAAGCCCTGCAGGAAATAAAGCTCCTTAAATACAATGAAAACAGAAGTCAGCCAACCGCCTGCTAAATGATATACAGGCGATGAAGGAAGCATGGAGCAGCATGAGAGAAGAGGAAACAGGGACGGCCGCAGGTGTGAGTGCACCCAAGAAAAATGCTTTAATGTGTAATGAATATCTAAGGAAGAAGGCCAAACCAACAAAGGGAAGACGGCAAAGGTCTTGCGGACAGAGACCGCGGCCGAAGCGCAGGAGTCGGGTTGCACGAGGAGGAAGAGTCTCTGTTTGGGAATGTTTGTGGAGCGTTCCGGAACACTGATAAAGGTGTGTGCGCGTGAGCACATTATACTCTTGAGGTTCCGCTGTCCGCTTCACATTCCTATCACCCGGAAAGAGAGGGAGTTCCCTCAACCCCTCAGGGACAGCTGGGGGTGTAAGACCCCGGAGGAAAGGGATAACCTCATCCATCTTGGTACTGAGGCTTTATCTGTCAGGTTGTGTTGAAGTTTGGTGTCGTGCCGCAGGTTTCCTGTCCGTCTGAGGGTGTGCAGACAAAAGAAGCATTTCTCATCAGACACATAAATTATCCGAATGCCCCTCCATGCCACCTGATACCGCAGGAATGCCTCTGCTCTGATCTCAGCGTATAACAGGCATGGAGAACACAAGAACCCTCAATAAATCAAACGCAGGATCCAAAAGCACTCAGAGTAACGGAGAAAACACTAATTAATTTCCAGCGTGCTGTCGGCCACTTGTATCAGTCACTCAGACACTATGACAAGTAAAGGCTTATTTGAAGAGTGTGAAAGTTCAGTTTGGCGTGATGTTAAAGATGTTATGCTTGTTCAAACAGACTGCAAAAGTGTTTTGATTATGAAGTAACCTTTGGCACTGATGTGTCTTTCTTCACTCTAGACAAATAAGATTTACTGTAGGACTTTTGAATTAAAAGATTTAAACTAAACTACATCTCCAGAGTAACCCTCAAAGAACAGTACGCTATCATGTTGGCTTTATGGCAAGTTACACAGAAGTTCTCACAGAAAACAATCTATCAGATTAAATACTTCAGTATTTAAGATTGGAGTCAAACAAAACAAAACAAAACAAAAAAGATGGTACAAAAATGCTATTTAAAAAAAAAATAAATAAATACAAAAAATATTAATTAAAACATTAAAAATAAAACAATTCTAATTAAGATATTCAATACAAAAACAGTAATTAATAATGATATTCAATACAAAACCTTTAAAGCATATATGTGTATATTGTAACATTAAAAATGTATTTACTGTCACATTTCACTCCTCCAAAACATTTTATTTTATGGTAACACTTTACAATAAGGTGACACTTGTTAACATTAGTTAATGTATTAACTAACATAAACGAACAATACGTCTATTACATTATTTATTAATCTTAAAATACAGTTGTTCATTGTACATGTTAGTTCACAGTGCATTAATTAATGTTAACAAACAAACCTGTGATTTTAATAAAGCACTAGTAAGTGCTGACTGACTAATATTAAATTCTGTAGAAGTATTGTTAATTCTTAGTTCATGTTAACTAATGCTGTTAACTAGTGTTAACTAATAAACCTTATTGTAAAGTGTTACCTGTTTTTTTTTTTTTTATTATTATTTTATTTTATTTTATTCCAGGCTGGTATAATCTTCTAAATAAATAAATAAATAAATAATAAAAAAAAACTGTGGTTGGTATTAATAATAATATTGAATACAAATACAGTTCAATACTTAATACAATACCTTACTGTAAAGTGTTACCTATTATTTTATTTTATTTTATTCAAGGCTGGTATGATCTTCAGAAAAACTAAATAAATAAATAAATAATAAAAATCTGTGGTTAGTCAAATTTAACAATTCTAATTAGGATTAATAATAATATTGAATACAAATACAGTTCAATACATAATACAATACCTTATTGCAAAGTGTTACCTATTATTTTATTTTATTTTATTATAAAATTAATTAATTAAATAAATAAATAAATAAAGTGTGGTTGGTCACTAAATTAAAATTTTACCAATTCTAATTACGACTAATAATAATATTCAATACAAATACAGTTCAATACATAATACAATACAATACAATACAATACAATACAATATAAAGTGTTTTTATTTTATATTATTTTATTTTATGTTATTTCATTTCATTTCATTTCATTCCATTCCATTCCATTCCCATCCAGTCTGGTAAAATCTTTAAAAAAATAACTGTGGTTGGTCACTAAATTAAAATTTACCAATTCTTATTACGACTAATAATAATATTCAATACAAATACAGTTCAATACATAATACAATACCTTATTGCAAAGTGTTACCTATTATTTTATTTTATTTTATTATAAAATTAATTAATTAAATAAATAAATAAATAAAGTGTGGTTGGTCACTAAATTAAAATTTTACCAATTCTAATTACGACTAATAATAATATTCAATACAAATACAGTTCAATACTTAATACAATACAATACAATACAATACAATATAAAGTGTTTTTATTGTATTTTATTTTATTTTAGTTTATTTTATGTTATTTCATTTCATTTCATTCCATTCCATTCCATTCCCATCCAGTCTGGTAAAATCTTTAAAAAAATAACTGTGGTTGGTCACTAAATTAAAATTTACCAATTCTTATTACGACTAATAATAATATTCAATACAAATACAGTTCAATACATAATACAATACTCTATTGTAAAGTGTTACCTACTTACCATTTACTAAACTTAACTTAAATGGCATGTTAATCTAAATAAACCTAAAATTAGGTTGTCTTAGCCATTAACTAAAATGTCAAGTTGCATTAATGTTAAGTTAACAATAAATAAACGTTAACATTAACTAAAATGTTAAGTAATTCCTATATGGAAATACAAACTAAAACCATTACATTTTAATAGTAAGATTAAAAAAAAGAAGACATAAATTGACTAAAAAGTAAAAATAAAAATGTACAGTAAATAAAAAAGGTCAGAAATGGAATATAACTGAATTATATAAATAATACTACCCAGGATTTTATCACACTCATAGCCTCAGTGTGGAAAAAAAGCATTTTCTCTAAAAAAAATTGTCTGTTTTGTGACACTTTGTTCCATTACATGGTGCGAGCAGGCCTTAAATCTGACAAAAGAGCACTAGAAGACAAAGCAAATATAGAGTAAAGCCAAACAGCAGGACTTTCTATTCACAAACACACACACAAAACCCACATACAACTGCTTGTAAACCTGTGGTGAGGTACAGAGCAGGAGAAGAGGGAACCGAGTAAGGCAAAAAGAAACAAAATAAAAAGACACAAAAAATGAAATTCAGAGCGAGAATGAGGACGGACAGAGAGAGGAGAGAAAGAAAGAGAGGTGAAGTGCATTAAAGCCATCCACGACGCTCCAATAAAAGGCTCTGAATGAGCAGAGTGGTAATCATAAAAAACTCCATCTATTCTGAGCCAGTCCATTAAGCAGGCGGGGGGAGAGCGAGACAGTCCATTAAGCAGACCAGGGGGGAGAGAGAGCACGAAAGAGAGAAACAAATGGCTATACTTCACTAACTCCACAAAGCTCCGTAAATGCATTCAACACACTGTAGCGATACAGCTCTGCTCATACGCCGTTTCATCAGAACATTGGGGCTATTCTAGATGAGCATTTTATTGAAGGAGAAGGGGGGAAAAATGAGCAAATGAATGAAAATGCAACAAAAGAGAAGGGACACTTATGAAAGAAGACAAAATAGTGAATCAATGTCTCGCTGCTGGTTTCAGTCTGGAAGCCTTAATGGAAACCTTGAGACAAAGACCTTCTGCAAAATAACCACAAAAAAGAAAACCGCTCTCATTAAGAATAAGCTACAATGCACTGAGAACCCTTTGGTTTAAGTGTGTTTTCAGCCAAATATTATTTTAAAGGTGATGTGTGTCTGGAAACAGCAGTAAACACCAGTTGTGGCTTGGAAAACATAAAAATTACACTCTAACTCAACATTATCCAGGTTTAACGTGCACCAATACATTTGGAAAAATCTCACTGAGAAAGACATTACTAATCAATACAGTGCTGAAAAAAAACCCAGCTTGTTCCAGTTGGGTGTTGCATGTAGATCAGTTTGATTAATGTAGTCACGATGGAAACATATCTTAGAAGATCAATAGGAAGCAATGTGGTGCTTTTAGCTGCTATATGAGCTGGGCACCACCTGTATGTCATGTTTAGCTGTGCTAGACATTTTCAGCAGGGTCAGGAAAGTTTGAAGTATTCATAGCAGCATACTGTACATCGATTGAACATTACACATAATAGTGATGTATAATAGTTTTGGCTGCTATATTACTATGCGTTTATATGAGGTCAGGACTCTGAAAGAGCTTTGAGATATTAGACCGTGAGTGTGTCTGTGTGGTTTTACCATGGCTCTGCCATTCACATCTTCCATCTGAGGAGGTCCAAGAGCAGAATCGCTACTGCTCCGTACCAGCAGAGGGGTACCTGAAACACAATTGCACAAAATAAAATATTATATACAATACTATTAAAATATATACTACTATGAAAGAGTATAGTTTATTTTTATCATATTATACATTCATACTTTTGAAATACATGTAAATGTGTTGTGTTTATAATTATGTATTGTTATATAGGTATAGACTTCCACTCAGATGTTTTGGGTAAGATTTTTTTTTTTTTACTACTTTTACTAATTTTATTCAGGAAAAAATGCATTAAATGTCTTTAAATGCAAATAAAGACGTCTATTATGTTTACAAAAGATCTGTTTCAAATAAATACTGGTCTTTTGAACTTTCTTTTAAACAAAAAACCCTGAAAAAAATTAATCACAGTTTCCACAAAAACACTGATAATATTAATAACTGCTATATTAGAATGATTTCTGAAGAAACGTGTGACACTGAGGTAATGGCAGCTGACAATCACAGTTGTTTTATATTGTAAAATTATTTTACAATATTATTTTTATTGTATTATTAATTAAATCAACGCAGCCTTTTAAAAACATTTTTAAAAATCCTATATTTTTCTCTTTTTAAATTACATAAAATTTCAACAATTTAAACAAACTTATTTTATATTACCTCTTTAATGTATTACCGATTTATCAACACATCAACATTTTTAATGCAAAAAAATTAAACAATTTGAAAAATAAAAAATCCATTTTTTTGTTAAATAAAATTTCTCAGTGCAGCCTTTTAAAAATATTACATATATCTACTTTTATATCTATTTATATCTCTATATCTATATCTATCCATCCATCCATCCACCTACCTGTCTATCTAATTTTTTTCTTAAATAACAAAAACTAATTTAAAATAAACAATTATTACTTTTTTATATTGTAAAATTATTATTTCTAAATATTACTTTTCTATTGTAATATTGATTAAATCAATACAGCCAAAGTTTTGAATGGCAGTGTATATAAATTCAGCTAGTTAAATATTCGTCCTGGTGTTCACAAAGAAAACCATAAAGAAAAAACATTATGGAAGACATTATTATTATTCAGATTAATTAATTAGCCCCCGGTTTCACATTCAAGGCTTAAACCTAGTCCTAGACTAAAGCGTAAGACTTGAGCTGTTTCAACTAGGAGAAACTTGCACTGACTGATGTAAAAAATATATCAGTGCCTTTGTTTTGTCTCAAGATGCACACCAGTAATGTTTTTTCTAAGCATGTTTATAAAAATTGCTTAAATGTCCTAATTGAACTTTGGGCTAATCCTGGCTTAGTCTAAGCCCTGTCTGTAAAACCGGGCCTAGTTCTTGTACATTTGATGTCTACAAGGCTTCAGTGGCTGTTTAGTTGAAATAAAACATTCCTCACTTAATATATTCTGTCTCCCTGCAATACATCACATTATGGATGTCAAATGTGTTGTGACGTTGTTGATAATTGTCTCCTCTTAAGCCCAGTGTTTTGCATTTCATGACTGGACATAAGTGTTTGTTGTCTTATCAGTTACATTCCTCCGGCTCAGAAGCTGAAGCTGACTCTGAACCCTGAGTTAAACACAGTTTACATCTCACTTATTCACACTTCAGTGGACTAGGGGCACGTCAAGCACCCTGCAAGAGTGAGGGAAGGGAAAAAAAAACTGACAGCATTTCAAGAAGGTTTAAGGGAATATTTTGTTCTTTTTCTGCACAGCAAACAGCGGCTGTCTGGGTGTCAGAGGCTCTGACATGACGCTTTGTAAATTCCAGTCTGCTGCCTCCCTCAAGCGCGCCGCATACATTTTCAGACCTGTTGCCTCCCATCAATAGTTTAAAATGCCTTTAACCGTGCATGTGGGCAACAGCTCTCTGCACACAAGACCCCAGATGACTCACTGGTGATATTACAACTGCATATTTGAGATAAAAATATCCAACATTTACATTATATATTCAGTTTTTGTTGCTGCGTGGTGGCTAAGGTGCTCTGAGTGGTTGCCAGGTAAGGTGCTTTCAAACTTTCTGGATGACATGCATTCCCAAATACACAACTTTTTTTTTCTCAAGTGTGATAATCTTTTTGTCCTAAACTATGAATGGTGCTATATATTTTACATATACATTTATACTGGGAAAATGAAATATTAATAAATAATCTTGTAATTATGCCAACGAATTCAAATTTCTGCTTTGACAGTCTTTTTGAATTAGCTGTAAAGGCTGATGTATATATTGTATGTATTTTATGAAATGTATGCATGTATTAGTTGTGTGTGTGTATATATATATATATATATATATATACACACACACACACATATATATACATATACATATATGTACACACAACTAATACAACAGCCAGTAATTAGAGATTAGAGTATGTTATAAATGTTATAACCAATATGACTGCCAATATAAATTTATTGTGTTTTATTCCATTTCAAAAATGGGCAACATTTTTATCCAAAATTGTGATGTTTTAAGCACCATGACAAGTATGCATCTATAATATATTATAATATAATATAATATCCATTTATATAGTAATACAATTGTAAGTATTCCTAAAATAATATTGCCAAAGTATTTATTTTCTATTAATCTGACATTATAATATAATATAATATAATATAAGGCCATTTATATAGTAAATTTTATATATATATATATATATATATATATATATATATATAAATAACAATTGTAAGTATGCCTAAAACAATACTGTAAAAGTATTTATTTTCTATTAATTTAACACTGTTAAATAGAATAAAAAGGTGATAAGTTATGGCTAAAATGATTTTTAGATACAATTCATGCCATTGGTCTTTCTGAAAATGCAATTATGTGGTTTAATTTATACTGACAAAACACATACACACACATACACACATACACATACACACACACACATACACATATATATATATATATATATATATATATATATATATATATACATACATACATATATACACACAAATATATATACGTATAAGCTTTCCATGGATGATTGGTTTGTTAGGATAGGACAATATTTGGCCGAGATACGACTATTTGAATATATGTAATCTGAGGGTGCCAAAAAATCTAAATATTGAGAAAATCACCTTTAAAGTTGTCCGGATGAAGCTTTTACTAATGCATATTACTAATCATAAATTAAGTTTTGATATGTTTACAGTAGGAATTTTACTAAATATCTTCATGAAACATGATCTTTACTTAATATTCTAATGATGCTTGGCATAAAAGAAAAATCAATAATTTTGACCCATACAGTGTATTTTTGCCTGTTGCTACAAATATACCCCAGGTTTTTATGGTTTTGTGGTCCAGGGTCACATATACATACCTCTGTTGTAATTTACTTCAGTCTATAGCACAAATGGCGCAGGTTATGAACTAAGGTTTAAGCAGGCACCACTAATAAGGAAAAAGCACTTTCGGTGGTACAGCAGGGGGTCAGCAGTGTGTCCAGCCTCTTCATTCAAACCTGTACATTCACACAAACTCTCACTCACTCTCTGCTGCCTAAGCACAGGATCTAGCGGGATGAAAGCCCCCAAGGCTGCCCCTCGGTCTTGCTTTCAATGCGACTATAAGGAGACACAGTTCTCTTGAAGACCTCCAGCTGTTCAGAGAGACAGCCCGTGTGCTGCTCCTCTCCATTCAGTCAATTACATCTAACAACCAGCCCAACAGAGGAGCATGACTTCATAATCCAGTAGAAGGGTCCTAATATAACAGCTCATGGGCATGAATACAGATAAACAAGTTTAATAAAGGACCGCGTAAACTGAAAGATAGGATATTGTGTTAACTGCTGGACTGTGCACTGATAACATGATCTATGCAATGATCTATATTAGGAACAAAGCGATATAGAAACATTGACTGATACAATAGCCAGTATTTACTCTTTTGCCTCTTTTCCAAAAAAAAAAAAAATATAAAAATAACAAACCAGGCAATATTATCCATTAGCAACAATAACTGAAAACAGCAGTCCAGCAGTCTAGGATTTTATTTTATTTTTATTATTTATAAATTACTGTTTTCATTCAGCAAGGATGCAATAAACTGATTAAAAGTGGTAGCAAATACATTTATAATGTTACCAATAAAATTATATTTTTAAAATAAATGTTGCACTTCCTATTCATTAAAGAATCCTGAAAAAAAAGATCACTGTTTCCACAAAAATATTAAGAATCTTAATATTAAACATTAGCTTGTCAACAAGCTGTGTTATACTGTGAATATAGTCACTGACAATAATGATAACGTAATATAAATTCTAATCCAGAAGGACTGTCAAAGCAGAAATATATTGTTTGAACAATTGGATGGTGTAATTACAACACCCACCAGCAGACTCTTGGTATGAACCCCTGCTCTATACTCTTTTTGTTCCTATATGACTTCCTGTATTATAAGATTATTTCCTTTCTTTTCATCCCCCCGTAATAAGAATAAAGTTCTTCCTCAAGCAGGAATTAAATTCAGATGGCAATCACCCAAAAAGACAGTGAACAGGAACTGAACCATGACTATGGATTTATAAAACCGTCATCCTGAGTTTTTCTCATCATCACACAGAAAAAAAGCAGACAGTGAGAGCAAGAGAGGAGAGAAAAAACAACACAGACGGAGACAGAACTGTAAGGATCTCCACCGGCGGTCGAAAGGGCCTTCCTGTGGGGCTCGTCTCTGTCAGACAGTGTGTGGATCTCTGCTGTAAGCCCAGTCTAATCAAAGCTCTTCAATAGAGAGCACTGACACCCTGAACAAATGAGTCACAATAAGACTGACAATACAACAGAATGAGAACAACTATTTACAGTAACCACTATAAATAAAATCACATTCAAAGCCTCACTACCACCTATAAGTAGCTTAGGTCAACATTAAAGGTGAAGTGTGGCTTTTAATTCATTATTTTTAAATGTAAAAATACTTTGTCCTAGCCCAACTCAATCTGCAGATACAACTATAATATGAATTGTTGCTGCTGTTGGCTATCGCTGCTGCTGCAAAGCAACTACAGAAACTTGTTACTGCCAATACATTTTTAAGACATACTGCTGCTGCACAAATAGCATATATAATAACCTGTAGCAGATCTATACAGGTGGAGCTGGGGAGGTGGAGAGTTTAAAAGGAATTCTGAAAGTGTGCTGTGAAATGTTTAGATATTTTTACTGGGAAATAAGAGTGATACTAAGACTTGCAATCTACTTCAAGCCCCTCAGAGTTTCTCAGTGTTCTAGATCTAAAAGACGTTCAAGCTAAGCACCCTTCCTTTATCATGTGAACAGTGGCATCTAAATTCAGCAGAGCTCCATTAAGCATCGGAGTTAAGCAGCTATGTCCTGCAATGACAAGGAACAAGAGTGAACACCTTAAGCACAATTAGAAAGACTGGCCTTTCTCTCCATAGTTCCTCACCATTCATCACTCTCAGTCATGAGCGATCAGCCTTGCGTGATGCACTTTCAGTAGATGTTCATAAGACTCTGTCTCTGACTGATTTGGCAGCAGCTTATTCCTTATTCTCAGATCACGCCGCTACGTCTCCTACTGGTCGGATGAGAGCCGAAGGCCATTAAAGGAGAGGGTAACGGATGGTGTGTCAGCAACATGATGAGTGTAGATTTAGACTCACGGGATCAAGGCAGATGGAGACGAGCGGGACGTTCTGCTCAGTGGTCTAAAACTGTAGACCTGAGGGTCTTTACTCATCACTGTCTCTCTTTGTCTTTATCTATCGGTCTCTTCAATGTTGATTTAGTTACTTTTACTTATCTACTGCTTGATGTGTGTGCAAACACAAGAGCAGTGAAGAAAGTCAATGACATGTGCATTTAAACACAGCTAGCAGCTTGGAACAAAAGGGTCTGACGGGTATTTGAGGACGTAATTAAATGCTGAAGTCATACTACAGACTCAACGTTTGGATATCAAACCCCTGGGGTCTGAAAATGTACAGACATATGTCAAAAATATTTGTAAGGTCAAGTATTGATCCTGATTGAAAGAACACCCTGGATGCACTTAAATCTGGAGCTATTGATGAAAACAAAAAAAGAAAAAAAAAAAAAAAATCAATGCTTTTTTCAATCTCAACATTCACATTGTGTTTTATGGATGTGTGTTTGGGGGCGGCAGGGAATTCTTAAAAGTAAAATCTATCTACACTGATAAAAAAAAATTATATATTAAATAATCATCACTGGCTTTTTGCATTAGACTAGTCACATGCTGAAGTTCCATGATTAATTTTCTGGTGATGGCAATTAGCAAATGAACAAAAGTGAATTTTAATCCAATATTCACTTCAAAAGAAAATTATCAAAACTTCAATGAAATTGATTACAGTTTATCACTCTCACTAGCACTTAAGGACTGCGTTCAGAATGGTATTCTTGCATAGTGCATACTGAATACTGTGCATTGTACATTATATACAGGCTACTATTTTACAATAGACCAATTCGGTGTTTGCTAACAGTGATGATGTTGTGGGCGGAGCCTATCTGTTGACATAAAATGACAGTTTTCAAGTAGCAGTCCATGGAATAAAATATTGTTTATATTCCAAAATTCTGACTTTATTCTCATTTTAACTCCTCATTCTCTCCTTTCTCCTCAGCTCAGAATCATGGGTTTAACTTGCTATTGTTGAGTTATAAAGCCTGAAATACGAGATATAAACTTGCATTTGTGAGGGGAAAAAAAAGTCAGAATTGTGAAATATAATAGGTAAGTGTAAAATGTTACCATAGGGCTAATATAATGTTCCCTTAAAACTGCATGCGTGAATATTATGCAGACCTATTGTTTAAATCACATTTATGCATTAAAAGTAATCATAGCAGGTTTCATCCATTAGTTTGTCCGTTTAAACGCCTACATTTAGCTTCAAATGGCAACAGTATTCTATAAATATGATTTGCATTCGGATTCTCACATCCAAAGGCATATCGTTACATTTTTTTTCTCTTATTCCATTGATTTACCCATTTCCCTCCACTTGTTACAAGTGTTTTTCTGCCACCATAAGTGATGTAACTGCGACGTCTACTTCAAATTGGTCTATAGTTTGTGAAATAGAACGCATTATGCTACAATAAACATTCTAAACTGTCTTACGTTGTTACATATCTTACATTGTTTTCTTTTAACGTCATCATCTCATGTTTAATGCTGTTAGTAGTGTCTAGTAATATTCAAAATGGTTATTTCCCTTTTTAATAAAAAATCTGTACACAAACACCAAGATATAAAAGTGAAAACACTAGCGTTTTGTTCAGTGGTGAGATCTCCAAGCAAACAATTTCTATTGATTAAAAAAAAAAAAACAAACAAACAAAAATATGTCAGGCTTTCCACAAAAAATTTAAGCAGCTATTTCAACATGTAATTATAAGAAATTTTTCTTAAGCACCAAATCACATCAAAATGATTTCTGAAGGATCATGTGACACTGAAGACTGGAGTAATGATGCAGAAAATTCAGATTTGCATCACGGGAGTAAATTATATTTTAAAACACATTCAAATAGTAAGCAGTTATTTTAAAATGTAACAAATATGTACTGTATTTTTGATCTGGGTGACCTTCAAATACATTTTAAAAGCAATTGTACTGACCCCAAACATTTGAACAGTACTAGTGATAATGCAACTGCCAAAATGTAGGCTATTATTCATGGAAAAGCCCCTCTGCTGCACCTCTCAGCTTTCTGTGCGGAAGAGACATCCTGACTTCCAACAGAGCTCAGATGATGTACAGATGTCTTCATTTATGTTTACAACCTGTCTCCAATATTGTCAACGAAGAATGTGTGTACTGTTAGTTGAGTTTAACATTTTACAAGATTTCTGCACATCGTCACAGAGCGCCATGAACTATGGGAGTTTACAGTGATGTCATGGAACGATTCCTAAACATGTCAGAGGTGATAAAAGCGTACAGGTTCCTCAGGGTAGAAGATAACCCTTCTGCCAGACTTCCACACGCATCTTAAAGGAGAAGTCCACTTCCAGAATACAATTAATTCACTCACCCCCTTGTCATCCAAGATGTTCATGTCTTTCTGTCTTCAGTCATAAAGAAATTATGGTTTCTGAGGAAAACATTTCTGCATTTTACTTCATATAATGGACTTGATTGGCGCCCCGATTTTGAACTTTCGTTCCAAAAAAAAAAATTACAGATCATTTCACTAGATAAGACTCTTCTTCCTCGGCTGGGATTGTTTAGAGTCCTTTGAAGCTGCATTTGAACTACATTTTGGAAATTCAAAATCAGGGCACCAATGGAGAAAAATCCTGAAATGCTTTCCTCAAAAAACATAAATTTCTTTACTACCGAAGAAAGAAAGACATGAACATCTTGGATGACAAGGGGGTGAGTAAATTATTTGTGAATTGTTGTTCTGAAAAGTGGACTTCTCCTTTAACCACAAGGCCTCAGGTGACACTTGCCAGACACCCTACCGTGGAAAGAGACCTCAGAGTTAAAACACGTACTTCCTCTCTCCTTCATCTGACTGGTCCTAAATCACAATCAGTCTCCCTTCTCTCTCCTGCCGTCTGTCTTTCATGCCGTCCTATTTCTTTCCTTCGCATCCCTGCTTTTTCATCCTCCGTTCTCTCCCCCTGGCCCATCTCACGCCTGACAGCATGACAAATGCTGCGTTAGACACTCTGCTGCCATGTGGCCTGTTTCGGATTAGGCGGGAGATCGCGGCGGAGATGTTTACACTGCCCATCAGTGCCGGTACTTCAGCAGACTGCAAGGTCAGGATGGAAGAGAGAGACCTGTGCACGCGGTCAATGGGGAGAGGTTGAGAGTGCCAGAGGTAATTTAAAACAGCGGCTCCTGAGGGACACATTACCCACAAGACCAACAAAGAGACCCAAAGGTTAGAGATAGCGTCAATGAGAACAACATGGAGAAGCTTGAAAGGACTAAGCTACATATCTCAACATTTTTTATAACATTATTTTTAAAAAATCTGTGTTGATAAGTAGCATTAGGAAGCCTGATAGGCCCCCAATTTTAAACGTCCAAGAAGGGTCTTATCTAGCAAAATGATTGGTTACTTTCTAATATATATATATATATATATATATATATATATATATATATATATATATATATATATACACATACACATACACATATACATATATACATACATATACATACATACAAAATGATTGGTTACTTTCTAATATATATATATATATATATATATAAATAATTATTTGAAATTGGAGGAGAAACCCTAACTGTCATGAACCAGAAAAAAAACTAAGTTCAGGCAGATGAGCGTTTGAGTTTAAAATTATATAAATTGTAATTTTTTTTTATTTTTAGAAAATAATTGATCGTTTCGCTGGGTAAGACCCTTCTTCCTCTGCTGGGATTGTTTAGAGCACTTTGAAGCTGCATTTAAACTGCACTTGGGACCATCAAAATTGGGGGCACCATTGAAGTCCAGTATATGGAGAAATATCCTGAAATGTTTTCCTAAAAAAAAAAAAACCAATTTCTTTACGACTGAAGGAAGAAAGACATGAACATCTTGGATGACAAGGGGGTGAGTACATTATCTGTAAGCTTTTGTTCGGGAAGTGAACTTCTACTTTAAGAATTTTTATGGTTATCATTTTCAAAATTGATTCGCTGATGAATAACTTAAAAGCATTTAAAGAGTTTTTAATCAGAGCCCTTGTTATTCTTAAATCTGACATTAATTTTAATTTTTACACCAGACATATATATCGGATCAAAATATTAGTTATACTTCTACTTGATGGACTTGATGGTCTACTTAGTCAACCCTTAAAAATAAATACAAATTCACTGATTTATTTAAATCTGACAAATTACAGCTCTGCAGACTCTTGACATTTTTTCAACCAACCTTAAATTTTATTGATGGTTTTGCTTTATTAAAAAAAAAAAAACACTTTTTTTTATTAATACTTGTGTTATCAGATATAAACATTTGACAAAAATGTGACATGTATAAATATTAAAATGATTCATGTGACACTGAAGAATGGAGTAATGATGCTGAAAATTCAGCTTTGCCATCACAGAAATAAATTACATTTTAAAAAATATATGTAAATAGAAAACAGTTGTTTAAATTCCAAAAACATTTCCTGTTTACTGTATTTTTAATCAAATAAATGAAGCCTTGATGAACAAACACTTTTTTCAAAAACAATTTAAAATCCTAATTATTCCACACTTTTGGCTGCCAGTTTAAATCTAAACATTCCTTATCCTAGTAACACGTTTTCATTTATCTTGCCTTCATTTTCACTTTTTTTCAAATGCCTTGTGTAGATTTTATTGTTTTACCCTTTTCCCATATTTTAAATGAACTATAACTAGAACAAAATAGTTTTATTGTGCTTTGTCGCAAGCACTAATTTTGTCAAATTATATATAAAAAAAAAATGTTATGTTAAAAATTAAGTTCAAAAAGAGAATGTTAAATTATGCTTAAAAACAAAAAGCTCTAATTTTAAAAACAACAAGCTCTAATTTTGACAAATTATGTAAAAGAAAGTGTGAAATTTTTATATAATATTGGAGAATACAAAATTGTGCTAAAAAATGATTAGCTTCAATAAAAAGGCCATTTTCCTACAAAAACATTGGTGGAAATGTTCATAACTTTCAAAAAAAACAACACTGTGACAAATCTCCTGTTGGACATTGTTAACAAACTAATTAAACAAGCTAGTGTGAGTTTGAAAAGTGTTTAGAGAGTTTCTTTTCTAAAAGTCCACAGGGCCAAAAGTGCCCATAGTTGAAGAAACACCCATAAGCTCTGAGCTGCGCTAATAATTATTCAGCAGCCCAGCAATGTCATTTCGTCTCAAAATGAGCATTTCCAATTTTCACATGCCAACTATTTCCAACTGAAGAATGCAGAGCAACTTTAGCGTTTCTCCAACTTAATATTAAAAGTGAGCCCCGTGAGTGATGAGAACTGTCTAACAACTGCTCCAGTGTGACAAACTAATTAAAGTCTTTCTCATGTTTCAACTCAAGCTTTCTAATGCCAAACATCTAGCGTGCTGAATGTTTAAACATGTGTCGGAACAAATCCACAACCTCTCCCTCCCAACAGCTCACGTCTCATTAGATCTCACATAAATAGTTGGGGAACAACCATACGCATGTCTGCTGTAATAAAACAAACACAAGATGAGCAATAAATGAAATGCTGCATTTTAACAATTAACAGACAAAACGAATAAACGCTTAGTTAACATTCTAACGTCTAACTTACAGACCAGAGCACAGAACCGCCAATTGAACCTTCTACAGACCTACATATGATGAAAAGATCTAAATCACACATATGAAGTGCGCAGGATGTTAGTATGTGGGGAATCTCTCTACTAGCAAGTGTGTGTACTCACTGACAGACTCCAGATGACACTGCTGGTCTCAACAGACCTCTGGGCATACTTATCAAAGCAGACATCACTAGTGCAAACATATGTGTGCTAAACAGCCCACAGTGCCAAAACAACATCCTTTCAAATCAAATTAAAATGATCTATGAGTTCACATACTCACTGAGTGAACATGTAAACAGTCACTTCTGGCATGCCAATACCCAAAAAACAACTTCAAATGCTGGCAAATTTATGACTCATTTCCCTTTACTCTCTTAAGGACAGAGACATACTTGCATACACGCAAATACAGTCCCTTTGTACATACAAAAGTACAAAAGCCTGAAACCACTAGTGAAACTGCTTATATTTTGCTATAGAGAAAAGCAAGGATGCACTGAATAGATTAAAAAAAAGTGATAAAAGACAAGACTTTCACAAACTTCTCTCTAAACTATTTATTGCTCCACCATGACAGCTTGAACCTAATATAGTGTCCCTTCTAGCAATGTCCTATGCATGAAATCAAGTGTTTGTAGCTAAAAGCAACTGCGTTTACAGATCTGCACAAAGGCAGCCCTCTGCATCAAATTCTTTTCCCTCCTCCCCTGCTCTGCCCAGCCTGTGAACAATCTATTCAAAACGCTGAAATTGATTTTTTTTTTTTTTTGCCTTTCTGCTTTGTGAATTAATTGGGGTAATAAAACAAACCTATAGAGCATAAAACAGTATTAGAGAACTGCTCTGCTAACAGGGATTTCCCAGGTCATCATATAACTAAATGAAAGGTGGCTGATTGGATTGTGAAGACGTGTGCTCTTCCTGTGTTCATGGATGACTGAGTGCTGAGCATTCATTTGGACAGGAAGAATAATCCACTTAGAGAGGCGGGTCGGGCCATACGCTGAGTATTTGGGGAAATACCAGGGTGTGCGTCTCATTGATTTGGAAGGTTGTTTCTTAATGATAAATCTTTGCAGGGATTATGAGTTTCAACAAAAACAGTTTTTTTTTTTTTTTTAAAAAGGTGGTGTAAAATTGTGCAACCAGACCACAAAGGCACATACTTTGTTACAGTTTTTGTTGAATGTCGTCCGGGCAAACTGTTCTGTGATCACCGTGCATATTGTATGCATTTACACCCTTTAATATAGCCAATCATAGAATACTGCAGGGATGATATATTTTTGTAGGCCAAAATTCAGAATGCACTACCGGTTTGTCGTCTCAAAATCATTGGATTTTTAAATGAGTTTTTGATTAAATGCCCAAAACAAGGTATGTGGTTAACACAACTACAAGATATCTTCATACATAAAATATTTCATTTTTACTCAACAACATAAAATGCATCAGTAAAACCATAGTTTTAAAGCTTTTAATTGTCTTGAAATGAGAAGTTGTTGATAAATTGTTAAATGAAACTACAGAAGTTCCCAGGGACATTAAGCATCATGCCAAACAGGAGGACTCATCTACTCTCCTATTCAGCTTTTACAGCCTCATTGTCTTTATACTTGCAATCTTGCAAACTATTCTAACTCAGGAAAATGATTTTAAATGAAGGCTGAAGGAGTTGTCACAGGCTTCCTGGTGGTGATGTTGAATTCATGAATATATTATATGTGACCCTGGACCACAAAACCAGTCTTAAGTCACTGGGGTGTATTTGTAGCAATAGCCAAAAAGACATTTTATAAGTCAAAATTATCAATTTTTCTTTTATGCCAGAAATCATTAGGAAATTTTGTAAAGATCGGGTTTCATGAAGACATTTTTTAAAATTCCTACTGCAAATACATCAAAACTTAATTTTTGATTAGTAATATGCATTAGTAAAAGCTTCATCCGGACAACTTTAAAGGTGATTTTCTCAATATTTAGATTTTTTTGTACCCCCACATTCCATATATTCAAACAATTGTATCTCGGCCAAATATTGTCTTATCCTAACAAACCATTTTAGCTTTCAGATGATGTATAAAGCTTAATTTCGAAAAATGGACCCTTATGACTCATTTTGTGGTGCAGGGTCACATATAGTATAGCTAGGGTTGGGTAGGGCTGGACAAATAATTGAATAGCACTGCTATGTGTCAGTTCCAAAACAGTGAACCAATCAGAAGACCATCTGAAGGCAAGCACTGCAAGCTTTTGTTTACAGTAGCAAGCTGGCATGCCAACTATTTTATTTGATGGCGACATGGCGGGAGAGGTATTCTGCGCTACGCTTTTTTCAAACCATTCCTGAACGCTGCATTTCGCATTTTAGATGCAAAGATGTGTTCTGTAAGAGCGTAAATAGTTGTGCATATAGAGTGACAGGACAAGATTACTGAGAGACAGATAACATGCAACAGCAATCATGAGTCAGATTCACATCTACAGTGCCTTGCGAAAGTATTCACACCCCTCCATTTCCTCCCATTTCAAGATTCTGTGGTCTGATGATACTAAATTCCAAGCATCATGTTCGACGGAAACCAAGCACTGTTCATCACCTGCTGGCTACCATCCCAAAAGTAAAGTGTGCTGGTAGCAGCCTCATGCTGTGGGACTGTTTTTCAGTGGCAGCAACTTTGGGACTCAGAGTACAAAAAAAGCTCAGTGCACCAAAATATTAAAGACTGCACCAAAATATTGAGATATACTTAATGAAACCCCAGTCCAGAGCATTCAAAACCTCAGACTGGGCAGAAGGTTCCAACAGGACAATGACCCTAAGCACACAGCAAGAGTGGCTTATAGACAACTCTGTGAATATCCTGGAGTGGCCCAGCCACAACCTGGGCTTGAACCTAATCAAACATTTCTGTAGAAACCTGAAAATGTCCACCAGAGCCATCCAAGCTGACAGCGCTTGAGAGGTGAAGAGGTGAGGTGAAGAATGTCAGATAACTGCCAAATGTTGATGTGAAAATGTTGTTGCATCATACCAAAAAAGACTTGAGGCTGTAAAGGTGCTTCAAGTACTACATTATGGTGCATGTAGTATAGAATAATGTGGGGGAAAAAGTCATTTAGGCAGCAACATAACAAAAAGTGAAAATATGAAAGGGTATGAATACTTTTGAAAGGCACTGTACAACTATGAGGGCAAAATAAATAAATAAATACATTAAAAAAATAAAATAAAATAAATAAAAATAACTGTTCATTAATTGTAATGGAAATAAAGTGTTCAGCTTATTGAGATTTTTATTTTAGGTCATATCACCCAGCCCAAGAGTTGGGTATCAATAACCGGTTCCATTTTAAAAACTTTTCCAAATTGTCCAAAAAAAAACCAACATGGATTTGATAGGAGACATTTTAATGTGATTTTAAACCATTAAAGCACAAAAGACCCAAAAGAGAATTCAGCAACCGCGGCACTCTTTGTCCCATGATATATCCTATATAGTAAGCATACAAAAGCAGCCTCTTTGCATCTTTGTGCACTTGGAAGGACAAATACACAAATTATGCCAAAACATCCTTGAAAACACAGTTCTATGTATAGCACAGAAACACAGAAAATGTATGTATAGCAGTTCATCCATGCTTGAGGTCTTAAAGTGACAGCAACCTAATATTCTTGCTGCCGCCTGTGCCATTAATGTTAATGAAAGAACAAAAGAAAAAATAACACTCACTGATCTTGACTGAATATTTTATTCATAAAAAGAAAACAGTGTTATTTTACATTAGATTACATTAAATTTCAATTTCTGTACCTGAATAGTATTCTGTACCTGTATTTACTTGTGCTACTGTGTTCTTATGTTTGTTCTTATTTTATTACAGACTGCATACTTGTCTTCAATAATGTTTATATTAGTCAGTCTAGTTATTTTGTTAAATCCATAGGCAAAGGTTCCTTACGTAAGTGTTCTTTAGGCTGCATATTTTTGTTCATGACATTCAGCAGTAACAGAATGTTTTGCAAAAGACACAAAATAAATGTTTGATATCTAAATGTTTAACTTTTTTTTATATCTAATCAGAAATTCTAAGCAGAATAGTAATCACTAAAATTCAAACAATACCTAACCCTATTTACAGCATATGTTTAGTTTTTTTATCTATGGTGATTTTATTTATGCTTCAAAACTCATAAAAGTTGTGTTTGCTAGTGAAGATCATTATGAACAAAATGTAAGAATCATAAACCTTTAATGTTCACAGAGCTTTTCTGGAATAAAGCCAGTGGAAAAAATCCAAATGGGTTTTTAATTGAGGGAACCAGGGTGATGCTAACGCCCAGACCGGCCTACAAAAATACGTCATCACTCCAGGGCTCTACTGAAAACGCATGTTAACATCAGGTGTTAAAACACACCTAGAGACCCCTTGAATTCTGCCAGACAGAGGGCATGCAGCGGTTTATGTTCATATGCCATGTGTGAACACCTTTGAGGTACAATTTTAAACGTTCTCCTACCACTTCTTTCCCCACTCAAACATCCTGTCTGTGTATGCAGAGGCACGTGTGATCTCTCTTCTTAACAAATGATCCAGATACAGATGTATGTCAGACCCTGTCGACGTGACAAACGGCATATTTACAGCCGTGGAGAATGAAAGAGGAAAAGATCACTCAGTCAACTGACACCTCCACCTTAAAACAGAGACGGGGAAACTCGAGCACGTCCCAGGAATGCCTGGACCGCGAAAGAAAAAGCCACTTTTTCAGCATGCTGAACTTTGCGAGCCCCGTGTCTACTTTTACAATGAAACTTAAAACACAAAGGGGCAGATTTACAAGGAGACACAAAGAAACTCACACATGCGAACATACATACGCACGATTCCCCCGTTCATTTCGCTAAGGGTTTAATTTCAGAGTGTAAACATGTTCTAAATCACACACACACTCTGACATTTAGAAGAAATAGGTGTGTGTTTTCTGTATTGGAAGTGCGCATGACATAAGGCAGAGGTGAAACCTGCCCAGATGAAAAACACATGGTTCCCTGAGGTGCAGTAGTACAGACCTGAAATGACTGAAGTATTCCAGACCTGTCCAAACTAAGAGAATATGTCCTTGCCCGAAAATATGAAAAAAAAGCCGGAGGTCTGAATATAAAAGTTTCAATCATTTTTTTCTCTAATGGTGAAATTCTTCAGGCAGATATTATTACAGTTTAAAGATATGAAACAGAGGTTGATTAAGATGAGTTGTGTATTAAAAGTTATAGTTTAATATGAACGAGTGCTGTAATGCAGTAAGAATGGTGTTCATTTGCTCACAGCTACACGAGTCTGTCAGAGCATTTCAAGTTTTAAACAGGGCCTGATTATGCCATATAATATCATTTCTCTTAGTGGCAGTCTATTATTTCACTCGCCATTAACTCAAAGTGCTTACGTTTGATCGCAGCTCTATTTCTCTAATGCGGATACATTACTACTACCTTTTTGTACAGACTGTACTTATCTTTTCTATTGGATACATACTGGATTTAAGGGCAGATGAGTTGACTTCAATCTCTCCTCCTTGGATTGGCTGGAAGCAGGCGAGTTCAGAGTCGTAGGGTTCTGGACTGGACTGTCCATTTAGGCTGTTTCTCATCCCTGTTCCATTCCCGGGACTCATGGCGCCTCTCTGCTGGGCCTCCTGTTCCTCATACACAGCGATGAGCTGTGGGACACACAGCAAAACAGTACAATTTAGAGTAGACACGTACAGTCCAAATGTACACATAAAGACAGGTTCATAGAGGAATACTGTGCAATATTTGAGTTTCGAAAGTAAAAATTCCATTCATTTTCTCCATGGGGAAATAGATTATTAATGATAACGTATAAAACTTTAAAACACAGAAATCAACCTACTGTGAGCTCCAAAGTTGTTAATCGTTAGTATTTGTCATCAGCAATGTCAGAAATCAACAAGGTTTTGTGACAAAAATTTCACCAAAATAAACAAAAATGGCTAATAAATTCAAGACAAAGAGGCAAAAAAATGCTCCTGCACAATTAAACAATGTACGGCTGTCGCAATTAAAATTAAATCTGAAAATGAATGATAGTGTCAATTTGCGGAATTACATTCGCTCACACTGCATCAGACTGCTTTTACATGCTGTTTTGTAGAGCGTTGAGCCTTATAACCAATCAAATGCGTTTCTGTTGAATATAGGAATGCACTGGCCAATCAGAGGTGCTTAGATTAATCAGCGCTGAAAATGCCGAGAGCTGCTGATGAGTGGAAATTCCCTCATCATAAACCACTCAGCACAGATACCGACATAAATAAAAGATGAATTTTTGCATAACTAGTGCTAGACTTGGTTAACGTCATGGACTGACGTTTGTCTGTGAAGCCTGAATGAAACAAAAACGTTCTGTATTGTTATCTATATCGATATTAATAATAAATACATTATTACAATGTAAAGAGCAACAATCTACAATAATAATTTGTGTCATAATATTGCAAGCCTAAGACCTCCTGTTTTTAAATGTATAATTTAGAAACAATTTTTAACAGTCTATTGTTATTAACAACAGTTTAAAATATTTTAAACTAACTGGGTAAATTTAAGTATTTGACATTAAACAGCCATGGCCTAATGGTTAGGGAGTCGGGATTTTAACCGAAAGGTTGCAGGTTCGAGTCCCAGGTCTGGCAGGGATTGCAGGTGGGGGGAGTGAATAACCAGCACTCTCTCCACCCTCAATACCATGACTGATGTAAGTCCCTTGAGCAAGACACAGAACCCACAACTGCTCCCTGGGCGCCGCAGCGATAGCAATATGGCTGCCCACTGCTCTTTTTTTAAGGTGATTATAAAAATTGCCCTCACAAACGTAAAAAATATCCCTGGAAATTTGCATTGGGCAAATATTGCCCCTTAATGGAAAAGTTAATTTCTGACCCTGGTCATCAGGGCACATGGTGCCTGGTGAAAAACTATACTATCCAAGATTACGCAAAGAAATCTCCACCAGCATATCGTAATAAGCAAATCACGCACTTAATACCATGAAGCGCTGAGAAGGATGCAATCAAGTTAGCTTTCCAACACTCTCAAATGACTTAAAGGAACACTCGACTTTTTATGAAAATAGGCTAATTTTCCAACTCCCCTAGAGTTAAACAGTTGAGTTTTTCCGTTTTCAAATCCATTCAGCCGATCTCCAGGTCTGGCGGTAGCACTTTTAGCATAGCTTAGCATAGATCATTGAATCTAATTAGACCGTTAGCACCTCGCTCAAAAATGACCAAAAAACTTGACTCTTCTGTAGTTACATTGTGTACTAAGACTGACGGAAAATGAAAAGTTGTGATTTTCTAGCCCGATTTGGCTGGGAACTATACTCGCATTCTGGGGTAATAATCAAAGAACTTTGCTGCCGTACCATGGGTGCAGTAGGCACAATATTACACAGCGCCTAAAAATAGTCTTCCTGTGCAAGCAGATGGTCACGTTGGTTATGTTGACGGACGTTAGCCTATTTTCAGGCGCTGCATAATATCATTGCGCCAATGGTACGGCAACAAAATTCCTTTATTATTACGCTGGAATGAGAATATAGTCATTTAGCCATATTGGCCTAGAAAAATCACAACTTTTCATTTTCTCTTGGTCTTAGTACACAATGTAACTACAGAAGAGTCAAGTTTTAAATAGGAAAGATATCGAAACTCTTTGGTAATTTCTGAGCGAGATGCTAACGGTCTAATATGATCAATGATCTATGCTAAGCTATGCTAAAAATGCTCCCGCCAGACCCGGAGATCGGCTGGATGGATTAAAAAAAATGGTAAAACTCAACTGTAGGGAAGTTGGAAAATAAGCTCAAAAAAAGTGGAGTGTTTCTTTAAAGCTCAACAGACAAAACACACTGTGAAGAGTAACTTGCAATAAGAGTAGATATAGATATATTGCTGTAATCAACACATTTCAAGATTAGTTGGTTAATTGTAAAAGCTTTATATTTAACTTGTGAATAAAAAAGTAGCAACACAGACTGACACAGACTTAGTGTGTAGGAAACACTAACCACATCACAATCCATATCCAAGGCACATGTAACCACATAATTATACTTGATTGTTGGAAAGAATAACAGAATAACCTCTAGGTTATCATCTGGATGATATCCAATCAGAACAGCACAACAGCTGTTTCAAGACAACTTCACAAGCAACACACAATGGCTTTATCCAAATTTTTCATTTGCTCACTCAATCACTATTGCCCATATGCCACATACAGCAGTTCACAGTAAAGTGAATGAAAATGAGGGAGTGATTTGTGTTCATTCACCCCTAAAGAAGCAGTAAAGTCAATGACATCAACTGATTAGACTTGTGTTACATATAGGTGATAAGCTAATATTTGAGCCATTCAACAAATGATCATTTTGTCTGGGTACAGTCCTTCACCACTAATGTTCTCTGCAAATTAGTTAGTCAAGAAAGATAAAACACTTGCCATTAAGTTTAAGTTAATGGCTAAAAATTAATTACTCATTACCAATCTGCATATTTTTCTCATTATATTGCAAAACACATTTTTTTAAACAGACTGTTGAGTTTCTTTTTAAAAATTCATCAAGGAAGCATTAAATTGATCCAAAGTGACCCAAACTTTTACGTTGTTACAAAAGATTTATATTTGAAATAAATGCTGTTCTTTTGAATTTTATATTCATCAAAATCCTAAAAAAAAAAACTCTATCAGGGTTTTCACAAAAATATTAAGCTTTTTCATCACAGAAATAAATCACATTCTAAAATGTATTAAAATAGAAAATAGTTTTTTTTTTTTTTATTAATATTTCACAATATTACTGTTTCACTTTTCAGCGACCCAAAATGTTTGAAAGGTGTCAGCAAGTGTAAGTTTTACACTATAAATCAGAGTGAATTAAAGGTATAAAATAATGCACTTTATGTGGATAAAGAAATCAAACCATTCACACTGGCCTTCATTTACCTTGTGGATCAGGACACTATAGAGGACATCTAAGGAGCCCAGCATGGCTAGCATGTATCAAGTTGATCTCAGTATGCGATGACATCCATTCACTTCACTTTGTGTGTGTGAGGCCTGCCGGCCACATCTTCACAGTTAAATACATGCATCTGTCTCTATTCACAGAGTCACTGACACTGCATTTAGACTTGTGCTGCACTGCTGTTCTAGGGGCCTCTACACATTTGCGTCTGTGCACGTAGGGCATATGTATATCCGAGTGAATGCAGTGAATGAATGCAGTCAGGGACAGAAAGAGGAGTGTGCTGGTAAAACCAGAGGCTTCCTGCCTGACAGTGGCAGCAGGAGAGTAAACACATAAATAAACAATACACACTGTGACATTCAGGAGAGTGTGTGTGTGTGTGATAGTGTGTGTCTATGACTTAAATAAGAGAATGGCATAGCCAGGATACAAAATATATATTTTGCACATATTTTTCTGCTCCTTAGAGTATCACTTTGTTAGCTTAGCAACAGGCTAACATAAAACACTACTGGAATCAATTGCTAGTCAAGCATTAATCTTTTGTGGAGTTGCTGCAATACACCTGTTAGTCACTTTTGGGATTGAATTCAATTAGGATGCTGCCTATATAGTTTTGGAACAGAGCCATCAAGAAAACTTTTAATGGCATGTAGCATTACCCTCAATGCAATCCTCACCTCCCCTCATCCAGTACCTCCTCATCTATCCATTCATCCATCCATCCATCCCTGATTGCTATCATTCCTTTCCCAAGACCAAAACCCTTATTTCTGATTAGGCCCACTGCTATTCCTGACAGATCCTCATGGCCAGAACCTCTCCACACACACACACACACATGCTGCAGAAGGGCTGGGGCATGATCAGTGAGGAAGGGTTTTGATTTATTCACAGAGGCAAGAGAGGAGAGGAGCACTTCCTCTGTACCAGAGGGAGTGAGAGCATGGAGCTTTAGAAATGTCATCAATCTGCTCACCCTGGGAGAAGAGAGAGAGAGAAGGAAACAGAAAAGAGAGCAAAGGGTTTCACGCTAATATTTCGCTTTCCTGCTTGCTCTCTCTCTCTCTGTCTCCCATCCTATTTGGCTCTGTGTGATGTCTCATTTATTTCTAGCAGAATGTCGGCCCTCCAATAAAACTGGCTGGGCCAGCGTCCGAAGGGAAACACGTGTAAAAGTTGCCCATATATGAGAGCAGACAGGATTCAATTCAGTTTCATCTTTAACACCAAAATTCACTACAACCAAACACACCTGTGTTTAAAATCTGCCACACTATTAGTATTAAAGATAGAGACTGACATGATTTGTGCTATAAACATCAATGATATCTCAAATCATGCTTAAAAAGCTTAGTTGAGGCAAAAATCAAAATCCTGCTTTTAATTACTCACCCTCATGTCGTTTCAAACCCGTAAAAGACCTTCATTCATCTTTAGAACACAATATTGTTGGGCGATATGCTCAATTTTCATATCGTCCTATCCTCACCCTGTGAGATACAATATTATTGTGCTAATTTATTTAATAATATATTTACTTAGTTTCATTGCCAGTAAATAAACCAACACCAGCATAAGGCTAAGAGCAGCCTAATGTTTTCAATATGACTTAATTTGTGTTATAATTTAATAGAAACATTGTAAGTCACTGATGCTTACATTTCCTTAGTTATTCAAAAAGCAGCTACAGAAAACAAGCAAAGAGCATTTACTTTATTAAAGAACATCATCACTGACTAGCCTAGCCTAGTGTGAGTTTATGCACTTTAATAATATCATCAGTGAATACAATAGTTACATCACTGTATGATGAATACATTTCTTACCCCTTATTTACACTGCACACATCTGCGGTGCTAAGGGGGGCCATTCCCCCAAAACAAGTTACTGTGCCCCCTTTTCCATCCTCTCCCCTCCTTGCTGAAATGGGATCGATTTCAAAAGTGAAAGTAAAACCGGAAAAAACAGCGCACATTAGAAAGCGATTGCGCGCTTTCGCGAGCATCAGCAACTGCAAGCAAAAACAGATTGCACGTTTTCCCACCTGAAACACCCCCTCCCGCTCAACATGCCTGTGTTTTTATACCAGCCACCTCGCGGCAAGTTTCTGAAGCATCCTAAAAGCAGCTCTGCACTGCATCGCTAAAGTCAGACGCCTAGTCTATTTTTGACGTATAATAATAATCGTCTATCATCAAAGGCATCAGCAACAGGCGATATCTCTGACTATCCTCGATACACGATACTATCGTCTATCGGCACAACCTAGAACACAAATTAAGATATTTTTAATGAAATCCGAGAGCTTTCTGACCCTGCATAGACAGCAAGACAACTGACACATTCAAGGCCCAGAAAGGTAGTAAGGAAATTGTTAAAATAGTCCATGTGACATCACTGGTTCAACCGTAATGTTATGAAGCTACGTGAATACTTTTAGTGCACAAGGAAAACAAAAATAACGCCGTCATTCAACAATTTTTTTCTCTTCTGTGTCAAAAATATCTTAATTTGTTTTCCGAAGACATGAGGGTGAGTAATTAATGACAGAATTTTCAGTTTTGGATGAACAAGTAATGTAGAAAAAAAAAAGTAGACTTATTTTAAATTTTAACAGTATGACAGGCTGACGTCAAAAGGCAATCTCACATAAAACGTGGAAATTAACAGACAGATAGACAGTGTGATGGCCAATGACGTGTAACACACAAATTTACACATCCACATTTTCTGATTTGCTTATTGTGCTGTCTTTGGTATTTATTGTTTAAACACTGATTACAGGTTATATTATGTGACAATGACAGACACAGATTTGGTTTGTTTCCATTATTTATTTTCTATTTGTTTTACTTGCATACCACAGTTTGGGTGCACACCGTTTTATACATATTTTGGACTAAGGGGGAGGGTCGCCATTATTTCAATGATGTGAAATGGAGCTACTGACGTTACCTGCCGCAATGCAGCTCAGAAAATAAAATACTGATACGATGACCACAGCTGCTGAAAAAGCCTACAGGTGGCGATGGATATAAGCATAAGCTTAAACCAAATGCCGTACCATCAATTTTTCCCCAAAAGTAGTCTAAATGCCCCTGGATATTAAGCGAAAACTGCACTGAGAAACCCCTTTAGTGGCTGCGACACCATGACAAGCATCGTCATGTTTACATCCTGCCAGGATGTCATCTAGCGATTCCTGTCTTGTCGTTTGTGAGCTCTTTCATTTGCAGTTGTCTACTAAAAGCCTCAAAGGCATCAGGGCTAAAGTGGAGAGAACAAAGACGCAGGTCTTTAGGAAGTTTTATTCATCCACAGGCATCTTCTGATTCTTTTCTCCTCTTATCACTGAGAAAGCAGTGAAGACTCACATTGCTTCTCTTCGACTGAAAATTACAACAAAAATTTTCAATTTGAATTTCTTTGTGTTGTGATGACTCTTTCCTTAATGGAGTTAACTGATCAATTTTAACTGTGTTAAATAACGAGTTTTGTGTTACCCCCTGTGTATGTGTATTGTATATAAGTTTTCCTCATGTTTCATTTGGGTGATGTTGGTTATGATTTGTTTGTTGTGTTTAGTTCTGTTTAGCTGACTCTTTTTGTTAGGCCCAGATTGGATCTATTTTTATTAAGTTTTCTCAATTTAATTTGTAACTTGGTTTTGGCAACGAATAAACTTTTGTTTGTTTGTTTGTTTGTTTGTTTGTAAATCCAATGCCCTTGACTGCAGTGGTTCTCTCAGAACAACAGACAGACGGATAGCTGGACAGACATTTATAAATATGGTTTATTGAACATGAGTGGAACGAGAAGAAATTAAAGGAATGATACTGACTTGAGCACCAAAGTTTTACATATCTGAGCACAAGATACGATTACTAGCCTCAGCTCAAATTTTCTGAGCTACTGTTTTAACTCTTAACTCCACATAGCTAATAGTCCTAATAAACCTTGCCTGAAATGAAAAAGCTGAAGTCATTTCGTTTCTTGAGGTGTAATTGGATAAACTCTAAGCAAACCTGAGAAAATTAAGACACGTGGGCCAAGGAACAGGCCTGCAGCAGAAGCCAACTCGATACTGCCACTTATTTTAACCCTGGCTATTTAATCACAGCCTTACAACTATACAAGGAGAATAAATGTGTCCAAACTTACTTTAGCCAAATGAGTTAAATCCATCAGCTCGATTACCCAATCACGCGCCCACTGGACCCGGCCTAGTTCACTTTACCACGCAAGAATCACACACTCCCACAAGTGCACACTACCCTCAACAACCTTCGGGCTTCACGAGGAACCAATACTGAAGTGTTCAGACTCCAAAATTGGATCAATAGTCTGTTATCAAGTGGAACGGCTCGACAGGGTAAATAGCCGCCTCTTACTCTCCATCCTTAGATAGTCTGAGTCCTCACAATAAACCAGACACCGGCACTTTTACTTGTCATCCTACAATTTAAACAACATAGCGTTCATTTTTACAGAGCTGTTCATACTCTCAGCCCAAATTGCGAGAGTGTTTGAATATGGATTATCCGCTAGTTCATCGATATCTCATTCAGCGGGAGTTTGAGTGGCACAGTCGCTGTCTGAACGCTGATGACTGTTATTTCTGTAGCAGTCTAGAGGCGTTAATTACAAATATGACAGTCTGAAACTGAAACGGACATGGTTACAGACACACGGTCACAAGGCGGGGACGGAAGAAAGCTCACATACACAAGAGAGCGCGCTCACACAGGTGTGTAAAAGGTGCGAGATCGATGGCAAATTACATCTGACAGCGGAATCAGAACCTGTCAAGCACAATAACAAAACCGACTCTATTAGTGGAAGGAGACAATGAGAGAGAGGAGGGAAATGGCGGGCTGCTTCCTCCCTCCATGAAGGCTGAGGTGTCTGCTAGTGACGGCCTGTGACACAGCAGTGAAAGTTCAAACGCATCTAATGGATCTAAGCAGATGACTTAGTTTGGAGTATCAGAGATGGCTCTGAAGTACTTATCAGTGCCACAATATATGGGTACCATACTGATATTGAAGGATTTATCTGTGCCTGCTTTAATGTGGGCTGTGTCTGTATCAGATCGACAGCACCTAAATTAGCCTGTGTGAGAATATGAAAGCTGTTAGACTGACAAGTCACATAGATCATCTGCTCTCCTGTGCCTCCACGACTAAGTCTTATTAAAACAAACCATTACATCCCTGTAAAAGAAAATTATAATCTTGCAACCTGAATGCATTGAGAAAGTATTAAAGACGTTTTTAACAGAGAGCATGAAATGTCTCCTATCAACCTTCATTTAACTCACAGGATATGAGCAGCGTTGCCTCAAGATAATCTAAATCAGAAGCACTGAGGAAAAAAAAAAACCTCGGTAATAAAGAATAAAATTTGGTGAATATCTAGTGTGCCAATGGTGTTCTTAAAATAAATTAGTGCTGTCAAAATTAGCGTATTAATGCAGGTGAATAATTTTTCCAGTCTAACAACGTTAAAAATACTTAACGCTACCCCACTCACAACTGCTGTTTCTATCTGTTTTTCTTTTCCTTGACAAGAAATGTGTTTATTTAGTCGCAGAACGTCTTTACGATGTACGTGCACTCCAACTTCACTTCAGTGCCAGGTGGTAGTCAAACATGTGGGAAAGGTACAGATGACAAGGAGCTTCAGCAGAACAACAGTGGACTGCTGTCAGATGAGATGTTGTCAGGCCATATGTCAGTAAAAACTAATTTACCTGTCATGTCTGCCATTATACTGTGCTCGTAGCACGCACGCCGCAGCATTTGTGCATGCAATTAAGGCGTGCATGCTACAAGCACAGTTGTAGCTTGTATATCATATCATATTAAAGTGTGAATGAAACTACGAGCATGCGTGTCAGATCCGTGTCATGTTCAGCAGCGTCAGCTCTTAAAGTAATAGCAGCCAAATAAGCTAATAACCCAGATGCTGTGATGTCTGTTAAATCAAAGAACAAAAGAAAAAAAGAGGAAATCAACAAATTGTGTAGCTTTAAGGATTCATCAATATTTAATTTAGTATTTAGTGATTTATAACCTAATTCAATTTCTGCATATTTCCTACTTGAGGGGAGGTTTTTTTTAGGTCTAATAAATGTTAAAATTGATAGCTTTCAAATATACTGTAATGCTGAATGGCTACAATCAATTAATTAAATATTCGGAAATATTAAATATTAGGAAAAAATAATTTCCTAGAGACATCAGTAATATTGGTATCACTGATACTCACCTGCAGTCATAAATTTTTTTTTTTACAAATCTTAAAAACATATGCTCTCTTTGTGTTTCTACATTAATTTGAAGACTGAATGTGAAATTATTGAAATATATAATTATATTTAAAAACATTAGCGTTAGATGAGATTACATGTGATTAATTTCAGAAAAAAATGTGCAACTAATTCGTTTTTTTTTTTTTAATCGATAGACAGCACTAAAAGAAACACATCAATATAAAAAGCTGACCTAGAATAGGCTGTTTAAAAATAACAAAACTATGCAAACCATTACTTTCGCATTGCTACAACTGCTTATTTGTTATGAACAACAATAACAAAAAACTACATATAGAATGTCTGGCTCAGATATAACAAATTACACAACAAATGTGTAATTTTTTGAAAGTCGTCTCTTATGCTCAAACAACGCTGCATACATTTGGTCCAAAATACAGAAATAAAGTAATTTATTCCTGTGATGCAAAGCTGAATTTTCAGCATGATTACTCCAGTCTTCTGTGTCCCATGATCCTTCAGAAATTATTCTGATATGTTGATTTACTGCTCGAGAAACTTTTATTATGATCAATGCTGACAACAACTATGCTGCTTAATAACATGATAAATATTTCAAGGTTTGTTAGATGACTTCGAAGTTCAAAAGAACATTATTTTAAATTGCTGCACCATAGTTTAGGTGGCAATTCTCACAATTAACGACCTACTAACTAAAAATTTAAGTATTACCTTTTAAATTCAACTTTGAAATCACCCTATATCGCTGTTTTACCTTTTTTGTTAAGGGTGTTTGATCTTCTTTGCATGTTCACTTTGCAAAGACTGGGTCGGTACTTCTGCAGTGATGTAGGATGATTTGGAAATGATTTTTGAAGTTGAGGGAGAAAATAAAGAGTTTTTTGACTGTCCTGAGGCAGAATACACAGAGTTCAGGGAGAGAAAGGCAAGACAAGCATTTGAGGTTAAAAAAGTATTAAATTGTATTTTTTTTTAATGAAAATAACCAATCATTTTGCTAGATAAGACCCTTCTTCTTCGGCTAGGATCGTTTACAACCGCATTTGGGATTGTTTGAAGCCGCATTTAAACTGCATTTTGGAAGTTAAAAATCAGGGCACAATACCAGTCCATTATATGGAGGAAAATGCATATATATATTTTCCTCAAAAAACAACTCTTCTACGACTGAAGCAAGAAAGACATGAACATCTTGGATGACAAGGGCGTGAGTACATTATACGTTAATCTTTGTTTTGGAAGTGGACTTCTCCGTTAATGTCTTCATTGGCTCAATTTAATACATCCTTTCTAAATAAAAATGTCTTTCAGAAAAGTGTACTAAGCTTGATCTTTTGAATGGTAGTATATCTAACAAATAAACTGTAAATATTTAATTCAGCCTCTATGGATCCATCAATAGATAGATCATTTTTAAAGAGTGTGTTTTTTAAACATACTGTAGTAAATACTGTGCATTAGATTAATTAAATGTTGATTTTTTTGTCTATATTAAATCAGCCTGCTCTCAAACATAGTATTGGCATCGGACATCAAACAGCTATATTGGCTGACATGGAATTTATAAATAAAATAATTTTACTTCAGCCTGGCAGAGAAAATAATGTGGGAATAATAGCTGTTGTATGTAAGAAAACAGAAACGGAACGTCCATCACCTGAAGGCCACCACAATGTGCTCTTTCAGCTTCATTAATTGTAATGCAAGCAATCTAGTCACTGTGTTACAACATGATGCTAACGTATGGTATAGACAGTTTTAGAAGCCTCTCCACCACTAAACCGGCATCCTGCTCCATCTCTTGGGCTTTAAAGCTGCTGCGTTGTGCGGTGTGGCAACGGTCCTTCTCGTTGAACCCAGTACCCCAGAGTGTCGTAAACGCATCCGTCTTAATGTGTTTAACACATGCAGCAAAGAGCTCTGAACACAGCAGCCTGGCAAAGCATGCTGGACAACACTACATCCTGCAGACTTGAGACAGAAAAAGAGGAATAAGCTCTAGTGACCAAGCGAGCTGGTTTGTGGTCTTCTATAGCAGCATCTTAAAGGGATAGCTCACCCAAAAATGAAAATAGAGTCATTAATTACTCACCCTAACGTCATTCAAAATCCATAAGACCTTCGTTCACCAACAGAACACATATTGAGATATTTTTGATGAAATCCAACAGGTTTTTGACCCTGTATAGACAGCAAGACAACTGAAACGCTCAAGGCTAAAAAAGCCTGACAGGGAAGAGAAGAAATTGTTGAATAAAATCATATTTTTGTTTTCTTCGTGCACAAAAGTATCCTCGTAACTTGATAAAATTACGGTTGAACCACTGATGTCACATGGACTATTTTAACAATGTCCTTGCTACCTTTTTGGGCAACTATGTGGTAGTTGCATTGCTGTCTATGACCTTTGACCTATGACTCTGTGACCTCAAGATTTTTCACTAGTAAATGTATCATTGTTGATCAACATTTATTTCACTTGAACTTACCAGATTGCATTCTGCGATTGTCCTTACTCTGAAGAATGTTGCCTTAAAAATTCATGCTCCTTACATTTTTGGGCCTTTGTGTAGGGATCATATTTGTGATGCCTTAAAATGCTGCCTATGTCCGCAGCTCACTAGGTTTGGAACAAAGCCAGGGAGCAACACATAAAAATGATAAAAGAGAAACACAAAAAAAGAGCTGGAAGGAGAGAAAAAAGAAATGAGATGCTGCTAAAAACGAGAAAGAAAAAATGAGATGCCCCCTCAGAACATTCACGACCGAGGCATAGAAAGACCCATTTATAAGGAAGCAGTTCGCCTATGGCCTGCGCCCACAAACATCAATAAAACGTGTGTTCACTTCATCCTCCTACTAATCAAAACTGGTTATTGCTGATTCATGCCCCCTTCCCAATCAATAGGATGTTAATCAACTAAATGCAGTGTCATGCAGGTGGTTAGTGCAGACTCTTAAATATGCTGCTCTGTTGTTTAGTGCTGGATGGAGGCAGTCAGAGTTAGCATAAAGCAGTCATGAATCAGGCCACTCCACGCTTTTGTGGAGTCAGCATGGGGAGTGACTACTTCATTACTGAAGAAGCCAGTATCTGATTCAAAAAAGGTCCAGCAAGAGAAGAAAAAAAACAGGAAAGTACTTAACTGAGATAAATGCACCTGCCTTCCAGTCAGATAACATGTTTAGGCTCATTTTCTCAACATCAATTTTAAAGAGAGAAGTTCACAAGTAAAGTGCTTCAGGACAAAATTATAACAACTGTAAACACATGCAACAATAACACCGTACACTTCTTGTCTGGTACTTTACTTTTATAATTTCTCTGCTAAGCTTTTTAGTAATGTTTTTTTTTTTTGCTTATTGCTAATTAAATAAATAAAGACTACAAATTACTTCAATGCTTTGTCTGCTAAACTACTACTGCCAGAAATGTACACAACAATTTCAATGTTTTGTCTGCAAAATTATCAAATTGTAAGGTCCACAACATCTATTGACAACCAGTACATTTTTGGAAAGATGTATTTTCATGGTTTCAGAAGAGAAAATACAAAAAAAAGAAAAATCAATGCAGTGGTACAAAATATCACTGAAAGACATCTGCTGAACTATTTGCACACAGGTACACAACAGTCCAACTTTCAATGTTCCATCTGCAAAATTATCAACAATGCCATCCACAGTGCAAAATATTATTTAAATATATCCTCACATCAAGTGAAGACATTTGGCTGCTAAACAATGAACACCAAGGTAGTCTAAAATTATGTTACCCTCATCATAATATGATACCAAATAACAACGTGCTAGCTTAATGTGAGCATGCTTTTATATAGTTTCTCACAAATCAGACTTTCAGGCTAGTCATCATAACTGAGAAATAAGTCTACGTGTTTATCTTCATGTTTGTTATAATTTCAAGGAGCACAGGAAATCACTTGGATGTGTTTATTATGAAATCTTCTTATCTTAACTTTGTAAGACTCGACCAGCGCAACCAGACTCCATCGTGTTTACTGACACCGGACTGTCTGCTTCATATCTGCCAAAGAAAACATGTCCATCAAGCCCACACAAGTCAACCCGGTCCACCTTGATCAATTTTGGGGGGCCGTGAATTACACGTTCTCACAAAATCAACAGGAATGCATTGGGAATACCTGAGCACATACACCGTCCCACAGAAAGTAAGCTATATGCTTGCTTTTCTAGGATAAACTCTGTCACGCTGCGTAAGCCACGGCCTAGCAGTTACCACATGTGCGGCAACATGATTTGTAGTGCACATGTAAGCAATAAGACTTCAAATCCAAATTTTTCAAGCTTAGAGTTTAGACTTCTTTAACTTTTCTGGGAAATCAACATACAAACTGATTATTTAAAGGGATAGTTCATTCAAAAATGATTATTCTGTCATTAAATTTCTCACCCTCTTGTCTTTCCAAACCTGTAAGACCTTTGTTCATCTTTGGAACACAAATAAAGGTATTTCTGATGAAATCAGAGAGCTTTCTGGCCTTGCATAGATAGCAATGCAACTGACACGTTCAGGCCCAGAAAGGTAGTAAGGACATTGTTAAAATAGTCCATATGACATCAGTGGTTCAATCGTAATGTGCAAAGATAAAACAAATAAGGACTCTATTAAACAATTTTTTTCTCTTCCGTTTCATCAAAAATATCTTCATTTGTGCTCTGAAGATGAATGAAGGTCTTACGGGTTTGGAATGACATGAGAGTGAGTAATTAATGACAGAATTTTTATTTTTGGGTTAACTAACCCTTTCAAGTAAATTAAACAGAATTTTAACCCCGTAAAGCCTGACATATGAAATAACAGTCTGAAAAATGTATTTTTTTTATTGATTTATTTATTTCAGTTTATTAAACCTTTCTGACAAAACAATGTATATATATTTTAGTTGAATATCCTATTTGATAAATCAGGTTTAAACTATAAATCAGATGACAGAAAGCATACAGCAGATTGTGCACAACAGGTTTTTCAAAATTTTGATCATGCTGATAATTTAGAGGCCTTAGCATATAAGGTGCAGTAGGCTTTATAGGGTTAACACTGAAAAAATAACACACACACACACACACACACACACATATAATAATTTAAAAATAACTAATTAAGGCTGCCTTTAACTGTGTAGGAGATAAAAATATATTTTCAGTTATCCGAAACTTGATGAAACACATTTTAACCCTTTAAAGCATCATCAGTGTGTGACATAACACTAACAAGTGTGCAGTAATACTAATAACTAACTACCTAACTAATAAACCTTTTTAATATTAGATTGTAGTCAATCACTCTTGTCTCTTCCAGCCTTTAACCTGTTTTTACATGAAAATAAATATGTTGGTTTCCAGTGAAAGAGGAAAACCAGCTCACTGTTCAAACTTAAACACACAAACACACACACACACACACACAAACACTGAGCATAGATTAACAGCACCACCTAGCTCCTGTAAGATTTAACTGCATCCCACCCACAACACTTTCTTCTGTCTCAAATCACATTCACACTCTCTCTCTCACATACACACACAGTGGAGCTTTACAATCCAAATGAAAGTGTTTAACTTGGCCTATGATAAAAGAGATTTTAAAATTGTAATAATTAACATTCAGTCAGCATGTACATGTCATTTCAAACCTGTATGAGTGTCTTTATTATGTACAACATAAAATAAGATATTTTGAGAAATGTCTTTATGTTTTGTTTTTGTCCGTACAGTGTAAGTCAATGGGGTTCAATTTTATTTTGTACCCCACTGACTTTGAACTGTATAGACAAATATAGACCCATACTTCAAAATGTTACAGGGTGAGCATTCAATTACATGGTTTTGGGACAAATTTGAACAGAACGGGAGTCAATTACCCAACATTAAGACCTCACTTATGCTCTTCGAATAGGGATCAAATCCCTGCATCCATGTTCCAAATAGTGATCAGATATTCCCAATACTTACTGTAAATGTCTGCTACTGCCAGGGTATTCCTTGTAAAGGATCCTGCAGCAATCATAATGCGCTACATTGATTCTGTCTCTCTGTCAGTGATTGATGGGAGGTCACACACATACTCCTACTGCCGTTTTATGCCTCAATTCTGCCTTTGTTTAACTGTCAATTCAAAAGTGTTTCCTTTTCTCCTCAGAACCTCCTTGACAGGACCGGCACAGCCTATAGTAAACCCACGCGCGCACACACACAGACAAAGCACATCATTCCCAGTGTAATTACCACGCTGTCTGACTGTACACAGCATTTAACAATCCCTGCGTATCCTACAGCGCATGCATAAACCCTGCAGTCAGAAAAATCACTGTGTGGGGAGCTTTCAACTGTACGCTGGGATCTTTTTCACTCAGTCTGAATGTATTACTTGAAATAAAGGCAAACAGAAAATATTGGTTGGGGCTGGTTATATTTGGGTTTCTTAGATGTGGCTGCGTTGGTGGGTTCAGGGATGCCTTATAAAGGTACTGTGGTGGTAACAGGGTGCAGAGATAATATTTATGGTGATTCTATTCATAAATGAAAATAATAAAATTGAAAACAGATGAAAAGCATATGGGGGGAAAAAAGAATCATGTAAACAAAATCAACAATTGTAAACCAAATAATGTTTCCTTTGGTTGCACTGATGTGATTTTTGCTCTGCCAATTTTTGTTCACGCTTCTGTTTCTTTTTTCACACTGTTTTCTTGGCTATGTTTTCCAGGTTATTTACTTGAGACTTCACACGTTGTGCAGTTTTATGCAGATAGTACTTTAATATGCATGATACTAAATGATTACCATATTCATGTACCGTGCTATTTACATGGTACTCCATGGTATATGTCCAAAAAATGTGGAATTATCATTGTAGCAGTGTTTCGAGCAGCTGAATCTCAAAAATGATGACAAGAAACACATCTTTGAGTTGTCCTTATGCAAAAATAACATGCAAACACGTAGTCCAATTCAAAAGGTGTGATCGAATTTACCTTGTTTGACTAAATAGTTTGTGAGTGAAATCCAGGCATTTCAACATGATACCAAACGAACTGAAATTCTACAATCGTGCAAAATATTCCCCAACTTTTTGCAATGAGTTCAAAGCTGGTCATGTAAATTCATCACACTGACCAACAGAAAGGTAGTTGGTTTAAAAGTGTGTGAGCGATGCTTGATTTAATCGCTACAATTTTGACTACAGACAATGTTTTTTTTGACTAAATTTTGCTAATGTGACCCACCTTTATGAAGCGGTTCTTTTTAATTATCCAAAAGCAAGCAGTGCGACAAGTGTAGTTTGATTCACAGCCAAATTAAATCATGCACATCTGCAGTTTTTGGTAATAATCAAAAAAATACAGAAAAACAAAAAATGCATCTGAATTCTGCAGCAAACACTATTGTACCATGTTTAAAAAAAAAAAAAAGACGTCCAGGAAGCTGTGGTAGTATCATGTTATTGTTTTTGTCAGCAATGTTTCGCTGCATCACTGAATAGATCCATATACATGCAACAGACTTGATGATCATGCATTTTTCCACATGTAACTTATAGATTAACTCAAAAGCAAATTAAATACATGTTGTAGTAAAACTACAAATACCAAAGACAAATAAGCTTCACAACCAATAATAATCAGTCAGTGCAGACTGACTGACAGGTTGTTCACATATTTGTATGAATCTGGTTTCAAACTGTGTCATTCGTGTGTGCCCTGAAGGACTACACACATTAGTACCAGCACGGACAGGTCAGATATTTAATTGCACCATAAGCAGAAGATCAATGGTTCTATGTCAACTGTGGTCTCCTACACAAGGCCAGCGTCAAGCGTTTCTGCCACATTCACGTTTGCTATCTCCAGAAATGCCTTTCCTTTATCGATTATCTTTCCTTTTCATTAGAAAACAAGTCTATGAGAGGTGCTTTGCAACAAACTTCTTTAACGCATCTGGTAGCGCGTTTGTGTCTTGTAAATGGAATTCATTAAAACTCATCTAATCAGGGTCCCCAGCTAAACTGAGTCCAACCAGTTCACATTACCAATCCAATCAAGGTGAAACGGATTCGATTAACATAACTCATTAACCAGTCACATGATCTGGTTTTCTTGATCATGTCCACCAGCTTCTAATGAGCAGAAGCCTTAGACAAACATACTCCACAATAACACAAACAGATCTATGAATAACAATGACTTAGTTTACATGCACCTTTATAATGTGATAATAATGGGTTTTTGGCAATACTGCGATTAAACTTCACCTCATGTAAACACAATACTTAGATCAAACTAATGCGATTAAGCTCATAACCGTAGTAAGGCATAATCACATTAAACTTTGTGGCATATGCCAATTTTAGTTGCAATAAACAGAGATGTAAATACCAAAGTGCACGTGCTTGGATGTGACAGATCAGAATAATGAAACAGTGAAAACTGCATGTAAACAGAAGTAAGGAGGTTTATTAGCATCGTGTACATATCTTACTGCCATTAAGTCCTTGCTTTGATTATTGGAAATAATCGTATTACTGGTACACATGTAAATGTAGTCAATGAAAAGAAACTCTAAACTGCATTTCTTTCTCAAATTACAGTATTTTGAAATTTTAAATTTCAAAAAGAGTATGTTATCCAATAGGGCTGCAATGACTCCTCGATTCTATTTGAATATTCGATTAAAAAAAAAAATCCTTGATTGTATTTTGCCCATAATCAGCAAAATACTGGATACATTCAATGTTAAACCAGTTTAAAAATCTAAAAGCATAACGCTCTTAAGAACTCACAAACGCTACGATTCAATTAAGTAAATATATGCGATGCAGGTTTAATATATGTGCTTTAATTGTTTACATGCATGCAGGTTACGTACGTGCATCTCGGCTCCATTCACAGTAAATACTGCTAGACAACTTGTTATCATTTACACATGTGGAGCATCTCAAACTCCATCTCTGCAGGTTATTGGGAGATTAGGTTTATTATAACGTTCATCTGGGAACGCAATGTGCCCTTTCAGCAGATTTGTAAGGCAAGTCAATTATAAACCTACGCAAACACAGGACAAAACATCATCTTTCTTAATATGCTAACTGTTCATCATGTTTTCAAAATAAAAGTTTAAACTCTCATTCTGAGTTTACAAATTACAGTGGTTGTAGCTTTTCTATTATAAAGATATGTCCAGATATTAAAGATTAAGTGGACATTTGAATTAAATGTCATTAAGTTAATATTAAACATGGATTAGATCACGCAGTAAACATTAGCTCTATTGTTTATAATATATAATGTATTTTAACAGCTTTGTTCAATAAAATCAAATGATTTCTTCTTTTTGATACATTATTTGAACTAATTATTATTGCCTGACTGCTATCATATTTATATTTTAATTTATTTTAAAGGCTACTGTTCACTTAGGTCTATTTTTAGAACTACAAAAAAAAAAAAAAATGTATAAATGTCAGATTAGTCGATTAATCATCAGAATAATCGACAGATTACTCGATTACCAAAATAATCATTAGTGACAGCCCCTAGTATCCACTAGTGATGGGCAATATACAGGTAGACACAATTAACTGGTAAAAATGTGTCAACCGGTAGGGATTTTGGACTATCATCTCTATCACGGTTACAGGCTCATGTGACATTGCTATGCTACGTGGTCACGAAAACATATCATTTGAATACGTTTTTAACCACTTGTTTTAAAAACAAGTCATTTTAAGCCATTAAAATGCAATCAGCAGCGAAAAAGAACTCATTTCACCATATTCATGTCTGAGAGACATGTTTCTAAGTGCTGTCAGAGAGGCGTGCGCACATGAAGAGGGTGCTTATAGAGTGTGGGAATATTAAACCAGTTAAATACACACACTTTTGTGTCAAAATGCCTGTCTTTGCAAGTGTCCTCATAAACAGAGTGATTTAGGTTGTAAGTGAAAGCAAACAGCTGAGAAAGAAAACATGAGTAACAGTATACTGGACCAGGGCAGCTCTTAAAGTGACAGCAGTCTAATATTCCTGCTGTCTGTCATTCATGTTAATCAAACAACAAAAGAGAGAAAATCTCTCACTGCTCTTGAAATATAGTTTTCATTTACACAGTGAAGAATATGCAGTGTTTTTATTAATTTGATTACTTTATACAATGTATGCAGCATCATTTATTAATTTGTTCTACTGTAGTTTTATTGCTCGTAATTATTTTCCTACAATAATTAGTAATTAGTTCCCTGTTCAATTTACAGCATTAATGTGTTGATATTTACCCTTGTTCTGCAAAATTGTGTGTATGAAATACAAAGGGAATTCACACAAACTGAAGTTTTGCATGAGGGAGAAAGATTTTCCCACACAGATTTCTCTCATTTTCAAGCTTGTCACATGAATTCGCCACATTGACCTGCTTGGTTTGAAAGTGATTTCTGTGTGAAGTGTACTTCATACATCTCTACACTACTGACAATAGACAATGGACCTGTTTTTGAAATTTTGCTAATGTTTAGGTTTTTCCATTCATCTGAAAAAATATCATTGATATGAATCAATGTGAATTTGATGTGAATGCATCAAAATGAATCAGAATCAATTCAAAATTGGAACCAACTCAACTCAACAAGCCTGTGAACTGGAATCAAACTGAATCAAGGAAACTGTATAAATACCCAGCCTTGGATAAGACAAACAATTTACAAATTCTTATTCTATACTATATTTATCTCTGTCCTCTTCTCTTGTTAGGCTGTTAGATTCATGTCCACTAGATGCAGCACTACTGTTAACTGCTGTACATTACAGCTGTTGTTATTATTTATAATGACTCATAAAAGCGAGAGGTAAACCCCTCATAAATCACACAAGCCAGGAGGCGTAGTGAGCTCCGGCAGGTCTTATTTCTTGCATCTCACACAAACGCAAGCCACCCTAATTCATCACGGCCACACAGGGAACACGTCACACACCCTACTATATCTCCACTCCTCCAGTTCCGCCCCTTCATTTCTTTGTTCACCCGTTCGGCCCCTCTCCAACTCCGCCGGGTCGTGTCCACAGGGGCGGCGAGGAGAAAATGGAATGCGTGATTAACCTGTAGCCAGAGCTGATCCCTAACCTGTAGGACGCCAGCAGTCTGAATGAGGTCCTTTCACGGTGTGCCCGTATGAAGTGCCTGAGGAAAGCGCTCTTTGTTATTGCAGCAAGGCTGCTTTATGATGCTGAAAAAAAGCCTTATTAGCGTTTGAGTAATTGACATGTCGTTTCCAGCAGTCCTTAGGCTGTTTTTCCTGATTGCTCATGCTAGTTTTCTATTTTTCCATTTTACGCTTTCACCCTTCTTTCGTTCACACTCTTAATAAGTGAATGATTCTTTTTTTCCATCAAGGTAACATTTATGTCTGCATCTTGTTAGCGCTTTCATATTCATCCAAAAACACCTGATGGCTTCCAAAATTCAGGTGCTTCTCAATGTCGGTCCAATTGCCTCTTCTTCCTTTGTGTAAATTAGACTGTTGGCCTTTTAGAACTCTGGAAAATAACTATATAAATAATAAAAAAGGTCAAAATGTATATGCATCTACTTGGAAAGGTATAAATGGTCGCTTCTGTAACTGGTCACATTTGTTTCACCACTTTGATCAACTATTTGTCTTCACTAGTTCATTTCAGTGTTATTTTAGTATTATTTACATGCCATTATTGGGTCATTCCAGGTCAAATCAACCCTGGGTCATTCCAGGTCAAACATGATAGCAATGTATAGTGATGAAAGCCAAAATATCAAATGTCATGGATGAATATTTACTGAGTAATACACTATTTTTTTTTTTTTTATTCCTTTTGGCATCTTTATTTTTAATGCTGTTGGAAATTTAGAAGCTTAAATTTGTAATCCCACAATGCCCAATGAGATTCGGTTCCAGAGATACTGGAATTTTAATGTCTTCAGGAGTAAATCGTTAAAATTTACAGCAGTCATTTTCAGCAGTCAAAAACAAAATGTGGGTCAGTTTGAAAAAATATGATAGTTTTCTATTAAAGAGACTTGCCTGAACAACAAATAATGTTCAAACTAGAGATGTATCTTGTTTCTTTCTGTCAAGACAGCTGCACTGAACATGCCTGTCTGAGTGTCAAAATATATGATGTTAGATTATAGCTCTTCATAAAATCTTTCTTTTGAAATCTTTATTTGAGGCCCTACATCATTCACTCCCAGAGATATGGGGATCTCATTGAGGCTCCGTCCAAATTGTTGAATATTACCCATTTTCAGTGGTTGAAAACCAAATGTTGGCCACTTTGTGTACAACTGTTATTTATTTTATTTAAAGGTCAATGTCCAAAGAAGAAATAACGTTAAAATTAGAATTATATCTATCAAAACAACTGCATAGAACATACTTGAGTGTCATAAATATTCTTTTTTCCAAAATTTGCGTGTCTGTAACTCAAGAAGTATTAAAGTTATCTTAATGTGATTTTAGATTCTAGTTAAGAAACTTTTCTTTTGGAATCTTCATTTTAAAGCCCCTGTATGGTTTAATAGACCATAGATTTTGAGATCAGCTACAAATTTAGTATCCTGCTAATTTTCAATAGTCAAAACCAAATGTAGTTTTGTATTTATCTAGTCATTAATGCTTATAATGCAAACATGTAAATAATAACAGTAACCCAGAGATTAGGATTGTACGGTGTGACATTTCACATGCTTTTGCATAGTTTTATTTTTTACATACAATAGTATTTTTTTTATTTTATTTTTTTTTATTTAATTTAATTTTTTTTAGAATTTCTATCTGAAATGTAAAAATAGATTACATTTCTAATTTAAGTTTATCATCTAATATTTATATTTTATTTTCGTTTTAATTTATTCACTGGAAATTATTTTGAAGTTTTAATTAATAACAATGCTAGTGCAGGGTCCTGCAGTGTGACTTTGATTCAAATAACTATGAATCAAACAATCTTACTATATATTTCCGCTAAAATAAAGTCGAGAAGTAGAAACTGCAAGTTTCTTCAGCATCATTCATGAACACAGCATATACATCCACACAATGAATCTAACGAGCACAACAAATGAAATTTCAAAAATATGAGGAACTCCATTAAACATTTCATCTTAATCTTTCATTTCATAAGTCAATGTGAAAAAGAGATCATTCCAAGGCCAATCAATGAGTGAGTCCAACAGCCATCAGCACTACACTCAACCAATACTTCATCTACTTCCTCACTGTCATAAGCTCAATACGTCTACGATGAATACATTTAATGCATTTAGAAAATGTCAACCTAGTGAAAGCTGAAACTGCAAAGCTGTCTAATCAGATTCACATCACCACACTCATTTGTCTGTCAAAACAACAGCCAATAACAAATTTATAGGGATGCGTGCAAACAGTTCATTGACTGCATGCAATTAAAAGCAAAATAAGTAGAGACCAGCATTTTAATATATTTTAACATGCACTTTTTTCCAGTGATGGCAAAGTTATACTTTCAGCAGCCATTACTCCACTCTTCAGTGTCACATAATTCTTCAGAAATCATTCTAATATGCTGATTTGCTGCTCAAGAAACATTTATATTATCAGTTTTGAAAACGTAAATTTTACTGTCATTTTTTATCCAAATGGCAGTGTAGCTCTCATGCAATAAATAAGCAAAAGAATCAAACCCAACCCAACTAATATTAGCATAAACTAAAATAATTCACATTAAATATCACCTTTCTAAATTAAAAAACAACTCAGAAAAAAAAGATTGCACTTCATATCCCATCAAATCCAGACACACCTAAGGCCATTTTACAGCATCCACTCTGGAAGTTCACACTTTGTAAAGTTCACACCAAAGTGAGCAGCATAAAGCCCATCAGCGCGGGACCCTTATTGAGAATGATGGAGGTGAGCTGGGGTCAGAGGCATTAGGCAGTCTGGCTGCTCAGACATAAACAAACACGGCAGTATTAGCGCTTAACGGCCCCACTCTCAGACCAGCACGCCATTAACCTCCCCTTTGCCTTTTATTCTTAGCTCTTTGAGTGCAAATACAGTAAGGCAAACAAAACCCCGTCCCGTGTTCGTGAAAAGAAAGTCAGCCTGTTTGATCAGCGCACTGGGTGGTTAGTCTATCGATAAATGGATATGAATATAAATACTGTTATGGATTTGGCTGCCTAAACATTTGAGTGCTAAAGGTCAACACCAAGAATTCTCTCCATCAATAGACTTAGGCTGTATCACCTGATGCTAATCAACCGGGTCGCCCTGACGGCCCCCTGACCCCTAACACTGAGCCAGAATAACTTCTCTAGCAGGTCAATAGGTCAAAACAATTTTCGTGTTTAAACTGCAGAAGACCTAATAAATGAGATAAAAACTTCTGTTGTTTGTCCATGCTGGTTCACATGAACTCTGTTTTCAGTGACCTTGGCAGTGCTAATCCCTGAATGTGTGCAGTGTCTCCTCTGGGGTCAGATGATTGTTGTGTCTTTGGGGCTTAATGAATCCAGCAGTCTAAAAGGACCAGACCCTTCTCATGCAACACAACAATGATTCTTTTCACACGTATATCATATAGGCAAGCAGATAAGGGCTGATTTAACTGATGACATTAAAAAAACAAATTTTTTAAAACAGTTTGTTGTGACAAAAGACAAATGGTCAGCTTTCACCATTGTCTGAAAAATGTTTGGATATCTGAATGAATTGCTCAGAAATCAAAAATAAACAGGCCTGTCATGATAAGAAGCTATAAATACGCAGAATGTAAAAAAAAAAAAAAATTGTAGGAAGAAAAAACAACAACAGTCCAATGCACAACTTTTGTTGTTGTAGGCAATGTCTGGATATAAAACAATTAAAAAAATAAAATATTCTCATAAATATTAAATAATATATATTATTAGAATATGGAACATAATTTTTATTACATTTCCAAAATGCAGTTTAAATGCAGCTTCAAAGGGCTCTAAATGATCCCAGCTGAGGAAGAAGGGTCGTACCTAGCAAAACGATTTTTGGTTTTGCTTATTTTTGGTTATTTTCTTAAAAAAAAAAAAAAAAATCACAATTCATGTACTTTTTAACGTCAAATGCATTTTAATCTGCAAATAAAAACAAAAGAAATGTTGCTTTTTCAAAACTCTAACTTGTTACAAATAGGCCTTTAAGCCAGAAACCAGGGGCCGTTTCTTCATTAGAGCGATAGGGCAACGCACCACCAAAGCGCGAAAGGGAGGGATTTTTTTTCTTTCACATTCAATTACAGTGTTACGCTAGCTTTCACTGTTCTAGACTGTTTGTTTTTCCTCTGGATATATAGTCCAATCAGTGACGAGTCACATTCTGTGTAGTGCTGCCCCTTTTTGGGCGATTTATCTCAGACTGAGAATTGCTCCGAGTGTTCCCATAGACTTTCATACAAAGATTTTTTTTTTCAAACTGCAGGCACTGCAGTGCAATCTCTATGAGTTCCGGGAGGGCTAGCACTAATGTGCTTTCGTCATCATACATGACCTTAACTTGTGCAGCGATTGGTGGGAACAAATCTTTAGTAATAAGAATTATGAAGTCAGGACTAGTCTGTATGGGCTGAATGAAGCAAACCAGTATCTTACCAGTGTAGTTTTAATGGTTGACGATTGTAATAGAGGTAGACAATCACAGTGACATGCAGCAATTTTACACTATTAGACACACAAGTCCATTATTATTAGTGTGCAAATAAACAGACCTTGTATGTGCGCTCTTCTGATGGCTTTATGAGCACACTTCAGTATGGTTTGCATCTCTGGCAAGTGTTGAAGTGTGTTTTTATTGGAGTTTACTATGGACAGTGGTATTAATATCGGCATCAGCACTCACTCTGATAGAGGAACTGTTCACTGGTCATGTTGAGCTGCCTTCAGATCACCACATTCGACAAATTCAGAATGTTTTTATTTACTTTTTTTTTTTTTTATTTGTGTTTTGCTCTGTTTAATAATTCTGAATAGAGATCTGTATATATCTATATAACGTTAAGGCAACTGGGATAGAGGTCTTTTGGCATCTCCGTGTGATTGCTTGGTATTGCAGCTTTACTTGTAGTTGTATATATACTAGGGATGCAACAATACAGTTAGTCCACGGTTCAATATGTACCTCGGTTTTTAACCACAGTTTTCGGTTTGGTTCTGATAGCTTGCCACATCAGTGTTTTTTCTAATTAACAACTAAATACTCCTGTAAACCTCTGTACACTGGAAAAAGTGTGGATTATTATATCTCTTATATATTTCTTTTGAGAGAGGTATTATTTTTCAGATTTTTACACAAAATAGGATGGGTTTCATTCATACTGAACCCTAGAGGGCACCCTCGTGCAGAAAATCCACATATGCGTCAAAAAGATAACGCTGATGACGTTCCAGCCAGGAAATCTCTAATATGGATAAAGGCATCGCTATTGCTGTAACTGAATAAAAACAAAATATAACGTTAAACGTTTTGAATGATGAAATGTAAGGACAATAAACACTCATCTGCAAAAATATATGGTTTATCTGTCTTCTTCAAGCCATCTCGGGTATTTTCATGATTAAGTATATTTGTAAGCCATTGCTAATTGACATACAGTACAGAATATATTGTCTGCACCATTCTATGATAAGAAGCCACATCAGATCACAAAAGGAAGTTATTTCAAACACTCGACTGATGCTGTGAAGTAAAAATAAGTTATAATGTTCTCTTTTGTTGGACAACAAGTTTAGAAAGGCTTATCATTGCATTTCATCAGACGGGGAGATGCTCTGCAAGTGTTGCTTTTTCAAATATATTTTTCAAATATAATCCACATCTCAGCATGTGAAATCATGGGCGCGCACACAGCAAATTACGAGAGAAATCAAACAAGGAAATTATTTAAATGGAAAACCAAAAAAACACAATTCACAAGCGCGTATTGAACCGTGGATGTCGTACCTAACGGTTCGATATTATATTGAGTATTGTGAGATCCCTAATATATAACATGTATAGAAAATGGTCTAAACATTTTTCATTACAGATTTTGCTCTGTATACATCAATTCTGAATGATTAAAATTAAAAAAAAAAAACGTCCGTTTTCTTGAAAAAAGCTTGCAGAAAATATAGCTTTTTTTGAGAATCATCCTCAATCTTGAATTTGGTAAAACAATTATCTTTATTTAAAATGTTTCAAGTCTTAATATTTTTCTAATTTTGGGTGCTTTCGTGTTCCCTTCCCCACTGAAATACATGTTAAAACGGACTAAATTGAAACTTTTTCAGTATAACTAAATATAAAAATGTGCGCAGGTTAAAAAACGCTATATCGGCTCGGAAAATACGTTAATATGACTAGAAACACCAGAGACCGAAAATGTAAAGCACCGCTCCAGTCGGGTAAGACTTCTGCGTTCACGAAAAGGTGTATATGAGTGCAAATTTCACTGCGTTTGAAATTTCGGCACAGATACTTGAAGATTAATCTTCAGTACCAGGTTTGGTACCACCAAAGTGGCACAAGAGTGCATGTCAAGTATATTCATAGTGACAGTGTACTTGCAAGATGTCAAGCATTCACATCTGCACACTTAAAAAGGGCATCATATGCCCATTTTCCACAAGTTGGTATGATTCTTTAGGGTCTTCATGAAATGCCTACAACATACTTTGCTTAAAATACCTGAATGGTTAGTAAAACAACACTCTTTTTACCATGCCAAAAACAGCTCTATTCAAAGCGACCCATTTCAATGTCTTTAAATGATAATTCAGTCTCTTTAAATGATAATGAGCTACCGCTCACCATTTTTTGTGTATTTGGTCGTGCGCTACCATCAAAAACAAAACTAATCCACTGTGTCTTCAGCAGCTTTTATGTTGGCAAACTTATGTTAACTTATGCAGACTTATGTACTGCTTATGAGACACTGAGAAATATGCTAATATGCTAATACGGGACAGTCCGTCAGCAGTCATGGGCGGCACCTTAGCAGTATGATGAGTATGAGCACATCGCTCAGAGAATCAAAACGGCTTGATAATTGAGACTGTTTAGTTTTTTGGGATTAAAAAAAAAGTGAATAAGAGTGAATACATTTTTAGCATTGTCATGTGGTTGTGTCCATTGTGTATTTATTATAACTCTTGTGTTTTGACTGGCATATTGCTCTGCCCTAGCAAATCCCTAACAGAGAATAACTTTTGTAAGGGTAGCATCATTCGAGTTTGACAGCCATCCAAAATAATTGTACTGTCACAAACCAAATGCCTAACCCGCTGTTTCCTAATCTCAGTGTTGAAACTGTATGCTGCATTAATGCGTGCTAAATCTCTTGGCTTCCGTAACTCTTAAGCAAAGCAAACACTTGGGTTATGTGAATGTTATGTGGCACACAACTGCTGTCATTTTGTTTTGCAGATGGCACAACGAGTCCCTTCAGAGCCACACAGAGAGCATATGACCGATCTGAGTTGAAATATTTATAAAGATCCAACCAAAACTGAGCGGTATAAATCTTATGAACAATCTCTCTAATCGCCCTCATGCTCATGAATACATGCTGAACCCTAAAACAACCAATTAAAAGAGCTCATTCAAAATATATGCTGACTAACAGCTCGTAATAAACTCTCCGTATCCATTTATATCAACAGTCTTTAATGTACTAATCAGGATATAGATGCATTAATTATGGATCAGGATCAAGGCGAGCGGGGAAATTACAGCCAACAGCTGTTCAGAGAGCGAGCGCTGGCATTCAGTATTCATGCTTCAGAAAGGGCAGAGCGTTCAGCGAGCGCAGTCCACTTCGCTTCACGTCTCCCCTCTTCCAGTGGTCCATGTTGCCTGGAAACTGCCTTAATAGCAAATCCATTTTAATATCCTTTCATATGTATTCCAAATGTATTATTCAAACGTTTAATATCTTTTTAAACTCCCTCTGGGTAGTTAGGACTATTAGAATCTGCCTTCATTCTGTTTTCGCCCCTCTCGCTTATTCACTCATTCCTTTGTTTTCTCCATCTCTTCCTCTTCTGCCCTGAGGGGAGACAAGGCCACGGTTCGTTCTGGGGCTCCTTATCAAAGTCTGCCTGCAGGAACGTGTGTGCTTTCATTCAGAGAGACTGGAGAGAACCACTAGATTTAGGGGCCATTCACACAGGACACATCCTTATGTTAAAAACAACTACAGAGAGTGAAAATGAACAGGAGTGTTAAAAAACATTAACTGTGTTATATAAAAATGCAGTGGAATGACACCCACTAACTGTTTCAACTAGTTCACCCAAAAATAAAAAACTGTCTTTAATTACTCACGCTCACGTCGTTCCAAACCCGAAAGATCATCGTTCATCTTCAAAACAAAAATTACGATTTTTTTTTGCAATGCACTGATGTATTAGCCACCGATATTTATTGGCTGATTTTTGATTATTTTAAAGCCACTGGCATATCGGAAATAGCATAAAAATGGCCGATACCGATGGTTTATTATTTAACTGCATGGAGACAATAAGACAATGTATAATCCAACGTTTTTCTCTGGGCATAAAAATTAAATACTTGCCAAATCTGTACAAAATATAGTTTATCAGACACATAGTAAGGTCTATGCAAATGTGATGCTGACACATCAAACGAGCAAAATGGTCGCGTTTAGCTGTAAATCAAATATAAAATACAAATATAAAACATATGTAAGTCGCAATGACCCAGTGTTAGTTTATCCGAGGATATGTCACACACCGCCAAGCATTAGGCCTACATTTAAGTGAAAATGAATGGCAGGAAATATGCAGCTTTCTGTTATCACATGCAGCGCTTCTGTGAATGGAGAAAACAGAATAAAACTATAGGTCGCAAATATGGAAACATTTGGATTCGTGCAGAATGACAGAAGTAGGCTTCAATTTCGCTTTTTCATTAATTCATTTTGGCTTAACGCTTATATTTAGCCAAAATACATCTTTAGAGGATTTGTTGTGGAGAGAAGGGAACTAAAATAGCCTAATTGTGTTTGTAATGTTTGTAATTTTGCTTTATTTACCGGTATTCTAGACTTCATTATTTCCGAACGTAATCGTAAAATATGACGTGCAGCCTACTAATTTAGGCTGCTTTTCTCTCAAAACACTTTTGTTTTTAACCCCTGCTTTATGCAATTGACCAATATCGGTATGGGTACTGAAATCGGCCAATAGCTGTTTGTTAGTATCGTATCAGCTGAAAAAAAAAAAACCTATCCATGCATCTCTAATATTTTTGATGAAATCTGAGAGCTTTCTAACCCTGCATTGACAGCAACAGTACTACCATGTTCAAGGCCCAGAAAGGGAGTAAGAACACTGATAAAATAGTCCATGTGACATCAGTGGTTCAACTGTAATGTTATAAAGCTACAAGAATATTTTTTGTGTGCATAGAAAACCAAAATAACAACTTTATTCAACAATTTCTTCCTGCTGAACCACTGATGTCACAGGGACTATTTTAACAATGTCCTTACTACCTTTCTGGGCCTTGAAAGTTTCAGTTGCGTTGCTGTCTATGCAGGGTCAGAAAGCTCTTGGATTTCATCAAAAATATCTTAATTTTTGTTCAGAAGATGAATGAAGGTCTTGCGGGTTTGGAACGACATAAATGCGAGTAATTAATGACAGAATTTTCATTTTTTGGTTGAACTATCCCTTTAATGTAGTTTGTGAAAACAGAAGCAAACAAATTTCGAATGTGTTTACCACATTTTACTGTGTTTACATATATTTTCACATAATTTCCTCCAAATTTATGCAGAAAATGTGGAAAAAAAGGTTCTGTCTGGGCCTGGTAATAGCTAATAAAACTGACATTAACATAAAATTAACATAATAAAATGCAACTTATTTCTTCATAAAATTTGTGAGGGGAAAATCTGTGATTCCAAGTATTATTTTCTCTCCCATGTTTTTTTTCAATCAATCAGAGGTGACTTTATTCACAACCAGTAAAATGAAATGGAGCTTTTATGAGGTCAATGACACACAGCAAACGCAAGAAGATTTCAATCTTGTAACCGTACTGCATGTAAAACGGCCATAATTTCCAAATATAATGTGCTCAATCAATACATTCAAGATGGCTATCCAACCAAAGGCTCATCTGATTGGTTCATTGTTTCAAATCCGGCACTTACCTGCTCTGTTGCATGTTTTTAACTAGACACATTGGCACAATGTTGGAAAAAAAAAAACACTGAGATACTGGAAAACAGCCAAAGACATATAAACACAGGCATTAATATGGGCCAACCTGCTTTCTAAATAACAGTCATTAAAAATCTATATTGGTCGACCACTACAAGGGAAACACAACAGGTATTTGAGACCTCAAATAACACTGTAAGGATTTCTGTGCCTGTGTAGATCTTAATTCATCCAGGGTTGCTGAGCATACAAAGCCACCTGGGACACACTGAAATGAATCTTAATAAAATGCTGCAAACAGCCTGGAGTGATTAAAAGAAAAAACAAAACAAAGAGAGATGGAGTAATTATGATCTATCTTATTCACAGTCGTCTACAGTGATGGCCTCCTAACCCTGCCATCCGTCTTACCTCCACACGTTGTCTGTTGCCATGGTGAACAAAACTCCCGTTTACCACTCGGCATGACCCAGCTGTTTACAACTGTAGCGAACAGAGCAGGAAAAAACACTTGTCTGCACACACACAGCCTAATATATGCACAATTAATCAAATAACTCATTTTCAAGACATAGTTCATCCAAAAAATTTAAATTCTGTCATCGTTTACTCACCCTCATGTTGTTCCAAACCCACATACTGTTATTTTGTTGTGAGATACACTAATGTTGAAAAGCTTCTGGTCAATAACATTTTTAATGTGATATATTAACACATTTATTCAGAAAGGAAGCTACACTACGCTATCCATAAAGGATGCTACTGCTGGAACACCACTCTCGCAAACACATGCATGACAGTACAGAGATTACGGTTTATAAAGTTTTAAATATGAATATTCTTATATAATTTCTTACACAAATGCATCGATTTGCTTCAGAAGGACTTTATTATCCCCTGTAGCCGTGTGGAGTACTTTTCATGATGGATGGATGCACTTTTTTGGGCTTCAAAATCTCAACAGCCATTCACTGCTATTATAAAGCTTGAAAGAGCCAGGACATTTTTAATATAACTCCGACTGTATTCGTCTGAAAGAAGAAAGTCATATACACCTAGGATGGCTTGAGTGTGAGTAAAACGTAGTAGTTTCCATTTTTGGGTGAACTATGTCTTTAATTTCCTCTATTGCTTTGTTCAGGTGCCTTTGTACTACATAATGCAAGTTTCACCACAACCATCCACAATGAAAAACTAAAAATGTCGCCGTTGAATGTACTGGTGAGGGGGTTGTGTGCTGGTAAAGTCAGTCTTTTAAAAGGTGAAAAACAGCGCGGCCTGGTCCCAAGAGAGCCAGAGAAAGGTAATGAGGGCGATCCTTTAGATGTTACCCTTCACTCTGCAGTCTTTTAATTAGGGCGCTGATCAGACATAATGAAGTGGAAATGCCATTTCACATTTTTAAAGGTACTGCTACTTAGCAAACCTGAGAAACAAAGTCCATCCGTCTTTATAAAGCATATTGTGAGTAATAACAATGTCTGCTGAGTTGATCATTACAGGTAAAAGGTGCAAAAACTCTGATAGTGGATTAGCATTCAAAACCCAAAAAAGAAACCTTGAAACTGGTTCATGATCAACAGCAGAGGGTGAGGTTTCAACCTAGTAAATGCGAGAGAATCACGCCCTCCTCAAGGTGAATGATAGGAATTATGGGCTGGTTCTTCAGGGGCAATCCATCTGAGGTCAGGCAATTAGAAAACCCTGTTATCATCGCTCATGTAACTAAAAGGGTTCAGACCATCAGGCTGTCTGAGTCAAATTACCATGTCAATGTATGTTAATCTAAGGTTTTCTTTGCCACGCATAAAGCAGATTCAGCCACCCCAAATCTTCATTTTCAAAGCCTTTTTATTCACCCTTTCATATAGAAGACTACTGAATGGCCTGTCATCTTAAGCATCGTAAACCTGAAACGTTCGGTCTGTCTGAAGCCTCAGGTGTAATACATTTGGTAAAATAATTTCAGCACAGAAATGCGCTTCAATCTTCACAAAGCCCCTATGGAAATCAAAAGAGAGCATGATATATAATTCACGTAACCTTTAAAGAAACACTGCAGTTCCCTCAAAAATAGAAATTCATATCTTAAAATCACTCTCATGTCATTCCAAACCCATATGACTTTTTCTTTCATGAAACATAAAAGGTGAATGTATAAAGAATATCCTGGCCACTCTTGAAAAAAAATTAAGGTGAATGGGGCTATAAAAGCTTCAAAAGTACCATAAAAGTATGATAAATGTCTATACGAATGAGACTTATAGACAAAGTCTTATTCACTGGAATCTTTTAGATCTGAGATCAATTAGTCTTTTTTTTAATGGAATTACTGATCTGATTTACAAAAGTTGTCTGTTTAGTGTGTGAAGCTATCATATGAGACAGCAGATTCGTATGGACCACCTGTTTCATTACTAGGGATGACACGATGATATCAATATCGTGATATCGCGATAGCAAATCTGTCTCGATATTATCGTGGTCACATGATGATATGAAATGATAGGTCTTCTGGGCATAAAGTGTTTTTAAAATAAATTTAAACTTCTTATTCTAACATGCAAAGCGTGCACTTCTAATCAGCTCATGATACGGTGTTTTCCGCACCTCAGAATGAGTTCAATGTGAATGAATGCAGTGAACTTGGTTATTAAAAGGCTCTACAGTGCGCCCATTTCAGCTGAATTTGTGACTGAAAACTACTGCGTGTGACAATGAAAATGTTTAGTGCGACTGACCCGATCAGCATCTTTGTGTTTTTGCACTGAGGGGAGATCTACGTGGTTTCTACGTGTTTTTGCAACGCTGAGTAATGTATCACAGACATATCTGATGAATCCTTTCATAAACAAAGTGTAGAGAGATTGTAAATAAGAGATTGATTGTGCAGTGTAGAGAGCTTTGTTGATTATAATGGAACTTTGCGCGTTTGCGATGAACTAAGATGAGTGACAGCATCCCCCTGTAAATCACTTTAAGGGGTCAAATATCACTCGGTAATTGGAAGGCTAATTTTTTATCAGATTTTTGGATTATTGACTAGAAGGTGCTCCTGAATTTTTTTTACTATGCCGCTAAATTTTTTTCAAGTTTTAAAAGAAAAGTAAGTGTAGAGCCCTGTATTACATGTGCTGAGAGTTTAATATGCGTTGCAGGCGTTGCGGTGCAACTGCCACCAGTTAAGCTTTATTTTCGAGGATGATGATTATAGCATTTACATTTGCACTAGATTTGCAGTGAGACGTGTTTTTGTAAGCCTGTTTTCACTGAAGCTGGAGTTTTCCTTCAAAATAAAAGCTCTACTGCCATTTCTGTCAAAATAAAAGCTTAAAAGTGCAGTATGAATTGCTGACAGCTAGCAGTTTAAATGCAGTCCAAATTCAAAATATCTTTTTCAAGTGTAGAAATTAATAAAGTAACATTGTCATTTCTCTACTGTAATGTAATAAAATTATTACATTACATTACATAAAATTATTATTACATTACATATAAATATTATTATTATTATTATTATTATTATATTCTAATTTGTTTGGCTTCCTTAAACTTAGGGGTGGGCGATATGGGCAAAAAAATTATCACAATCATTTTTTTTTTTCACATTAGTCGATATCAATAATTATCACGATAAAGGTCAAATATTTCTTTCAAGTTTAAAGTCAGATTTTTGCTCCAAAGGGAAAGTTGTAGAAACCAGACCATTCATTTTCCTTAAAAAAATAAATATCTAAATAGAAATATTAATTTCTGCATGTTCTAATGAGTTATATTGTTTTAAATCAAGAAACAGGTTTGGGTTATCTGATAATAATAATAATAATAATAATAATAATAGGTAACACTTTAGAATAGGGTACACTTATTCACTATTAACTACGACCTTTTCCTCAATAATTTCCAAATTTGCTGATTATTAATAATCAGTAAGGTAGTTGTTAAGTGTAGGTATTGGGTAGGATTAGGGATGAAGAATAAGGTCATGTAGAATAAGGCATTAATATGTGTTTAATTAGTACTAATAAATGGCTAATATTGTAGTAATATGCATGCTAATACGCAACTAGTTAAGAAACCGTAAAATAAAGTGTTACCTAATAATAATAATATCACTCTTTTTCGTCTCTTAGAAATGCACATTTGATAGTAGCTTGAGGATCCCACATTGCTGCCACAATACCATGGTGCAGTGAGTGTTACTACAGTAAATCCATGGTAAATGATGGTGATGTCTAGATTCAAAAGCCTTCTGACTGTCTTGTTGTACACAGCTTTAAACTAGTTTAAGTGAGTCACTTGTGTTCATCGCTGAATTCAAGTGTTTCACACTGGATCACACAGCGCTGTTTAGTGCTTGCATGACAGAGCTGTTCACATATCGCGTCTTTTGCACGCTCAAGTTCGTGATTTCAAATGTAGTCGCGTGGCAGCTGCGCTCATAGCGGAAGCATCGCAGTCGCGGCATGCATGCGGTGCGATGAGCTCGGTTTTCCGGGCACGTCCATGCCGCATCGAGATAATAAATGCATCCTTTGATGCATCTGCTTTAGTAAGCTCGCACAGCGCGGCAGTTTGAACTTTGGTCCAAGCGGATAAACGGTCTGTGTGGCGCGATTCAAAGGAGTCACGGTTTTGTTCCGCTTTTGGCACATAAAAATTATATCGAGGAAAATTATATTGTGATAATTATCGCTATCGAGTTATCACCCAGCACTACTTAAACAACAGCGTGAATGTAATTTAGACCAAGACGTTATATCACAACTAAAAAGAGGGCTGAGTCCCCTTTAAAGTTCAGGTACAAGTTAGTTCACTGACTTTTTTTCTTAGCAGGTTGGGTTGGTGCTATTAATTTTGAACTTTCAAAGTGCATTAAAAAGAAGAATTTAACTTAAAAATGTACAAAATGTTCACTTTTTTCCAATTCTTTATTTATGTTTTATTTATTTTTGTTAAATATTGCAATAAATATTGTATCGTGGACTTTATGTCGCAATATTATCGCATCTTAAAGGGGTCATCGGATGCTAAGTTCACTTTTTCATGTTGTTTGAACATTAATGTGTGTTGGCAGTGTATGTACAAATCTACCCTATAATGATAAAAATCCATGCGGCGGTTTTTAATTAATCTGTAAAAATAATATCCCCTTTTTCAAATCGAGCCGTTCTCAGATGCCGTCACACCGACAGAGGCCACTCCCACAATATTTGATTGACATGAGCGATTTACCTCGAATCAGCTGTCACAGTCCGCCCTCTTTGTTTCGATGCCGGAGCAGGGATGTAAGTTACACAAGAATATCTCCGATTGAGTGATTGAGGTGTTGTGTTGCTGGATGTAATAATGAACATAGTGGTCGTCATTTACTCCCGACATCTGAGCCGTTGAAGATGCAGTAGATTGCGTTTGTTTGTGAAGGGAATGCGGCTCCCGATCTACATATATCAGCCTATGTTCGTGCGAATCATTCATGATCCAGCTTCGCTTACAGCAGAAGTGAGTATAAGGGGTTTTTTATGAATCTTTGCGATCACCTTTCCTTATAACGTGGTAGTTAGGAAGTTTAGCGGCTAAACGCGGCTAAATGCGGCTAATGTAAACAAGACCGTCTTTTCACAGAGAGAAGAGAGGGGCGGGGTGAGCAGAGCTCATTTACATTTAAAGGAACAACCCCTTAGAATGAGATGATTTTTGCTGAGCTCATTTTGACAAGGTAAAAAGGGTGTTGTTTTACAAAACCATTGAGAATTTTTAATCAACGTATATTAGAGACTTTTCATTAAGACCCTAAAGAATCATATCAACTTGTGGAAAATGGGCATCCGATGACCCCTTTAAGATTTTAATATTGTTACATCCATATTTATTACATTCTTACATCCTTGTTAAAACTTCCTTGAACAAGAGTACCACGCAGAGACCAGCATTCTTACGTAGAACAAGGATGCGTAGCATCTTGTTTGAAGACTGTCACAAAAGAAAAGAAGTTGTTGAATAAAGTCGTTATTTTTGTTCTCTTTGCACACAAAACGTATTCTCGTAGCTTCATAAAATTAAAATTGGCACATGGACTAATTTAACAATGCCCTTACTACCTTTCCGGGCCTTAAACATGTCAGTTGCATTGCTGTCTATGCAGGGTCAGAAAGCTCTCAGATTTCATTAAAAATATCTTCATGATGAACATGAGGGTGAGTAATTAATGACAGAATTTTCATTTTTGGCTGAACTATCCCTTTAATTTTTCAGTAAACCATCCATTTAATATTTTGAAATTCCTTTGAAGGAGTCTGATAGTGTATATCTGACAAAGAAATATGCCTTACACACCCCAGAGATGCTAATTCAAACTGGCAATTTTGATGAGCAACCATCTAATCAGGTGAAACCATTCATTAAGGTAATTAATTACTTTGATAGAGCCATCGGGAGATGAATATAATAACAACAGAGCTAGCTTTTCAAACTAATGTGGACGGCCTGGTCCCAGGTGCTGTTTTTCTCTTTAATTGAGGGTGAAAGACCATAAAGAGTCTCGCTTTAACATTTCATTCACTCATCCAATTAACCCTGTGTGCTGGTACAGGGTCACATGCATCGTACAGACCTCCCGCCTGCTACTCTCAAGAAGTGTGACTTAAAGATTATTTTAGTCATTAATGAAGGGGAGAGTGGGGACAAGCAGCAGTCAGAGAACACACTGACAGAGGCACATAGAGACCAGACACCTGAGTTAGAAGAAATGAAAATTCTGTTATCATTTATTCACTCTCACGTCGTTTAAAACCTGCTTGACTTGTTTTGTGCAACACATTTTGAAGAATATTTTAAAGAACGTTGGTAACCAAACAGTTTTGGTGCTCATCGACTTCCACTGTGCAGACAAGAATGAATACAAAACGAATTTTAAAATGCGACAAATTTTCTCAAAATACCTGCTTTTGTTTTCACCGAGGAAAGAAAGCAATACAGTTTTGGAACGACAAGAGGATAAGTAAACGATGACAGAATGATGAAAACACTAAAGCCTTAAATATCATTAAAGGGTGGTGCAGTAAAACAAAAAAAAAACAAGGAACACCCTAGCAACTACCAACCAGCCCTCTAGCAACCAGACAATGCAATATGAAGTCTCACAAGCATAGTGGGCTTTAAAAAGATTAAATCCACCTTATAAAACTATGGGGAAAAAAATTAACAAGTACTAAAGATTTTTGACAAGCATTCCCATATTAATTTACCCTGGAATAAAGTAAAGTGGAAATATAATGAAAAAGGGCAGATTTGCTCATTTTTGGTTGTACTTTTTCTACTTAACAGGTCTGTTTTAACTCCCAACTGAGCCCTGGCTTTCCACCTGTTTTTTAACATGTTTATCATTAATTACTGGAACAGATTCAAACGTCTGTAGTGTAAATGCAGCTCTATGCATTAACCAGATGGTTCAGTCACTTTTAGGGTAGTGAAAGTAACTGCACGACATTAAAATTCACACGAAATTAAATTAGCTTTAAGAATTATTCCACTTCACCGCTCCGGGATTGTGCATAACACAATTAAAAACACCTTGCCTGTGGCAAGCCCAACACAAAATGGGGCCATGAATTAGCACAATGAATTAAAACCTCCATTTAATATAATTTCCTCTTATTTTTATTGCTATTACCCCAGATGCAGGGACGTAAGCAATCAAAGTAATGGAACATTACAATTGAATCTAAAAGTCAAGTACGGTCCCTCTCTTCAGCGTGTGAAGTTACGCTCATAAAATGCAATCCAAAAGATTTAGATAGACATTTCGGCGAAGGTGGCGTGACACATATTTCTCCGCCCATTTAAAATCACGCTGTTGAACTCCAATGTGATGAACTCTCAGGGAGAGATAATGCTCCGCTCACCTCTAACATCTCCCTCCATTAGTGCGTAATGAACAGCGTGGTTTGAAAGCGCAGCCATTAGACAGAAGAACATATTCCCCCCACTCTCGCATCCCACCGACGACACCAGGTCAAAAGAGGCGGAGCCACGTGCTCCATTGTGTTGATTAATAAGACCAATAGTCATCCAGAACATAACATTCTACTCAGGAGGAACTAACAAGAAACATGCTGTTTTATAAGGAGTCTCTCCACGAGAAATTGGGATTTTAATGCAATCGTAATCTCCAACATTTGGGTCTTTAGGAAAAATAGAAGATATGTCAGCATTATCTTGCTCCTGCAGCATGTGTGTCCAATTCAGTGAATCAACGGCAGGGTTAAGAAAGGTTCAGCCAGCACAATAGACTAACACTAAGCCATTACACTGCATTGCCTGTGGCGACTAGCTAGTTTTCATTGGCAATGGTTCAGTACAGCCAGACCACAGACCATTTACAATGAGGGACAACACATTATGCCCAGAATACCCGTAATGCTGCAGGTTCGGGACATTTATGAAAGCAATAAAAAGTCTTCGAATTGAAATGTCACTGCGGTTGATCAAAAGGTTAAATCTAAGTTTTATGAGGTTTAAAATAAATAAGATGATCAACCAACAGACGGAGATTCATTTAAAAGTCAATAAAGAACTGAAAACAACATTGAAAACTTTGAACACTATCAATAAGAAAGTAATAGTTTTATACAGCTAGGACAAATTAAATTTGTTAATACTGACATTAAAGAAATTTACAATGTTACAAACGATTTCTATTTCAAATAAATGCTGTTATTTTCAACTTTCTATTTATGAAAATATCCCGAACAAAATAAGAGTATCAAGGTTTTCACAAACATACAAACTCGCAATTACGACTTTTTTCTCAGTCATAATTGTGAGATAAAGCCGCAGTCTTTTTTCTTGCTCAAAGTTGTGTTTTATAACTCGCAATTGCAAGTTTACATCTCACAATTTAATTAAACAATCTGAATGGCGAGAAAAAAGTCAGAATGGAGATATAAACTCTCAATTGCAACAAATTGAGAAACTCGCAATTCTGAGGGAAAAAAAGTTAAATTAAATTGGTTAATATAGACAGTAAAGAAATTTACAATGTTACAATGTTTCACAAACATACAAACTCACAGTTATGCTTTTTTTTCTCAGAATTGTGAGAAATAAACATGTAATTCTGAGCAATATAAGTCACAATAGTGTGATATAAACTCGCAATTCTGAGAACAGTCTTTTCTCTCTCTTTTTTCTGAAAACACTCAATCTCAGAATTGAAATATAAATTGAGATATATATTGTGACTTTTTTTTCAGAATTGCAAGTTTGTATCTCGCAATTCTGACTTTATAACACACAATTGTGAGTTATTAAGTCAGAATTGTGATATAAACTGGCAATTCAGAAAATATTCGAAGAAACTCACAGTTGTGTGTTTATATCAAGCAATTTAAGAAAATTAAAAGTCAGAATTGTGTGATATGAACTCGCAATTCTGAGTTATAAAGTCAGAATTGCAAGATAAACTTGCAAATCTGACTTTTTTCTCAGAATTGCATGATATAAACTCATAAATGTGAGTTATAAAGTCAGTTGGAATTGGAAGATTACATCTCACAATTTTATTAAACAATCTGAATGGTGAGTCAGAATTGAAATATAAACTCAATTGCGACAAACTGAGACAAACTCGCAATTCTGAGAAAAAAAAAAAAATCAATTCTGAGAAAAAGTCAAAGTTGCAAGATATAAACTCACAATTGTGACTTTTGTTTCTCAGAATTGCTAGTTTATATCTCGCATTTCTGACTTCATAATACGCAATTGCAAGTTATTAAGTCTTTGTTATTAAGAATTTTGATATAAACTGCCAATTCAGAAAATATTCTGTGAAACTCGCAATTCTGAGAAAAAAAAAGTCTGAATTGTGAAATATAAACATGCAATTCTGAGCAATTAAGTCAGAATTGTGAGATATAAACTCCTTTTTCCCCTCAAAGTTGTACTTCATAACTCTCAATTGTGAGGTTATATCTCAATTTTATGAAACAATTTGAATGGCGAGAAAAAAAGAAGTCAAAATTGGGATATAAACTCACTTGCGACAAATTGAGGCAAACTCGCAATTCTGAGAAAAAGTCAGAATTGTGAGATATAAACTCACAATTGTGACTTTTTTTCCTCAGAATTGCAAGTTATTAAGCCAGAATTGAGATATAAAATGGCAATTCTGAAAATATTCAGAGAAACTTGCAATTGTTTATATCACACAGTTCTGAGAAAAAAGTCTGAATTGTGAATTTATTCTGACTTTATAACCTGCAATTATAACCTGTGTTTATATCTCACAATTCTGAGGAAAAAGTCAGAATTGTGAGATGTAAACTCACAATTGTGAGAAAAAAAGTGTCAATTATGAGAAAAGTCGCAATTACCTTTTTTAATTTTTTTTTCCATGGCAGACTTCCATAGAAAACATTTAATGTAATTTATAATAATATTTCACTATATTACTGTTTTTCGGATCCAATAAACGCAGTCTTGGTGACCATAAGAGACTGCTTTCAAAAATAAATAAAAAAAAAAATCAATAAACAAACACATAAAAAAAATGACCCACAAACTTGAAAGTTGGGGTGTTTTCAGACTAGCACTTTTGGTGTGCACCTGGGTTCGACAGCCATCAGAGTTTGATTCATTTGGATGATGTGAATGCTGTCTTCCAAACTCCCACAAACTCCCACGCACCCACGAACCGTACCCAAGTCATCTTAAAAAGGGTGGTCTGGGGTATGGTTCATGTAAACTCTGGTACGGTTCACTGCTGATACGAACGCAATCGTACCAAATTGCAGAAGTGAACCGCTATTAATGACGTATTATTTGATAAAAATATGTGTTTGTGTGTGTGTTTCACACACTCTCCTAACGAGCGTGACTGACGTGCTGCAAGCAGAGAGCTGTATCTCATTTCTGTACGCCTTCAGCATTCTTTAGAGCACTTGCAGTACATTCATAAGACAGACGTAAGTGCCATTACGTACTGAAGCTTTGGAAATAAAACCAATGGTTCAAAAACATAAACATATAAAAATGAGCATTGTTATGCATTTTGCCGCCTTCTCCTGTGCCGTCGTTACTAAGCAACGGGGTAAACAGCTGCTGGCTTGATGAAGCAAACAAGCCGCGGTTCAGACTGAAATAAAATAATATGAACGCAGTCCAGCGTGGGCAGGGGGAGGAGGGAGCAAATGGACTCGGGTTCGGACCCTAATCAAACACACCTAAGCAAGGTCTTCAAAATCACAGGTTTGGAGCTAAACTCTGCAGCGCATTGGCCCTCCAAGGCAAGATTTGAGGAACCCTGGTGTACCTCCTTACTATTTATACTTCAAAATAAGAAAAAACGTCATTTATATAAGAAAAAGTGACAAAAAAAATCTTAAAGTTACTAAAAGAACAAACAACTGGCCATATTACCAATAACACCAGAGTGAGCCTGATGAGATGAAGGAAATTATGTGGCATTCTCGATAATTGCCATAATACTTCTCATTATAGCTCTCAGCCTCATCCATGCTGCTTTTTGTTCCAGAAAATGAACATGTGGGGCCCAACATAAATGAGACCAACACCACACGGTCCCCTACATGAAGGCTTCCACACACACTCTCTCTCTGCTCTGAATTATGTCTATTTTCAGGGGAGACTCATGAAGAGGCCAATTACCCAGCGCTCCCTTCTCCCTGCCTCCCCATCATCATTCTCAGCGGGAGGAGCGGGCTGGCTGTCAGCCTGACAGAACAGCCTCTCAGCATCCTGGTGTGTCCACAAGTTCCCTGGTCCTCCAAGCACCCCTGCCGGGAGATGAAGGGGGGGAAGGAGTGGAGGATAAAAATCCATACAGCCCATTCAGAGCGACGGAGAAAGGGAGAAATGAGGAGAGTTAGTCATAGGACTCATTTCCTAAATGAGCGACAATTACCCGAATTATCTTAACAACCCAACATCAAACCCAGTACTGAGTCTTTGTGCTCCTGAATCAAAAGGTGGCATTTTGGTAGTTTGGTAGTTTTCAGGTTCAAAGCACAAAATAAAAGGCGGTATTTTTCTTAAAAGGGCCTGGGCAAAAAAATACCACTCAAACCCTCCAACCAAGATGTTAATTTGGGTGCTAAATAAGCTTTTGTTTTAAAGAAAAATGCCACTGATATCTCATCATGCATCATTTCTTAAAACAATTATTGTCCTACATTTATATGTTTGATCTTAATAAAACCCCTTATTCAAGCCTTTATCAAAGGGTTTTATCATAGCATACAACTCTGGCGTTGTTTGTTTAACAGGCATGTTCATTTGAGAAAGAAAAACACTCAAAACAAAAAAAAAAAAGACACATTATAGTCGTGGTCCCTTTTCGCTGTAACTGTCCAATAAAAAAGTAGTAAAATGACCAAACCCACACAGAAAAAGCCAAATGGTCTACAGAAGTCAATGTAACAAATTGTTTCATTTTCAAATGGGACTATCAGGGCTGAAATGTTGTGCTGAGCAGTCGTGGTTATCATCAGTTTCGGAAAACGACTTTGGCAAATGTTTACTCGTGAACATGGATCCAGGCTCCAAGCTATTGCTCTACTGTGGCTGAGATGGCTCGCTATCCATTCCAGTGAAATCACAAAGCAAAATGCAGACAGCTTTATATCTACTTCTGCTGACAGCAATTGTGGTTCATTAAATGTAGGGCCCTATAAAATCAGTTTTATTTTTTCTCAGATTCTGTTTTTTCCATCTGAATTTTTTCTGGATTCTGCTTTTTTCCCCATTTAAATTTTTCTAGACTGTTTTAATGGTTAAATACAAAAAATATTTATTAATCAAAAAGCATGTCTACTTAATTGAAATCATGAAACTTACACCATTTAACAGCAATTTAATAAAAGTAAACAAAAATTCAATTTTTAAGGCTATAAAAAATGTTTTCTTCTTTTTACAAACTCAGTTTTATTTTTTCCAAATTCAGTTTTCTACACATTTTCTAGATTAATTTTTATTGGTTTCATTATATTTTTAAATTTCAAAAGCATTTAACTAATTTTGTAAAAAAAAAAAAAAGAAAATTGCATATATTATTTTATTGATTTCTCTTTTTTTCCAGAAATACAGTGCTGTATATTTACATTTTTGCTGGTAAATATTCCTTAAAAAAAAAGGAGAAGTCCATCATCCAAGATGTTCATGTCTTTCTTTCTTCAGTCGTAAAGAAATTATGGTTTTTGAGGAAAACATTTCTGCATTTTTCTGCATATAATGGACTGATATGGTGCCCCGATTTTTAACTTCCAAAATGTAGTTTAAATGCGGCTTCAAACGATCCCAAATGCGGTTGTAAATGATCCCAGCCGAGGAAGAAGGGTCTTATCTAGCATAACATTAAAAAAAATACAATTTAAATACTTTTTAATCTCAAACACTCGTCTTGCCTTTCTCTCCTTGAACTCTGTGTATTCTGACTCAAGACAGTTAGGGTATGTCAAAAAACTCCAACTGTATTTTCTTCCTCAACTTCAAAAATAATTTCAGAATCATCCTACATCGCTGCAGAAGTACCAGCCTAGTCTTAGCAAAATGAACATGCAAAGAAGATCAAACACCCTTAACAAAAAAGGTAAAACAGTGATATAGGATGATTTTGAAGTTAAGGGAGAACATGAGATGGGAGTTTTTTGACATACCCTAAATGTCATGAACCGAAAAAAGAAGAAAAAAAACAGTCCAGGCAGAGCAAGACAAGACAAGCTTTTGGCATTAAAAAGTATTGAAATTGTATTATTTTTATTAAAATAACCGATCATTATGCTAGACAAGACCCTTTTTTCTCGGCTGGGATCGTTTACAACCACATTTGGGATCATTTGAAGCTGCATTTAAACTGAAGTTCAAAATCGGGGCACCATATCAGTCCATTATATGAAGAAAAATGCTGAAATGTTTTTTTTTAAAAAAAAAAACAATTTATTTATGACTGAAGAAAAAAAAGACATGAAAATCTTGGATGACAAGGGGGTGAGTACATTATATGTGAATCTTTGAAAGAAGTCGCATTTTTGTTTTTTTGCACATAAAAACTATAAATTACCATATAATTTACAATAAAAACTGTAAAAGGGCATTCCCAGAAGACACTGTGTAACAAAACATATGATTTTATTTTATTTAACCCTTAAAGACCTACAACATTTTTGGGGCAACAGATGCACCTGTACTTTTCCTTGTTTTGTTTTTTTTTTTTGTTTGTTTTGGGTTTTTTTTTTTTCAGACCTATTCTAGCAGTCAGCATCAAGGTCATATATCATTATAAACATGCAATCTTGAAGTTTCTTTCTAGCTAATTTAAAGTCCCAATTTTCCTTTTGTTTTCATTCTAAGAATGAATGATTTTCCAAACTTTTATGAAAAGCGCAAACACAAATGGGGTGTTTTTACTAAAGTTTGGATTTTTTCTTTAGAATATTGTATTTCGGTGTTTTACACTTCCAAATAAAATTGTCTACATACAACATTCCCCAAGCAAGTTATAGCCATTTATTAGTCATTTATAGCCATTTATTTTCAGTGAAAAACAGGCCTATTTAGTTTATTGACAACATAGATGTGTCCAAAAACGTTTATGGAGTAAAGTAACAGTAGAAACAGTGTTACATAATAACAAAACAGTAAAAAAGTGACTTTTTCAGATAAATATATTCTTAATCTGAGTACAACAATCACACAGTGTAGCAAGTAGTGAAAACAACTGCACAAATTGTCTTGTGCAACAAAAATACAAACAGCCCAAATCATTCACAAACTACACACAAAAATGAGAAAGAAATATACAGAGTGCAACAGAAAAAAAAACAGTGCAAATGATCTTTACAAAGAATTAGTTACATAAAAAAAACAACCAAATGGATCGACACGCTGGCTGTAGTCTGTGTCGGAATCGATTTTACTGGCACATCGCCTAGCGATGCAAAAACCTAAATTCCAGTGCTTTATTCGATATATACCACTGTGTTATGTCAAAGGGCTCTGTTGTGTGTATTTCTGTGCTTTTTTAAAGAGTGCTGTCATGCAAATGTATTATTTTGTGTTTGTTTTCATGCACACACAACGCACTTTACCTTCATTTTGCATTTGTTCAAGTTTCCAAAGAAACATGTTAATTGTTGTTCAAAAGGCCAAAACCTATGTTTACTGGTTGAATAGATGACAATTTGAACCAATCTGGGCACGGGGGTGGGACTAAGCATCAACAATTGTCCCTGTTTGGCTCAGAAGAACGAAATGCATTGGTTTCAATAGATAAATCAATGCTGATCAAAATGTGATGACGTAATCACCTCGGAATATCTAAATGAGACAAATGTGTGAAAAGAGAAGAATGTCTGCTTTACGAGACTTTTTACAGCATTCAAATTGGATAAGTGGTTCAAAAGTTATTAAACATTTAAGAACAATAGCTATTTTTAGCCGCGGGCGACTGTCTCGGTCTTTGAGGATTAAAGGGATAGTTCAAATTCTGTCATCATTTACTCACCCTAAAGTTGTTCCAAATCTGTACGAGTTTCTATCTTCTGGGTATTTTAAAGAATGTTGATAACCAAACAGTGATAAACAGACAGCAACCATTGACTTCCATTGTATTTTTTTTTTTTCATACTAGAGAATACCTGAAATATTCTCAGTGTATTTTTTTTTTTTTTTTAACACACATCTGCCATTTTACCATGAATTAAATTTTAGGAAATATTCTAAACCTGACCTACAGATCAATACCGCATTTTTATTAATCAAACCAACTATCTTTATTGTTTGGGAAGCGCCCCAAACTATCCCAACTACTTTCAAAACCAAACGTCTCCCCGATTTCTTTTTTTTTTTTTCTTTTTTAAACATTTATTTATGATTTTTTCCAAGCATTAACAAAACACTTTGTACAATCAAGGTTAGTATACTTTTTTTCCCCATGATAACCCTTGCCGCCAAAATAAATTACAACATTTAAATTTAAATAAAATTACAACAAAAATAGATAAAATTATAATAAAACAAAATGGGATAAAATAAAAGTAAAAAATAAACTTTACAGTATTGTATACATTTACATTTAAACAATATCAATTATAAAAATAACTCAAATAAATAAATACCTACATGATAATGCAATAATCTAACATATTTATAGTGGTCTTCTACATAAGTATGAAATTAAACAATATTGATGATCACATTTAAACCAGTTTACACAAATCTCTTTAAAATAATCAGTTAAAGGGGAGAGTCTTCATTTTTTCAAAATATGTAATCATAGGTTGCCATGTCTCATAGAATTTTTGGACAGATCCCTTCATTAAATATTTAATTTTCTCGAATTTCAAATATAAAACCAGGTCACACATCCACACTGAAGCTTTAGGTAATAAAGTAGCAAAGACGATAACATTTTTTACCTTGTTTGTCAATGATATTTTGTGTTCTGGCACACCAAAAATAGCCATTTCAACACCAGGTTTTATTTTTTAAAATTAAAGGCATCATTTAGTATTTTAAATATTTGTGTCCAATAGTCATTCAACTTTTGACAAGCCCAGAACATATGGAAAAAGTCTGCCTTGTCACTTTTACATCGATCACACACCTCATCGACATCAGGATATATTTCTGAGAGTCTACACTTTGTGTAGTAGGTACGGTGAATAATTTTAAATTGTATAAGACTTAGGCGTGCACAGGACGTGGATCTATTTACTCTGCTCAGAGCCTCCTCCCATATCTCATCAGATATTTCAGTTCCAATGTCCTTTACCCACTCTCCTCTAATTCGGTCAATTAAAGTATCATTTGGAGACATAATAATCATGTATACTGTTGCAATTTGACCTTTGAGATCAAAAGGAGACTGTAGAATTTTATCCAGCAATGAAGCAGGTGATAGATCAGGAAAACTTAAGCTCTGAGCTTTAATAAAGTGTCGCACTTGAAAATAACGAAATAGATTGGATTGTGACAACTGAAATTTTACAGAGAGGTCACTAAAACTCGCAAAAGTGTTGTCTATATAGAAGTCCCTACATGTGGCCAAGCCTACTCTCTGCCACTGTACATATGTAAAATCTAATTTACCAGCAGGGAACAAATGGTTATTACATAGAGGGCTTAGCATAGAAAAATTGGTTAGTTTATGCCTAAATTGGGACCATATCTTGAGTGTAGAGCAAACAACAGGACTTGAAGAATATTTAGAGGGAGAAAATGGTAACTTCATTGTTATTAGTGAAGAAAGTGATGTGGAAGTACAGGTATTTGCTTCGGATTTACACCAATCAACTTCAGGTGTATTATACCAACAAGCAATTTTTTGGAGGTTAGCGGCCCAGTAATAACTAATAAAATTAGGAAGCGCTAAGCCTCCCTTGGATCTGTGTCTTTTGAGCAGCTCCTTACGGACTCTAGGATTCTTCCCGTTCCACAAGAATGATAAAATAGGTTTATTTATTGTGTGGAAAAAAGCTTGTCTCCCCGATTTCTAATCAATATGCCCAAAGCTATGAACATTCCTCTCCTCCACCCTCACTAAACGAACATTTTCCTAAAGCTTAATGGGCTAATTTATATTAACACTAATTAACACGAGCGCTGCATTATTTATGAGGTATACTACACAAGCAGGACAAAGATATATGGAGGCCTCTTAGGGGAGAAAAAGATGGAAACCTTTGATGCACAGCTACAAAACGCCACACTATTATTTACAAATTATCAGCATCATTTTTCCTCGACGGCTGCAGCGCTCGCTAATTAACTGGCGCATACGGAGAGGTGGAGCACTCAGATAGGGCCACAGTTCCAAAAGCATTTCTGTGAAATTACATTTCTAATTTCTTAATTACAGTTATTTTCCTTCTCACACACGGGAGAGATCCAACTCAGGAACACGGATGAACACAGTTAATTTTATGCCTTTCTTTCGCTCAAAGCCGAGCGGAACGGAAGCCATTTTCCGTGTCACCTGCGCATTTCAAAGCCCAGGTTTTATTCTTTCAAAGCTTTTTGCCACTCGTCAGAACCTTACTAATTTCAGTCAAAATAAAAAAAGTGTGCGTGTAAGGTTCAAATGCGCCAGTTGTAGCCCTTTCATCAATAATGCACTTGAAAACCTGCTTCTGTGTAGTTGAAATATATATTTTAGTAATAACACAACACTAGACCCAGACAAATCTTCTGAATGTTTGCCATTTTTTTCCACTGGTATTAAGGGAAATCTAAGGAAATATGTGAAACAGAATAAAACATAGTAAAATGTGGTGAAATACATGTTTATAATAACATTATAGTTTTTGTTGATATTTTGAATTACATTTTTCCCCCAATTTAATTTTATAAAATTTTAGTAGTTTTTTAGAAGTAGGTTTTTTATTTTTTTTTAAATGTCTATTTATAGTTTTTATATATATATTTTTTTTTAATTTATTACTTCAGTTATTTTAGTACTCCAAGTTAAACAAAACAAAAATGAGAAATGTACCATGGTATGTCCATGTTGTTTTGGATATGTACCATGGTTATACTACGTTTTTGTTTTGTTTCGTGTACCGTGCGAACACCGCAAATACTTTTTTTTTTTTTTTTTATACTGAAGTGCATTTTCAAAGAAATATTCTTAATTGGAAGGAGCACTACACCTGCCCTGGGTTTCAGTCGTCACAGTATTGCGTTTCTCCTCGGCCCTTCAAAACTTCTCTGATCTTCTGAAGTGGACAAAGAGAGACGGAAGGAACGTTTGCAATGTAGAGAGGGATTTGGACTGAGACAAAAGCCTGTGAGAATAAAGCCCTCCTCTCTGTCTGGACGTCTGGCGGACCTCAGACACACACACACACACCCTGAGCCCTCAAACTCATGCCAGCTCATACTTCTGCTTACAGCGGAGCCCTGGAGTGCTGAGTCCAGTCCAGATCCACTACACCAAATGTCCCAGACACTCATCCGCCAGACACGAGACACTTATCTACGGCCTAAACTCTGAGAATCACTTTCCAGTGTTCAGAAGAGCAGAAGTGCTGTTGACAAGCATGTCAACATTGCTGGATTGAATTCACACACACACACACACACACACACACACACACAAAAAAATGCTGCATTCGTAAATGCAGGTGACAATCTAACACTATGTTTAGGATCGTTTATTTTCAATTTAAATGAAACTTGTTCATATCACGGTTCATTTTTTAGCCATTTTGACATAGAGACAGGACAGGAAAATAACTGGAGGAAAGTCAGACTGCTTCAAAGCGGAACAGACATACCACTTGTAATCAGGAATAACTGCAATATGCTTAAAGGAGAAGTCCACTTCCAGAACAACAATTTACAAATAATGTACTCATCCACTTGTCATCCAAGATGTTCATGTCTTTCTGTCTTCAGTCGTAAAGAAATGATGGTTTTTGAGGAAAACATTTCAGGATTTTTCTTCATATAATGGACTTCAATTGTGCCCCCGATTTTGAACTTCCAAAATGTAGTTTTAATGCAGCTTCAAAAGGCTCGAAACGATCCCAGCCGAGGAAGAAGGGTCTTATCTAGCAAAACGATCAGTCATTTTTTTTTAAAAATACATTTTTTTTATACCTTTTAAGCACACAAGCTCGTATAGCACAGGCTCTGGGATGCTCGTTCACGACACTATACGTATTATCGAATCACGTGGAAAGGTCACGCGGAACTACAGACCCAGTGTTTACAAAGCAAACGCGCAAAGACTAACAAAGTGCAAGTAAGTCAAACGCTGTTTACAAACAAAAGGTACAATGATGTCGGACGATTCTGAAGTTGTAGGAGGAAATAAGATGGAATTTTTTGACATTCTCTACCTTTTTTTAGCTGGGGTACACAGATGAAGAACTTAGACATGATTTGTAGTAGCGATGGGAAGTTCGAATCATTTTACCGACTCAGACCTTCGAGTCTCGCTCAGCAAAATGAGTCTTTTTGAGTCATTTCGTTCATTTTAGCAAAATATAATTAAAATGTTACGTGTTACTTCCATAACACATCTACGGTTTACACAAACGTTGATCACACTACAAACAAGACAAAACTATAATGCTATAAGAAACAGAAAAGATGAATTCATTGTTTACCTGGGTCTTTAGTCTATGATTAGCTCACCTCACCTCTTATCTGACAAGTTTTCGGGTTTGAGTCGTTCGTTCATCACGTGACAGCCCCATAAGATGAACGAACGACTCGAAACAGGTGAACTAATTCCAGTACAGAACCTAACAGGATGTTGCGCATGCGCGACTGAACGAATCACTCCCCGAGATGACTCGTTCTTCCTGAGTCACATTAAAGATTCGTTCAAAATGAACGAATCATTCAAGAACGCGCATTCCAGAGCCTGTGCTAAACGAGCTTTTTTGCTAAAAAGTATACAAATTTTTATTTTTCAAAAAATTGACAGATCGTTTTGCTAGATCGTTTACGCTTCTTCCTTGGCTGGGATCGTTTAGAGCCTTTTGAAGCTGCATTTAAACTACATTTCGAAAGTTCACAATTGCTCCTCGATATTGGGTATAAAAAGAATGGGCACAGAACAAAAGGTGTCATTGTATGCAGATGATCTGCTTCTCTACATTTCAGATTTGGGCAAGTCAATACCTGTGGCTCTGAATATTTTAAAGTCATTTAGGCTGATCTCTGGTTATAAGCTAAATCTGAGCAAGAGTGTGATTTTTCCACTAAACTCTGCAGCAAAAAAACTACCCGCTACATAACTTTTCATTTAAGATTGCACAGCATAGATTTACGTACCTTGGAGTCTGCATCACAGATAAATTTAAAGACCTCTTTAAATTTAACTTTGCTAATTTGCTACTCCAAATAGAAAAAGATTTTGAGCGCTGGTCACTGCTTCCCCTGTCTCTGGCAGGGAGAATCAATTCGGTTAATATTAATATCCTTCCAAAATGTTCTTATTATTTTCAATGCACCCCTATCTTTATTACCCAACACTTTTTCCGCAAAGTCGACACCCTGATTCTAAGATTCATCTGGAATAAAAAAGTCCCCAAAATTCGTAAAACATACCTTCAGAGACCCAAAATACTTGGGGGTATGGCATTACCTAATTTAAAGTTTTATTATTGGGCTTCAAATTTTAGGGTCATGCAGTACTGGTTAAATCAAGATCTCTTTCACGATCCATCTGGGTGGCTTACCATGGAAGCCTCATCATGTATGCCTATGCACTGGCAGCGTTATTACATGCTCCTATTAAATGCTCTTCTTCTCCCTATACCAAAAATATCATTGTTAAAACTACATTGAGAATTTGGAGGCAATTTAGACTTAATTTTGGATTACAAACGTTTTCAATTTCTGCACCTATTGCTGCAAATTTTACCTTTCCACCATCACTGATGGATAGGACTTTCACCCAATGGTCAGCACTGGGCATTATAACATTTAAGGACCTATATATAGACAATGTCTTTGCATCTTTCCAGCAATTATTAGAAAAATTTGAATTACATAGACACAATTTTTTTAAGATATTTGCAAGTCCGCAATTTTGCTCGGGACATATACCCTCAGTTTCCTAATCTTCCTAGTACTACTCCTATTGACTCCTTCTTTAAACCTATTTGAAGGGCATGATTTCATATTTTTATAATGCAATTAGCACCTTGCGTGAAGGCTCACTTGCATCTATTAAATCTCAGTGGGAGGAGGACATAGGAGAAAATATTTCAGAAGAACAGTGGGAAAATAGCCTACGTCATGTACACTCCTCTTCCTTCTGTGCCAATCACGGTGTGATTCAGTGTAAAATCCTTCATCGCACACACTGGACCAAAGATAGACTTTCTAAAATTTATCCTGATATAGATCCCATGTGTGACCGCTGTCACCAAGCTCCTGCAACTACTGCGCATATGTTTTGGTCTTGTCCATCTCTACACAATTATTGGTCCCAGATATTTGAAACATTATCTGAAGTTCTCAAAAGTCGTATTGAACCTCTGGCTGTTACAGCTTTATTTGGTACTCTTTTTAATTCGCCTGATATACCCAAAGATAAGGCTCATGTTGTGGCTTTTCTAACATTCTTAGCGAGAATCGCCTACACCCCCTACTCATTCTTTATGGATTAAAGATATCTTTTATTTTATTAAACTAGAGAAAATGAGACACAATGAAGGGAACCTCTGGTAATTTTTACAAAATTTGGGGTCCTCTTTTAGATTGTTTAGGAAAGTGAATTGTTTCTAAATACCTAAGTAAATTGCTCCTCTGGCAAACTCTTTTCCTCCCCCAAGGTACAGATTATTAGTCTACTTTATCTTGAGCATCTTTTTCTTATACCTGTGAGGTTAATGTGTATACGTGTTCAGATGACCAGGTTGGTGTTTTTGTTTTTGTTTTTTTTTCCTCTGAGTTGTTGTATAGTTGTGTAAAAATTTGTACTTATATATGTCATCAATCATTCTACTATTCTTCAGTTATTCTTGATCTGTAATTGCATGGTGTAACCAGCTGAGTTGGATAAAATCAAAATAAAGTGGGAAAAAAAAAAAAGAAAGTTCAAAATTGGGGGCACAACTGAAGTCCATTATATGAAGAAAAATCCTGAAATGTTTTCCTCAAAAACCATCATTTCTTTACGACTGAAGACAGAAAGACATGAACATCTTGGATGACAAGGGCGTGAGTAAATTATTTGTAAATTGTTGTTCTGGAAGTGGACTTCTCCTTTAATTAATGCTTAATATAGTGGCTGTAGAAAAAAAAGTCACATCTTTCAGCTGAAAAAACACATTTTTGGTTAACATTCCACAACCTGGGGTATGTATTCACATTAGCTATAACAGAATGAAAAACAACAGTTGAAGAGGAATGGTTTTTGATTGTTACAAATGAAATTGTTACAAGTTAATACTGTAGCTAAAACATGCTAACATGCTTAAAGGGATAGTTCACCCTAGGGTTGTGCCAAAAGACAATAGTATCATCAATCTGTCATTAAATTATAACGGAAAGAAAAACTGAAAAAAAAGAATTTGGAAAAAAAGAAAACGGAATTTGGGAAAAATATAAAAATTCATAGGGCCCTATAATACCTCTGAAAGATGCATTTTGACCAAATATATTCTTATGCACGGATGGAAACAGGAACATGTGATAACTGCTAGGCCACGACTCCGACGATCCAGTTACACTGTTCATCTGGTTTTCATCGATGCATCACTTTACACATTTGCGCACATCATCGCAACCCGACTCCTGTCAGCAATCACAAAAAGATTTCATAACACACTATTATTGACACAACACTTCATTTAAGGTGGCTCCATTTCCTCAAGTCTCAACCCCAGAAAAAGAGCGAGGAGGAACGGTGGGTGGGGGGGCCTCCTCCATTCATTCCCCTCACCGCTAGACCGTGACCATATCATACCGGCTCCATTATCAAGAGTTCAAGCCCAGAGTAAAGTCACGCTTACGAGTCCCTCCCAAATCGCTCATGTCTGTTTCGCTTGAGCTGATGATAAATTAAAGCCTGAGAACAATAACAACAACATCGGGAAAAAGCGCGCAGGGAGCAGAGTCAATACCCGTCTGCTAGCGCCCTAAATGACCATAAATTAAAACCTACGGACCACACAGGGGGTCAGGATCTCTTCAACAGCATTTTTCACCCTCGACGCTTCACAGCCGATTGCTTTTTAGGAATCTTTGAATTTACGGTCGAGGTATGACGGGTGGGCGCGCAGAGGCCGGTGGGAGGAAGATCACGGCTAAATTGACTGGATGAGACGAGATGGCCTCTCCGGTCCAGGCCGGCTGTGCGGTGTTAGTTCCTGCTGGGCCTGGGTTTCAGATGCCATTGCTCCTGCCAGCTCCAAGACCATTATTTTCATCCATCAGCTCCCGCTGAATATTCATCAGCTCGTGCGAGCGGCCCGACCAATGGGGCAGTGAGCCTGCTGGGGGTTAATGGCGATTGGATGAGGGGGAGTGCGGTAATCAAATCACACAGCTTTTCACGTCTCGGCTTCTATAGAGAGCAGACAGCAGCACTGCTGAGAAGCAAGAATGGCTGTTAATTAATCTTGATTAACCTATTTAATTAGCATTAAGTGAGATTTTAAGGAGGCCTCACTGTAATCAGTTTAAAAGAACAATCCCCATCTAAAGCCAACAAAGAGAAGGGAAGAGAGTGACGAAACAGGGCTCTCATCTTACGCGCGTTATCTTTTACGCACACGCAATCTCGCTAGCCCTGAAGAGGGCTGATTTGTGCTACTATGGAGTGTTTAATTACTCCAGATGAAGCACACAGATGTTCTAATCCCTCCAAATGTCGGAGATTTTTCCCAGCGTACCATTACCATGGCTACCCACTCGTACACACATACACTGTCTAAGCGCTACCGCCTCGGGCCAAATACATGCAAACGAACTTCGGCACACTGCTGAAGTCTTTTGTCCGTGACATACCATATAAAAATTATCTAGACCGGCAGGCGGCACATCTTTCAGAATAAATATTGGCCGCAGACAGTGTGCAGTCGTTAAAGGATAAAATGATGATCACTGCGGCTAAGAACGAAATGATCAAACTCAAAGGATTGTAATTTAACACTCTTAGACATTAAACGATCAAGGAAACTGATATAGACTGACGATTGTTCTGCAAGTCAAATCAGATGATTCCAACACAGATCTGTAAATGATACAGCCATAACACAGAATCGTTTTTTGCTGTTGCATGATCAGAGCTTGAGGAATTTATTACTACGACTGTCACAACCGTAAAATATTTTATAGGTACTACATATGTTACTACAAATTAGCATTAGTTGCAAAGAATGAAAGAAAGAAAGAAAGAAAGAAAGATGTTAGGAATACACATTTTTTACAAATATATATGTTATCATTACTAACAATATTTATATACATATTTATGTATTGACAGCTAATTATTAATATTAATAATAATTACTAACTATATAATGTAACTAAAAATGGCTGGAATACACCATTTATTAACATCATCATTATTGTTACTACTACTACTACTACTACTACTACTACTACTACAACAAATTAGCATTAGTCGCAAATAAATAAATAAATGTCGATAATACACATTATTTACAAATATATATGCTATAATTATTAATATTTATTATTTACAACTTATTATTATTATTATTATTATTATTATTATTATATCATCATCATCATCACCACCACCACCATCATAATCAATATCACTACAAATTAGCATTTGTTGCAAACACACATAAATAAATAAATGTTGAGAATACACTTTTTTGTTACAATTTTACAATGTTATTATTAATGATAGTAATATTATTTTTATTTACTTTTACAACTAATTATTACTATTATTATTATTATTAATTTGTGGTAACTTAAAATGGCTGGAACACATACATTATTATTATTATTATTATTATTAATAATAATAATAATAATAATAATAATAAAATCATTCATATGACCAATAATTAGTTGTGACTAAAATGGCTGGAATACACAATTTGTACAACATGTATTATGATTATTATCATGATTAATAATATAATTATTACTACTACAAATTAGCATTTGTTGTAAATAAATAAATGCTGGGAATACACATTTTTTACATTTATTATTATTATTATTATTATTATTATTATTATTATTATTATTATTATTACTACTACTACTACTACTACTACTACTACAAATTATAATTAGCTGCAAATAATTGCTGTGAATACGCGTTTACAAATATGTTATTTTTAATAACATTTTTTAATTATTTAATTAGGCTATTTATTCATTCATTTATTTACGGTTAAATTAATATTATTATTACTATTTTTATTATTCTTCTTCTTATTATTATTATTAATATACTTTATTAATACTTTATTAACTTACTTTAATATTATTAATTATTTGTTGTAACTAAAAATGACTGGAATACACAATTTTTACAACATGTATTATCATGATGATTATTATTATTATTATTATTATTATTATTATTATTATTACTATTACTACTACTACTACTACTACTACTATTACTATAAATTAGCATTTGTTGTAAACAAAACAGAGAACACACATTTCTACATTTATTATTATTATAATTATTGCTACTACTACAAATGAACATTAGTTCCAAATAAATAAATGTTGGGAATACACATTTTTACAAATATATATGTTCTCATTATTAATAATATTAAAATGAATATGAATTTAATTTTAATATTCATATTAATATTATTTATGTATGTATTTATGTATGCATTTATTTACTTACAACTAATTATTCATATTAACATAATTAATAACATTAATAATAATAATTAGTTGTAACTAAATATTAATATTATAATAATACCAATTTTACAACATTGATTATTATTATTATTATTATTATTATTATTATTATTATTATTATTACCAAAGTCAAATAAACAAGTAAATAGTAATTAAAAATATTGAATACATGTAAAAATATTTCTAATGCTTCTGGTTAGAAAACATACATTATATCTTGGCCCTAAGTACCTCTTCAATGAAAAGATCATCAAGCACTCAATCAAATACTTAAAAGTAAATCAGTTCTGCTCTAGGCTACTGATTTTCCTTCCTACAGACCGAATCGAGAAACTAAATGTACAGGTGCTTAACATTAAAAGTCAAGTTAAACAGCAGAACGTTCTGTTAAAATCAGAAATGCAACAAGGCTCCAGGACTACTCCACTCCTACTCTGCAGTAAGTACACAATCACATCCTCACACTCAACGAAAGCTCAACACGAGTGTAAACTGAGATTTGCCACAAGACAAGACCACAAGACAAACTGACAAACATTTACACAATGGCAACCTTTCTGGTTTGATCTTCAGCGAGTGAAACTGATGTCATTGTGAGCGGTTTAAACACAGAATTAGAAGTTGAGAACGCCACAGGCTGATACACATAAGACATCGAACATCGAAACGACAAGCCCTTACAGCAGTAACACTCTACTCAGTGAGAGATGAACACCATCAAGGTTTCAGGCAAGACTAGACCAAGGCGGTCTCAAATGTATCTTAACACGCTCTGACAATGTGAAACAGACTTGAAGTTAAAAAAAAATTAAAAGACAAGAGTTAAAATCTAGCAAGCCTGTCAAGACACAGCAAGCTACAAGAGCGTGTGAGTATCAGCAGTACGGCGAGCCCAGAGTGTGTGATTGATTTGAGGCCGGTCAGTCCGTCTGCCTGCCCTCGGTCCGTGATGAATGACTGGAGCTTTTAATTAACCTCCTGCACACACATCAATATTATTCACACACATTACTCCATTCTCCCTGCTCTCCCATTACATCGTAACCTTTAAGATACAGTTTTAGGGCTGTTTTTGAAATACCATGAGAAATGAAATAGTGTAAATACTGTGTAGAAAGTTTAGCAAAAAATCTATAAAGGAGTGTTTTTGCTTTGCCCTTTTTGCTTTGGTTTTAATCTTGTTTTTGCACAAGTGGCTAATGCAGAATGTTTAAATCTGGATGAAAAGAAGTGTCTAGTCGTCTACCCTATAAAAGACCTCTAGAGGGCAGAAAGGAACAAGTGTGCTGCACTACTCATCGGCCCATAACCATAAGGCATGGCTGACTCCAGCCGAAAACAAGTCGGCAGCACAGATTCAGATGAATATTCTAACGTCTTTCTCTGTTCATATATTGATGAGAGTGTTGACTAATGTACCATTTTTTGCCTCCAGTTGAATGTGAATCAGAGCTGTGAGCATATCATTAACACATGCAGGCATCTGTGAGCATGCAAGCACGTGTGAGTGTGCTGTGGAATGTTTGAAAGGAAAAGTAAATCAGAAATCTAAAAAAACTTTGTGACTTTACAACTTCAGCAATAAAACCAGAGCACATCTTCACACCAGTCAGACTAAAATAGCAGTCTGGTTCTTTAGCAGCACTTCTGTTTCTTTGTGACATTTTCAAGACATTTTTAAGAACGTTCAAGATTGAGTGAGGACTGAAACTTGGGTTCACACAAAATGTTAAACTGTTCCATCATTTATGTTCCAAACCTGTACGACTTTGTCCAGCGGAAAACAAAAGGTGAGTTTTCAGGGAATACTGTAGCTACTCTGTTCTATGCAGTGGAAGTGATAGGAGACTGAGACTTCTAAGTCTTTTTCAGCCACATAACCACTTTGTTAGGAACAACAACAGAAATTACTTAAGATTTTTACTCAAAAGCAACTTCATGTAAATCTATTATGTATATTTAGAAGATTTAGCATATTGTTTTATGGACCACTTTTCTGGTTTTATGGTGTCTAAGATACAAATGCGCAATTGTGAGAAAAAAAAGTCAGAATTGTGAGATACAAACTTGCAATTGCGAGAAAGTCAGAATTGCGAGAGAAACTTTTAATTACAAGAAGAAAGTCATAATTGCAAGATATAAACTCAGAATTCTGAGAAAAAAAAAAGAGTCAGAAACTCGGAATTGTAAGAAAAGTCATAATTGTGAGATACAAACTCGCAACTGGCAGAAAAAAGTCAAAATTGCGAGATATAAACGTGCAATTACAAGAAGAAAGTCATAATTGTGAGATATAAACTCGGAATTCTGAGGAAAAAAGGCAGAAACTCAGAATTGTAAGGAAAAAAAAGTCATAATTGTGAGATACAAACTCGCAATTGGCAGAAAAAAGTCAAAATTGCGAGATATGAACTTGCAATTACAAGAAGAAAGTCATAATTTGCGAGGTATAAACTCGAAATTCTGAGAAAAAAAAAGTCAGAAGCTCAGAATTGTAAGAAAAAAAATCAGAATTGCGAGATATAAATTGCAATTACAAGAAGAAAGTCAGAATTGAGAGAAACTCAGAATTGTACGAAAAAAATCAGAATTGCGAGATATAAACTTGCAATTACAAGAAGAAAGTCAGAATTGTGAGATATAAACTCGGAATTCTGAGGAAAAAAGGCAGAAACTCAGAATTGTATGAAAAAAGTCATAATTGTGAGATACAAACTCGCAATTGGCAGAAAAAAGTAAAAATTGCAAGATATGAACCTGCAATTACAAGAAGAAAGTCATAATTTGCGAGGTATAAACTCGAAAAAAAGTCAGCAGCTCAGAATTGTAAGAAAAAAAGTCAGAATTGCGAGATATAAATTGCAATTACGAGAAGAAAGTCAGAATTGAGAGAAACTCAGAATTGTGAGAAAAAAGTCAGAATTGTGAGATATAAACTTGCAATTGCGGGAAGATAATCATAATTGAGAGATATAAATAGGGAATTCTGAGAAAAAGTCAGAGTTGCATCTTTGCATCAAACTGTATCTCAATTCTGACTTTTTCTGAGAATGAAGACTTTATTTCTTAGAATTGCAAGTTTTTTCTTGCAATTCTGACTTTATAATTTGCAACTGTGAGTATAAATATAAATCATCAATAAATTATAAATATAATCAGTTTATCTTGTGAAGTGAAAAGCTGCATGTTTGTAATATACAAATTTATTAAGATGCGTTTAACTTCAAAACATTGCTTCCGTTTTATCCGTTTATCCATAATATTGTTTTCGCCAGTGAAGTAGTCTTGTTTGAATCAGGAGAGAAATATGCACAGATCAAGCACCGTTTACAGTACAAGCAAAAACAGTTGTAAACAAACATGTTAGTCTATTTTGATGTGAGAAAACCAGAGGAAATGGACATTTTCCACTGAAAGAAGCATTATTATGGATTATGGACTGGTATTTAAGCCAAAGTGACAGTTCTGAAGTTAAAACACCTTAATGATGGATTTGTTTCTAACAAACATGCAGCAGTCGGGCTGATTATGTGTTTATAGTTTTCCATTTTTGGTGAACTATTCTAGTTAAGCACTCAAGCATTATATATTAAGGCTTAAGAAAGTAGTTTAACACTTGTGAGTGTATGCACAACAGGCCAACGCAAACACATTTCATAATCTGCCTTCAGGTTGTATGTGTGTTAACAGTTGAGTCAGTGGTGTGCTAGCTTCATTACAGAGGGAGTGGCGCAGTAATTACCAGAATACGGCTTGTGTTTTTGTTGACACAGAGGAAGATCTGACACTCTAACAAGACGAATGGCACATTCCACAAACGCAAACACGCACCATATGTGGCAGCTCTGAAAAACTGATTTCAGAAGTACATTCAACAGCACATACCAGCTTTAAAGTCTTTACTTTATATAAATGTTGTTTTGAAATGACTCAAACTCTGCAGCACTGCAAAGAAATATTCTGAAGGAAAGAAAATCCTACTCCTGGCTTACAAACAGCAAAGAATAATTATTGGATCACCAGGATACAGTAACGCAGGCTGTGACATTTGGGAAGTTGTCACCATGGCAACATCACTACAGTGAGAGCTCATTCCTCATCCCGGTCTGGATTTATGAGTAAATACCCGCTCTAACAGAATAAAGGCACAATACCATCAGGGGACTGTGTGCCAGTGTGAGTATGGAAGAAATGGTGAGGAGTGAGTTTATGCCTTAGTGTGCACACGTGTGTGAGCACACATGAAATGCAGTCAGCTACGCCACAGATTATTCACACCAATTAATGTCCAATAACAAAGACACCACCAATGTTTCCTGTTTGCTAGAATAACTTCACCACTAAATCTACAGCACCACAGGAAAGGAAATCAGACTATTTTACCCGATTTGTAAGCCTGCCATCTAAATTAAATGCAGTGGTCTTTTTAATTCAAATACCATAACATAAAGACAAGACAATGTATTTCTATTGTGATATTGTCACTGGCTGTACTCCAAAACAAACATACAGAGCAAACAGTGTAGTAGATTTAATTCTTGAACAGGTTACTTCAATGAATCACTCAAAATAATTAAGTTATCAAGCCACAGTTTTGTTCATTTAAGTTTCTAAAACAAAAACAAATTGGTGTCAATACTTAATATTTGTTAATTTACTACTGTGTATTCAGGGCTCGAAATTAACTTTTTTACTTGGTAGCACTGGTGCTCCCAACTTTAAAAAGTTAGGAGCACCAAAAAAGAATTTAGGAGCACCAAATGAATATTAAGGAGCACCACAACTGCCAAGTGAGCAGAACTGCCAGCACTTGGCCCGGAATTTCTTTGTAGTAATGCACCGATCTTGATTCTTCGTGGCCGATTCTGATTGCCGATGTTTTACAAGCAAATGGGCTGATTCTGAAAGCCTTTTTTAATATTTATTTTACGCCTTAAGCAAAGGACAAAAATGAATGAAAATATGAGTACATGAACCAGATGTTTATTTTCTCTATTACAGGTAGAACCTTTAATAATAATAAACAACACAGTTCTTCCTTAGTCGTATAAATTGCAAACAATAAATGCAGCCATAATCAAAGTAGGCTAGTTTCTTAATATTCAAAGTGCAAATAGAGACCGAATTTTTCAAGCATGATACAGAGCTATAGACAACTACACAACCCATTATAGCCTACAGCCTAGATATGTTATGTAGCCTAATTTGCGCACATTGGGGAGTCGCTCTCTAAATGAGGGGTATTAAAATTGCTTTTGAATGCGCGTGCGCGTTTTACTTTCGGTTTCGTTTTAACGAACGCGCGAAACTCTCGGCGGTGCTGAGCGTGCATTCTACAATACAAGACATTAATTTAACAAAACAATTTGAAAGTGGGGGGGATTGTGAAAAGTGTGTCCCCAGTGGAAATTACGCCCCGTGAGTGGAGCTCTGCTGCACTGCAGTTATCATTTGATGTGAATGTATGCCGCGTTGTTCAGTATATTGAGACGGAGGCGCCAGAATTGCATCTGACAGAATGTGACGGCTAATATCTAAAATCTGCTTTAAAGTTAAGAATGTAAATATCAAGTATAATTAGTTGTGTAATGTTGGAGAGAACGGCGAAACTGTCACTGTGTCAGCTCACAGCAGTCTGGGCAGTAGTTAGGCTAGCAAAAGTTTTGTAAAGAAATTAAAACAAGTCGCACCACAACAAATTCTCGCACTCGCACAAATGCTTCCAAATATATTTTGAGGTCGCGCAGATTAAATTTTATATACCAAAATGGTCGCAATTTCGAGCCCTGAATATTGGAAGACAGACATGAGCAGTTTCTCTGCAATAAGTTTTTATTTAAATTGTAAACTATTTTGAATTAAAACAGAATTTTTCTTCTGGCTTAGTCGGGCAACAATTTTTAAGTTAAAATTTTCACTTTCCCCTGCCACAAAAAGTAAACAAATAAATATATCTACAAGCAGCAATTACCAGAGTTCAAGCTTTTTTAAGCACATATTAAAAAAAAAGACATTATTTACCAAGCCTGTAACCTCCTAAATCAATGATTTAAAAAAAGCATTTTTGGCAAATGCAGGTAAATTTACCATACAAATATAATATCTTTTATAGGGCTAATTAATGACATACAAAATAAAAGTTTGCGTTTGCCTCGTGTGTGTGTGTGTGTGTGTATTGTGTGTAAATTATGTATACAGAAATACACACAAATTAATATATATTTTTAAGATAAATGTTATTTTTGTCCAAAATATTTGAATTTATATATAACAAATTATATTTAAAAAATTTCCAATACACACATATATTTGCAAATATTTCTGAATGCATTTGTATTTTTATATACATAATTACACACAGAACATATATTAGGAAAACTCAAACATTTATTTTATAATCGCGATTAATTATTTGACAGCTCTAATTTTTTAACAGTTATGACTGTTATAGCGGCAGCTGTGGCCCAATCTCCTTAAAACCTTGGATGCTTTTTTATAATCGTCTGTCGCATGTGCGCAGCAGGTTTTGTGAAGTTTTGAGTTTTCCTTTAGGCTTTATGGGATTTTGGGTAAATTTGGACAGGACCCTTTTCCAAACGACCCCGTTATAGCTTCCCAAAGGGTAAATTTCAACATTTTTTTGATAATTATTGACCTACAGATCCAGAGAATTGTACTGCAGTGTTTTTTTTCAGCCTCCGTTAACCTTGTCTAATAGGTGCTCAAACTTCAGCTGCCAATGCTCTCCAGAGAATCTCTTTCTGCACTGGTTTGGTTCCAATTTGGGTAAAAAAAAAGCCTAAGACTAGCTTGCAAAAGTAGGTTTTTTTAAAAAAAATCAAAAATACCTGAAAATGTTGTCGTTTTGTCCAGCATGAGCCAAGGATTCAAACAACATAAGACACTTAAGCCCGCGACTGACGGTTTAGGAGTTATGAGCGATTTCACACTTTTGATCGCTGTAGCGCCCCTGTCAGGCCGATTTGGGCGAGACTTGGTGATGTTGTCGGTGGTGTAAGTACTACCATCCCTCCAAGTTTCAAGTCTCCACGACTACGATACTGGTAGATTGCTGATCCTTAGCCATTGCAAAAATTACAATATAATTACAAGAGAAAACATAAAGAGCCAACGCTCTTGAACCCCTAAAAAAAGTTACTGTTTTCATTGTTTTTGACCTATGAATCTTTGTATTCTAATTAAAAAAAGGTTGTTACAACACCAAAAATGTACATTCCAGTAAAATGTCCCAATTCTGATTTCATTTTCACAGCTTAAAGACAAGTCAGTAACAAAATAAGAACAAATAAACAAATTACAAATAGCAGCACATATAAATATGAAATATTTGTGAAAATCATCAAGACTTTACATTTTTCAGGTAGGTCTACTGTAGTAGGTATGAAATACTACAGAAATTGAATGAAAAACGTAAAATAATACTGCATATTCACTGTATAAATTAAATTAAAGATTCATTCTTATTAAAGCTACAAAATTTATTCAGAGATTAGTGAATGATTTTCTCTTTTTCTTGTTTGATAAACATTAATGACAATCTAAGCATAAAATACCTGCTGCTGTATAATAAAACTAGCAAGTTCTCTTTCGCATCTTCTTGTGCTTTAAAATGGCTTGAATGTTTAAACTGACAAGACGTAAAAATAGTGCAAATGATACACTTTCGCAACTGATCGGGCCAGTGACAATTGTATCAATTGTTCCGAGTGTGTTTCACGCTGACCCCGGGCCATCGGGTAGTCCTTATTGTCGAGTCTTGATATGTGAACAGCTTATTATTCAGTGCTGCCTGCTGTCTATATGTGTGATTTAAAGAGACAGGTTTCCTGTAGTGTACAAGTCAGCAGGCATGATTAAACGCATTTGTTTCTTTTTAAAGCATTGTTTTAATTAATCTTCAACTGTATTAAATTAACACACTGACTCAACGGCCTTTTTTCTTTTTTCTTTTTTTAGGTTCAGTTAGGACCAATTATAGAAGGCCTGAATACTGAAACACTGGGCACTATCATCTCTAAGTTAATAGTCCCACTCATAATCTTTAAATCATGACAATTTTTCATCTTTTATATGCAAATTATTCCTCAGAAATGGGCTGCATTCCCTGTGGCTAAAGCCTATAAAACACTTCCACACTTTGATTATAAAGCAATATCCCAGAAATCATCTTGCTCCAAGAGAGAGAGCATGCAACCCGTAACGCCTAGTGCCTTCACTTCTATTAATTAGTGTGCAGAAATCAAAAGCTTTGCATCTGATGTCTGAGAGAATTCAATTAAGAGGCAAATGCCCTTTTGTGTTATCGAGTTAGGAGCGGCCACACAGCTCAATATAATAACCTCCATACAGAGAAAGGACAAACAGAATACCCCGAGGGCTCATTGGTGAGACCACTTTTTCCTGAGAGAGGGTGGTCCAAATGGCCTCCTCTTAAGCAAATGTCAACGATGTGCTTTCCATATGAAACCGTGAACCTTATGCTGCGCTTCTATTATAAACAGAGAATGACAATCATGTGCATAAAAAGTTAAAAATACATTACGGTTCAAATTGTTTTTATCATAACCTCCAAGTACTTCACATTCAATAATGTATATTTAACATTTTCCACATTTTCACAACACATATATTTGGCGCATATGGCATTGCAACTTAACCTGTGATTTTTTTCATACTCATGTGATTTCTTTTTCCATAAATTCTCACATTTTCTCACAACTTCTCAACAAGTCTTCTCACATTTGTAAAAGTAAATGTGTTCTGTTGTTCTTTCCTGTTTCGATTTCTGACATTACAAACGAATGGCAGTATTAACAATACATCAAATGTTACGAAAAGCCAATGTACCCAAGCTAATGCTTCACAGATTTAGTATTTCATTCCTATTGGACCAAACACCTACACACTGAACAAAGCCAATGAAAACCTTGTATTTGACAGATTTCTTTATGAGTTAGGTCAGCATTCCCTGCACCACTGAAGCTACAGCACCACAGCAAAAGAAATCTTATGCTACTCTAGATGTAAACTTCCAGCCTGAACTGAAGGACCAGAAACCACAACATGAAACAAAAACAACATCTTCTATTGTGTCTTCACTAGCTACAACCAAAAATAAATATACTCACTGTAATTCTATTCACATAAGAACGACTCTCATGAACCAGATGAGCTTTCATTTCATAAGTCACAAAGTATTCATTGATTTCTGAGGGGATGCTAAATTAAAATCTGATTTGTTTACAGAACTGTTTGAAAAACATTAAAACAAAATCTAATTTTGGTTTGTAGTTAAGACCAATCATGATTTTATAAGTTAGGTGGGTGAAAAAAAGAACTCCCTAAACACTGAATTTGGTTTAATGTGTAATGTAGGCCTTAATGTTTACTCCAGGCCGTTGAAGATGCAAATTATACTAATAGTATAGATAAGACATTCAGGTATGTTTAAATGTCTATGATTCAGCATTTCACAATATTTATGACATTTTGAGCTTGACATTATTCTTCAGAGGATGTAATATTAATACCCGACTGTTTCCTTGAGACTTACCTTGTCCTTGTCCTCCACCAGGTCTGTTAGCACATCATCAGGGTCCAGTATTCCCCCATCACAGTACTCAACATGGTGAGTTCGTACCAGAAAATCTCCCTCCTACAAAACAAAACCATCAGTATTAACAATCAGCAAGCAAACATTGACCTTAGGCTTATCAGTTACCCAGGCTTCCCACAGTGTTGTCTAAACTGTAACTATTCTCTAAAAAAAGCCGTGACTTGAGCCTGCCCATTAGGGCTAACAGTACTCAATGTGTTTGTGCTAACTTTAGAGCAGGACACTCTGATGTACAAGCAGCATGGGACATCTTTCATTACAGTGAATAGCCTTCCCACACAACTCCTCTACAACCATCTCCTACAGGGAGAGTGCCACAAGGCTCTATCATGGGCCCGATGGACTTTTCTGATTAATGCTGACAAAACACAAAGCAGAACACATCAACCACAAATCATCCAATCCTTATGAGCTCAAAACCGCAGCCAACCAGGTTCCAGAGACCAGAGTGATGTAACACCAAATCTGAGCTCCAAATGTGAACTTCAGCTCATGCCAAGAAGTGAGGTATAAACAAGGCATCTGCACAACAAATGGCTTAATTCCATCTTGCGCCTGATCTTATGTCAGTACATCTCGCTTTTTGGCTGCATTCATGGTGCGCGCTTACTTAAAACAAAGCAAGTGAGAGTTGATTGATGTCAGGCAATGCCATGTAGCAAAGCAGAGGAAGTAGTAGTGGGAGGTATGTTATGCTTAAATAGTATTTGCCTTGGCACTGAGTAACAACAAAATTTCATTGAAAGAGTGAAACCTGACTTTGACATGGGCCTACCCTGTTTATCTTGGCTTTTGTGGGACAGCAGAGCTGTCAGCCTTCACCAGACAAACGGAGAATGTCTGAATGACTCATATTTACACAATTTTTTTAAAACATAAAAGCCCAGTCTTTCAGCAATACAGTAAAACAGTCACAAGATTTCATCTTCTCTCAATACATGCTGACATACATGAACATATACATGACCTAGACAAATATACAATGTTTAACATAAAAGAGATAAAGAAAACTAGACCTTTTGGACAATAGAGAGCCAAATCTACAGATCCATCAATGTCGCCCTACAAAAGTACACACAAAAGTTTTTGGCTTGGCTCTACCGTGCGCAGATAGAGAGAAAACATAAATTTCATATCAAATCAAAACATCTACCTGCAAAGAATAACCAAAACGACAAAATTGAACATCATAATTTTAGCTGCTACTTTAGTTAACTAAAACAACCAAACAAACCAAGCATTGGTAAGATGTGATGGCTGCAAGAGGCCAAATGGCAGTTGCACAAATTGTAGCTGCTCCTAAATGTTTAAAAAATAACAATTAATGCGATTTCTCTACCAAGAAAAATCTACTTTCGTTTGTTAGACCTACAACAATTAGTTATGTGATAGCACTGACCAGAGATAATAAAGTGTGCTTGACAAATGAGGTTATTTTGTAATCATGTCAGCCCTAAATGTACTGAAACCTACACTCTGATGTTCTGGGACAGATTGATTCTTTGTATTGGCAGGTGAGCGAACATCAGAGCTTAAAATATGAATTTGGTTCTGCTTAATGTGAGCTGACCAAGTGATAAATGTCTACACTTAGCATACAAACCTGTTTTCTTATTCTTCAAATAGATAAGCTAACAAGATTTAGTGGGAAAAAAAAAGTATGCTTGAACACCCCTGTCATAACCATTATCTATAATTACATAAAGTATGCTTTTGTATTACTGCTGTGAAAAAAGCTGTCTAATTAACGAGTTCACAATCTCAAGCGGGTTTAACGTTTGATTAAGTGTGAGAGGTGAAATCTTCGCTTTGAAAATGCAGCACAAAGAAGAGTACATCTACTTAAATATGCTTTTATTTAAATATGCCTTATTTAATAGAAGAAGTTTTTTTATATCACTGCTGTGAAGTTTGCTTTACAATTGAATTGAGTTTTGTCCATCTGTTAGTCTTTGTGAATTCTCAATTCTTGTTCAAATATTTTCCATAGTTACAGAAAAGCATATTTAAAATAACAAACCAGAGAATCAAAACTGTGTAAGATTTACATTCAAGAAAATAAATGTATTCTCCTGTTGCATTGGAAAGTTTCGCACTTGCTTTAAGCAACAAACCATCTGGGAAAAAAAATTACATTCCAGACAGATTTTATGTTAATAATTTATGCAGTTGTGCTGCTCAGAAAGTTGTTTAGGCGTTTCACTAGAAAAAGACAAAAGTAAAACACTAAGAAAGTCATTTTTTAGGCATAGCATGATAAAATAATACTCCAAAAAAAAAAAAAAAGAAAAGAAAAATGGCGCAAACACATATATTATCTTCTCCATTTTTACAATGTGTCCCCATAGGCACTACTAAGTGAGTTTCCTAAAGGTACATATACACCCATCACCCTATACGTACTATTTTATGCCATGTGTGAGTTATTCCTTATTCTGCTGTCTCTATTATAGCATCAGTGTCATGTTAGAAGGCTGAAGAACCTCCAATGCATCACAAAAAGCTTGTATTTCACTCAATAAACAACAAAACCATGACACTGGATCCCATATGATCTCATCTCATGCAGCCCATGAGCAATATGACATTTGACAGCCAACGCACCTGTTTAATCACGATTTCACCTAAATGAGCCCTGAGCTTTTTAATGCTAGCAGCGTCACAGGGTGAGCCGAAGGCCATGTGTGTTGTCAGTTTCTGGCATTCAACAAAGGGCGACGGTGTGCCAGTCTATGGGAATAATGCTGTATTACATGCCACATTAAGGCCAGCTATTTCTAGCTATGAGACCATTGAATGAGGGTACGAGCGTAGTGGGAGATAGCGAGGCTGCGCTGTAATGAAACGATGGAAATCTCTGGAACATTTTGCAATTTTTACCCTGATGACGGTGAGCAGTGGGGCTCCCGCCGTATTTTTACGATTGCTTTTGTTGGTGCAGGGTCCATTACCAAGCCTAATATCATTACCAAGCTCATAAACAGTAATGATGATCATGATGGTGATGATAATGATGCAATAAGACGTTGTCCATCTCCGAAAACGATCTTCCACCTCCGCACCGCATTCTTGCACTTTCTGGTCAAATATGAAAATACCAATTTTGCCATGAATTGAATTTAATAAACATACCATTTTCTGACCCACACCTCATTTTCTGTTATGGGACGTAATATAGCCTGAATGAAATGAGATATTTTTTTTATATGGTAGCACAAATGAAATTAATATTTTCCTGAGCACAGAGGCCAGTGTGAAAGGCTGTGTATGTGGGTAATCAGTACTTAAATGAGACTAACAGACAGCATGTCTGGTCTCTCCAGACCTACTTCAGCATTGTGTTTGATGAATATCAGCGTTAATACAATAACCATACAACATTAAAATGCCTTAGACAGACATGCACATACATACACCCTAAAAGACTGAAGCACACAGCCTTGTCCACAATAAACAACGAACAGCCAGTATGTGGACACTAGAGATTAATTAGACGGTGGGGTGGCTAAACAAATAGTTGACTATCTTAAGAGTGCCCTATGGTTCCATGTCTGACTCTATTTAGACAGGTTTATAAAGGCAGCTAGAAGTAATACAACCAAATAATACAGAATGCAGGGGCCTCAAATGCACTAGTCATTTTTTAAAAGCTGGAATGTTTTTAACACAAAGATGTCTTAAAAATGCACTTCTTAGAGTGGGATGATTAAAGGCCCAGACACACCAAACCAACATCAAAGAACTAGCAGCAATGAAAGCCAACTGTGGTGTCACCCCATGTTGCCTGTGTCTGGGCCAAAAAGGTTGTGTGTGGATAGGGTTGTAAAGAGATGGAACATTTCTGCTAAATTTCAGAAACTTTTTTTGGTATCTTTCTGAGTTTCGAAATTGTTTGGAAGTTTCCAGAAATTTACCAACTCTATTTATGCAACCCTATGTGTTAGTGTTGCGTGATATGCTCAATTTTCATATCATCCGATCGTCAGCCTGTGAGATCGCCGATACACGATATTATCGTGCTAATTTACTTACTTAGTTTCATTGCCGGCAAATAAACTAGCACAAGGCTAAAAGCAGCCTAATGTTTTTAATATGACTTAATTTGTGTTTAATATGATAACAATTTAATAGAAACATTGTAAGTTAACAATGCTTACATTTTCTTAGTTATTCAAAAAGCAGCTACAGAAAATGAGCAAAGAGCATTTAGGTTATCAAAGAACATCATCACTGACTAGCCTAGCCTAGTGCGAGTTTATGCACTTTAAAAAAACATTCCCGGTACCATAAGTGAATACACACATACATGAGAGGAAATTCTCCATACCAGCAAGTGGCAGTAGTCTGTAATCGTCATTCAAAAAGGTAAACTATAAGAGCTAGGATTGCAGATATACCAACCATAAACAAAGCAGTGCTAGCTAACCGTTTTTACACCAATTTTGCCTGCCACAGATGGATTCGTAATATCAGGGCTCCAGACTGCAACTAAAATGGGTCATATTTGCGAAAAAAAAATACTAATTTGCAAGTAAAGTTTTTGCTGAGGTCACCACTGGCAACCATATAAATGCACATATTATGGATTAAAAAAAAATATTTTAATTGTTTTGCGTTCAAATCTTTTACATTCACGTACCTACTAAACTTAGACAATGCGCAAAATTTTAACGGAAAAAAGGCTTTCAAACAGTCCTCATCTCTGCCGAACAACAGCACTGACCTGCTAAGCACAGCTCCAGTTGTGCAGCATGAGAGAGATCGAAATTGACAGAAACATGTGAAGCAGTGTCCATTTCGTGCACAACTTGAACAAACTACAACAGGTAAAGCTGTCAGCTATGTGTATATTTGCAATATCATTAACAATTCTCATTTATAATCGATACTATGGCTTCTTGTTATCAAGATCTTACGGTGTGTTCTGTTAATGCGTGATGCAACTTTGTAGTGCACTTGCCATCCAGTAACTGAAATAAGCTTTGTTACCTTTTAATAAACAAAGTACCAGCTTTAAAATCATGCCAAATTCATAATGAAATTCAAACAATAAATACGGTTCTTTAATGTGGCAGGAGCGATCGCTTTAGCTTCTCAGTTCAAGCGGCAAGTGAACCTATTATGTCTTATATCTAAGATGCATTAAGAAGGAACCCGAACTACACGCAGTGATGCTTATGGTCCATGATTTTGGCACAGATTCTGTGTAATAAACAATTCTTTGTGACTGTATATAGTTTTCAAGCTGGAAAAGACGTTTAGTTTCCACTTTAAGTGCACCTTAGTTTCCTAGACATCTACATGGTTTACTGGATTAAAAAGTATGACTGAAATGTTAAAGTGATAAAAAAATAAATAAATAAATAAATAAATAAATAAATAAATAATGGAACTTGCAAAATGCAGTTTAAATGCAGCTTCAAATGATCCCAAATGTGGTTGTAAATGATCCCAGCCGAGGAAGAAGGGTCTTATCTAGCGAAACGATCGGTTATTTTCATTTAAAAAACAATTTAAATACTTTTTAATCTCAAATGCTCGCCTTGTCTTCCTCTCCCTGAACTCTGTATGCTGGTTCAAGACAGTTAGGGTATGTCAAAAACCTCAACGTCAAAAATCATTTCAAAAACATCCTAAATCGCTGCAGAAGTACCGACCCAGTCTTTGCAAAGTGAACATCCAAAGAAGATCAAACACCCTTAACAAAAAAGGTTAAACAGCGATATAGGACAATTTTGAATTTGAGTGAGAACATGAGATGGGAGTTTTTCGACATACCCTAACTGTCATGACCCGGAACAAAAAAACAGAGTTCAGGCACAGCAAGACAAGACAAGCATTTGACATTAAAAAGTATATCAATTGTATCATTTTTAGGAAAAAAAAAAAAAACTATCGTTACGCTAGATAAGACCCTTCTTCCTCGACTGGGACTGTTGAAGCCGCATTTAAACTACATTTTGGAAGTTCAAGTTCGGGGCACAATAGAAGTCCACTATATGGAGAAAAATCTTGATATGTTTTTCTCATAAAAACAATTTCTATATGACTGAAGAAAGAAAGACATGAACATCTTGGATGACAAGGGGGTGGTTCTGGAAGTGGACTTCTCCTTTAATACTGATTCTTAAAATCGCAAGAATCAATTAGTCTAGCCCGTTTTCAGTTAATGAATGGAACATTGTAGCGCATCTTCCATCCAATAAATCACAATCATTTTTTGTGCTTTGTTACTTCTGATATAAAACAAAGTCTTAGATTTCAAATTGTCAATTTTATTACAATACTCAAATAATAAATGCTGCTTTGCCGCTTAATGTGGAGTGACAGATCGCTGTAGTGCAACACGCCAGTGCTGATCATCTCATCTGCTTTAATACTTTAATAAAGTCATCATGAAATAAAAAATTAATACACATCTGAAGGCATGTTAAAAGAAAAACTACAACTTACCAAAACCCGTATCCCACCTCACAAAACTGCACAACCACACAAAGATTTCAATATAACAGCTTCTAAACAATGTTACATAACATTTACCTAAAAAAATAAAACATATTATAAACTTATTATATAGCTAGAAAAATGAACACTAGCGACGAGAATTTCGCTAAATACATGTACCTGTAACATGTTCATCATATTCACTGTTCTTCAATATTTAATTTATGTTGAAAAAAATCAATTTTTATGATAGCCACCATTTAAATGTTTATATTTTAAAAAACGATTTGGAGTGGAAATATAATTATGTCATTGTAAAGTAAAATCATGTTTTGTTTGTATACAAACCAGTAGATTTTAATCTCCAACATTATAATGTAGCACCAACTGACTCTCATCTGTACTTCACAGCATTAGTTTATTTCCTTGACAAAATTTGCCATGTATTGTTGTATCTGATAAACAGTCTATCCAAAATAATTTATATTAAATCAGATCTAAATCGAATCGCAAGCTTGTGAATAGAAATCAATTTGAATTGTGAAATCTGTGTCAATATCTAGGCCCACTGAAAATAGCAACGTATTTTCAGTGATTGTGATTTCAGTGATAAAGAGTCCCTTTAGATATATTCTGAAAGTCAATGAATATGGCAAAGTGACAGCATAAGCACAAACAAAAAAAAAAAAAAATCAGGTTTAGAAGAAAGGCACGAAAACCCAACCCAAACCTAACTCATAACAGCCCACGCTAAAATAAAAGCAAAACACAGGCTTACTTACAAGCCTAAGTACATGTTGTGTTTATTTGGTTTATTCCAAGAAATGTCTTCAAAGAGAGCGCTATGCCTCCAACTGTCACTGAAAACAATGACTACATACAAATAAAACCACAACAGCGGATGAGGACCCACAGAAAATAGCACATTGGGGTTCTGAGAGCGCGTTCCGCTGCCAAAAATGCTTGAATCGCTGAAGGCTGAACAGAGGTACTTCACAAGGACATCTTGAGGTCCAGAGGTAGTTTCCATCACAAACCACGCACCTAGCGTGGAACGCTTCTCATTGAGAGCAGATGCTAACCGACTCTGTCTCTGAGGCGAGGCATGCTAATTGTTTTCTTGCTGGCGCAAGTCCAGACTTTTCCATGATATCAGCTGCTTTGGCAGCCAACTCAGCACTTGTGCATCTGGCATTCCTGAGCTTAATGAAAAAACAGCAGCACAACCCCGGCCTACGTCTGCCTGGGTAATTAAGTGTCCTTTTTCAACGACCTGATAACTTCCTGAGTGACTCCCAAGCACTTCCTCTGCTTACGGTCTCTCTCTCTCTCAAACAATTCACAGCCTCTGAACAAAGGCTTGCAGACATGCTAAGTATGTAGGGCCTTCGACTCAAGCACATTTCCCAGCCCGGAACATTCTCGAGAGCGCTGGCTGAAGATCACAGGACTCTTTTCTTCCCGCTGGAAACTGACATGTCCGGGTCAATGGAAAACACCTCATTGAATATAACGAAACACAAAGCAATACGCAAAGCAGAGGGCAGCAGTATGTATGCGGCAGAAATTAGACAGCAAATCCTCAAAGTGGTAACCACGCTCTTTTCAAGTGATAGCTGATGTATGGCACTGTTTAAAAGGCTGAAGATTAGCGCAACTAAATCTAGGCCATTTCTCGTTCGCTTTAATCCTGAAACGCATTAAATGCATAATTACACAGCTGCAGGAAAATGTTTTAGATTAGCATAACAAAAAACGCAAGACTGTGAGCTGCTGAGACTTCAATGGCAGAGAAGGAAATCTGGTAATTAACAACACTTCTCGCCGCTCTATCACGGGCGAGATAATGCACAGCCAAGTAGTTGTGCTCCAAGCTGTGACAGCTAGCTAAGAGGTCGAACTGTCCGCAAATATGAAACGCAGAGAGCAAGGCTACCGCTTAACCTCCATTAACTTACAGGCATTTGGACAAGTTGAGAGCCTTCAGTGCAACAAAGCCTACATGCAATTAGCCCATCCATAAAACTAGGCCAAAGTGAATGGGGAAAACTATTCAGTAGAGCAGTGGTCCGTAACTCGTGGGTCGTGACCCAAAAATGGTGACAGGTCTGTTCTGGTAGGGTCACAGATAGCTGGGAAAACAATGCTGAATGCAAAAAAAAAAAAAAACACATAATTATGCATAGGATAGCAAAATAATTAGGCTTTTCATTTTTTAAAAGTTAGCAAAAACTGTTCAACCTAAGGTATTGTTGCTCTAGTCAAAAGGTCATATGACTAGAGATGCATCGATTGCAATTTTCGATACAGATTTTTTTCTTTTTTAGACAGATTTTTGCAGATTCTGATTTTCTAAGAACTATAATTGACACCTAATTTACACTGCAAAATTTCAAATGCATAAAAAAATGTATAAGATTAATGGTTTTAAAAAAAATGCAACATACAAATAAGAAATGTTGGGGAAAATGCAATGATACTTTTAAATATGAAACCAAACCAATAGGTGGCAGGAGTCATTTAGTCATTAATTCAACAGATTTGTTCAAACAGCAGATTCATTCAGAAACAAAGCAAGTGACTGTCTTCTATGAATGGATTTCTGAATCATTGACACACTTGATTCGCTCAAAAAATGTGGATTCATTCAGTAATGAAACACTGCTGTGGTCTCGGAGATGAGCAGCAGTTCTGCTGTGGCTTTGATTGAACCATCTTCATCAACGAAATTCAGCAAAAACAGTCAATAAGGTCTAAAATGTAAGTCACTTAACTTTAACTTAACATGTTTATTGAACTACTATTGTATAAAATCACTGACGTTAAAACAGACCGGCTCGGAATTGGCTGACTGACCGGCCGGTCACCAGTCTGGGCTGATCATGCAGAAAACTGGCTAACCCTGGCTGGTCGATCAGTGCATCTATATATGACTATTAACAGACCTATGCAAGGTACAAACAAATATAATTTTGATAGTCTGTTGGGTTGCCAGCATAGAATCTGTGTTCTGAAACAAAAGGAAAGGGATCTGGAAAAGTACACAATTTCAAAACTAAAAAGTCTTTACATAATCTAATCGATTAGTCAACTAGTTGTCCTAATGAAGCTCTATATAATTAGATCTTTCATTCTTTGGGGACGTTCTTGTGCTTGCAGTGGGCTATTTAAAAGTCCAAAAGTAATGGTCTTTAAAATTAGCATTAAACACATTTAGTTACTAAACAAGCAGTGCTTTGCAGGGAAAAAATTAGATATGCAAGAAATGCTTTAAAAGTGTTTTAGCATATTGACAGTTGGGCGGTTCTTGGATCACTGGATATTTGGGGCTTAGCCTAGAGTGGGTGTATATGACTTGGATAAAGCATCGGAATACTATATACTTTAAAATGAAATGTTGATCCTCAAGATATAATTTTAATTAAGTAAACCATTTTCATGAGTAGAGATAAAACTAAAAAGGTTCAACTAACAGTCTCAACCTCAGAAGTTTCCCTCAAAATACTAAAGTTAAAAAAAATTTGTCCCCTTATCCTTTCTCTAGTCTGGTATACATTATATAAAGTAGTGACTCACCAAGTGTTTCAATTTTGTAAATAAGTTAGCAGAGTGGTTGCTTCTAAGATTAAAGTAGTTCCAGGGTTTACTAAAGTTCACAAAGTTTGAGGCATCATGTCTTAATAAAAGTTTTGCATGAACAGTTAGTGGGCAGTCTTGGGTATTTATTCTGCTTTGTTATCAGAGTTATGACTGTGAAATATTCCGTGCTTATTATTATTATAGCTGGATATAGCACAACTCTAACCTAAAACAAATTATCTAGTTTCCTCAGAGTTGTCTTGAGAACTGAAGGCTCTGCAATCATTTAAATGAGCTCCCTGTCATATTTTATGCATTTATTTATTTATTTCTATCCTTTTTTTGCACAATGTACATCACAACCTATAAAGATATGTTCATTATTTTTGTTTTCAGAGCCTATTTTTATTCAAAGAAAACTAAACCTTCCATTCCATAGAAAATACAGAGCGTATTGCCATTTAGCTTAAATATACAGAGAAGATTTTGGTCCATATTGCCTGCAATACTGAAACATTCTTAGAAAAAGGTTTAAAAACATTATCCACTTCAAAACAACGGTAGTAATATTTGAGTTTAGGAAAATTCTAGATATACTAGTCATCCTCATTCAACCATTCTGCCTATTAGAGGAGCAAAAGGGATAATCTACCACAATCTACAAACCAACTACCACTAACATGCTGAAATCTCGCTAATGTCCAAGCATTTAAAATAGATAATCACAGGCAGTTAACTCATAATCACTAAGCTTTCTGGTGTGAGCAGATGAAGCCTTCACTAAACACCAGTAATTGAATAATTACAGATCTCAAAGGCTGAATTATCATTTACAGTAGAGATGGCATAATGGAAAAAGCAAGGGTTTGCGAAAGTGATGATTTGTCAATGGAACCAAACGTCTGCTGTATTCCAGTTGACAATTTCACTGTGCTCCTGCTTGATTTCAAACTCACCCGGCTCTTTCACAGTCTAAAAACACATCTTATGAATTTCTATCTATCAAACAATTCGTCAAAGCTTTCTACAGTATGTGCCTTTACAAAACACCCAAAGCAAGCTTAGCGCCTGTTGCTTGTCTATGGTAATCAACGAGTAAGCTATCAGACACAGCAACCCCAAATCATCCACACGCGTTGAGCAAAACTTCCTGGAAAATACTGAACGTACTGGCACTGAATTCAAGCTTCAAATGATGTGAAGTTCCAGAAAGGTTCAAAAACCGCACTGATTGATGAGGGTGTTAGTATTCCTGCAAACATAATGTTCCGTTTGTTCTGCGTTTTGTGCTGAAAGCACAGAGACGTGATTTGTGAAGCCTCCCTGCGTTCATGAATAAATGCAACATTATGATTATTAACTCTATTAATGAAACTTCAAGGGAAACCTGAAGGACATTACTTACCAGCAGCTCTGAATCATACAGTCTCACAGGGAAAAGAACCAAGTAATGAAAACAATCTATCACAAAGATCGATTGTACCGCCTTCTCACTACTGACAAACCATACTGCGGTACAACGCTTCCAATCATAAACGGAACACAAGTAAACCTAATATTACTGCGCTGCATAGTACTATTCATGAAGCTAATACCATTATCTATCATTACTTGAAAGTGTGTAAATATCTTCAATTGTGTGCATGCTTGCTTGCATATATGTAACTAGTTCTGTGAACCCTATTCCTCTTATTCAGTTTAGATTTAAAGCAATGCCAAAATTTTGATACTAAATTAATATTTGAGGCTACAAATAATGAGTCAATAACAAGAATGTCCATTACAAAGGAAAGAAACTTTTATGTGACAAGTTCTTAGAACTGTTATTAGTGTATTCGTTAGATTTCTTTTTCTTCTTCCGCTCAGGATGTCTTTGGCATCCCATAAATCCGCTTGAAGGAAAATTATGAAATTTGGCACACTGATAAACGACAGTCTCAACATTAACCAAAGTAAATTTGGTGTCTTTAACTCAAACTCTCTAGCGCCACCATTTGTCCAAATATTCACTCATGTTTATTCTATTAACTTAACAATTCCATCATAAAACTTTACTGCCATTTTGAATTTCTCAAACTTGTCCTTGACAGTTCCTTAGATTTTTACCCAAACTGAGATCATCTTCAGACCAGGCTGGCAAAAAGTTAGTAAACATTTTTTTTTTTTATAAACACATCCGTCTCAAAACCTTTGCAAACAAACTTGCTGAAAAGCTCACTAAATCAGACATGAAGCTTTCTCTCTACAATGCTTTGCTGTATTCAGACCAAACTTGGTGTGTGTTATGATAACCTGAGGTGACCTGCATAGTTCAGGCTATTTTTGCTTATAACGTCTGAACGAATAGTCTATTTAGATTTGGAGTCGAACGATACCATATTTTCCCATATCAGCCATTTTGGATGTCGGCCATTTTGAGTTGTCAAAAAAAAAAAAAATTCTATTTTACAAACATATTGACTTCTCACTACAGAACTCAGTGTGTGTCTTTAGCACCATGCCCTTAAAGTACTCAAAAAGTTTGGCACAAGATCCACCTTGTGGTCAAACATTATAATGAAATTACAAAAAATGTTAACACTATGTTCACACTGGGTGTTGACTTCAGTGCCTCGTTTACTTTGAATGGAGTGACGTCAAGCATTGCCGAACTTATTTGTGGGTCCGTTGCGTCGTGTCATTGACGTTACTCCTGGCAGAAGTAGAAAACTTTCAACTTTTCAAGCACCAATGCAGGCGTCAGCCAATCAGATCGCATTATGCAAATACTCTAGCACAGATGCTAGCCAATCCCGTTCATGCAACATTAGAGAAGTAATGTGATTGGCTGTTGTATGACGATCACGTCAGCACCAAGCTTCAGACACCGTCTGTCAAGCGTCAGTGTGGACGGCCCATGTGAACGTACCTTTATAACTTTTGGTTATTTATGTCCTTCCTTAGATCATAATGAGATCATTAATACCAATTATGCTGTAATTACCCGAACTTCCCATTCGCCATTTCGATTTTCTTTGAAAACCAATTTTTTTTTTTTTAACTCCTCCTAAACCTTTGGTCTGATTTTCACCAAATTTGACTTCAGATCATGCTGACAAAAACTTATCAGAAGCTTTTGATAGACCAAACTGTCTTCGAATAACACATCACTGAAATTGTTGGCAACTTACAAAAGGTCAAATTATCTGATATTACAGGATACTTTTTGTTGTTTTTCTCTGCCTATTGTTTGCACCACATGACTTTGCCAGACAAAAGTTTTTTTAAGTATTGAGAAGCACTAAAGCAATTTTGTTCAATTATTTGTATAAATTCAGACATTACGTATGAATTTAATTTTACTGCAAGGTGCTTTTACATTTACGGTTCCTTAGAGAAATTTCCCAAACGAAAGCCTTTTTTCCAATAGGAATCTGTACGAATGAGAGTTTCATGAAAAATTCCCCTGCACAGATTTTGCTCATGTTCAAGTTGGTCACATAAACTCATTGTGTGGGTTTTTTTTTTTTACTTAACTTTTTTAACTTAACTTAAAATATCTTCACTAATATAACCATACCTTAATGCCATCTCACTAGCCAAATTCAGTAGTAATATCTCATATACACAGTTTGGAGAACGTGAGACTCTGTATCAAAACACATAACTGAAAATCAGTAGGTGTGACAACTTTAAACTTACAAACTTCACATCACAAAAGCAACTTTCTGTCATCCAATATGTAGTACTGCGCAAACACTACTAGTGACCCTGACCGACTACAGCCAGATCTGAGAAACTCTGCAGAGGCCAAACAGTAGACATTCACCCTGGCCTGGAAATGAGGCCCTGGAGACAGCAGCCAATCAGGATCCCTCAAACAGCACCATCCATCCTCGCCAAGGCCCCGTGTGCGTCACCAGCCCACGCGCCAATTCCAATGGGAATAACAGCCAATAACACTGAGCTGATGGGAATAACAAACACACAAATAAAGGCTAGGCACGCACATAAACGTATCTGAGTGAAAGGACGTGCCTACCTGAAATAAAAAAATCGTCTGAGCTTAGCTTGACACGCGGTGGCCCATAGAGTAAATGCCTGTTAAGATCTCGCACGCCGATAGCATACTAAAACCAAGCAATACCTCGATCCTTGTCAGAGCCCTGACCTGCCAAATCCATCGCATGATATTACTATCTCAAACGCGACAGGGTGCAATACAAGGCCACCGCCACCCCAGATCTGATCACTACACCTGCTTCAGTACAAAACACGAAGACCGTCTCCCATCAGTCAAATTGACCACTTTCAAGACAAAGCAATAACGCAGTAAATTGTAAGGCGAGGAAGTCTCGCAGCAATCTACGGGTTCATTTGGGCCTGGCGGCTCCTGCAGTGATGCAGGATGAAAATCCTGTTGTTTATTAGGAGCCCGTCTAAACTCTAATGCGCAGGGAGAGTGGCGAATCCACGTCCCCATCGGTCCACAGGAGAGCCATAAGAGCTGGCAAAAATGGGTGCCACTCAAACTGATGTACTATTTAAATAATGAAGCTCAAGCTGCAATGAGGGAAATATCTGATGAGGGGGCAAAGGGTCGGCGCTCAAGGGATAGAACGGCTGCCACATTTTAACTCTGATTTGCATTTAGCACACAGAAAAATTGGACAAGGCACATCTGCCCCAGACATCATAAAATCAGCTTTGTGGATTCCTGTCATCAGAGAAAGGCACTTATGAACCCCTTTTAAATTTTACAATAATAAGAGTGAAGGTCGACATTTCAGCTCCCATCAGGCTCCAAGCACATGATTTTGACTAACAAGTTTGAAATTAATGAATAAGGTCTTTGCAGTTCATTCAATCCCATAAGGTAGAGCATACATTTTTGATCATCCTCTAATTAAACGTAAAACCAAATATTAAAAATTACGTAATATAGCGTGTGGTAATCCCAATGCGATTTTGGCCATTCAGTGTTTCGGTAATACTTAATTAACTGACACTATGCTGAATACTGTTAGTGAAATATTGAATCCCAGAATTATTATAAACCTTTTTAAAGATTTACATGATGTAATACAAAACATGTAAGGTCTTGAAAGAATTGTGTGCCTAAAAATAAAAAAATTCTGGCATTATTTACTCATGAGGTTCTTTACCTTTTCTTTTTATTGCTCTGCCGACCTGGACCTAATTTAAAGGAGAAGTCCACTTCCAGAACAACAATTTACAAATAATTTACTCACCCCCTTGTCATCCAAGATGTTCATGTCTTTCTGTCTTCAGTTGTAAAGAAATTATGGTTTTTGAGGAAATCAAAATTTTCAGGATTTTTCTCCATATAATGGACTTCACTGGTGAAAAATTCCATCTTATTTTCTCCTACAACTTGAGAGGAGGACATCGTTGTACCTTTTTGTTAAACTTACTTGTACTTTCTTTGTCTTTGCGCATTCGCTTTGTAAACACTGGGTCTGTAGTTCCGCCTACGTTCTGCGTGACCTTTCGACGTGATTCAATAGCACGTAGCTTAACGCGCATCCCAGAGCCTGTGCTACACAAGCTTTTGTGCTTAAAAAGTATACAAAATTTTATTTTCCGAAAAATTACTGATCGTTTCGCTAGATAAGACCCTTCTTCCTCAGCTGGGATCGTTTAGAGTCCTTTGAAGCTGCATTTAAACTACATTTTGGAAGTTCAAAATCGGGGCACCAATCAAGTCCATTATATGGAGAAAAATCCTGAAATGTTTTCCTCAAAAACCATAATTTCTTCATGACTGAAAACAGAGGATATGAACATCTTGGATTACAAGGGGGGAGTAAATTAATGGTGAATTGTTGTTCTGGAAGTGGAGTTCTCCTTTAATAGTCAGGTTTGGGAAGTTTTTAGAAAATCAACACTCATTTAGCAAGGATGAATTAAATTGATTAAAAGTGGCAGCAAAGACATGAGCCAGGTTTCCATCCAAAGTTGTGAATTTAACTTATGCACAAAATTGGAATATTGCATAAAACATGCAAATAAGCACTGTTTCCATCCAACAAGTCAAAGAGAACAAAACCATCACTTGCTGATAAACTGGCACTATATATATCATCAAGAAAAGTAGGAAAAGCTACTAAATACAATAATTTTCAAATATAATAAATTACTTGCGCCCGCCCAGACGAAACACAAATGCGGGTACTGCTTTCGGAGGCAGATGCCAGCTGTTTGGTAACGCAGTCTTGTAAAACAGTTCTGGGAGGCAGTTATACAGAAATACTTTTACGACAGACTTTGATCAGGGATTTAAGAATGACCATAACAACACTTCAAATGTGCAATGACATCGGGCCGCTGGTTAGTTAAGTTATCTCGTCCCATAGCGCAAAGTCACATGACTATTTTTGGTGCACATGAAGAAATTTGTTCACAAAAGGCTTTTCCATCTCCTATTATTCACATTAACCCTATTTAGCACAATTCAAAAACCACCTCAGGCAAGCATAAAAACTTTTTTTATTTTAGTGTTTCCACCACTCGTTTCTTATGCGACACTTCAAAATGCACACAAAAACAGGGTGATGGAAACATAGTTAGTGTTGGAAAAGATTTATATTCCAAATAATGCTATTATTTATAAATAAACTGTCTTAAACTTTCTATTCAGAAAAGAAATGCATCACAGTTTCCAAAAAAAATGATAAGCAGCTGTTTTCAACATTGATAATAATAAATGTTTGTTGATCACCAAATCAGGATATTAGAATGATTTCTGAAGGATCATGTGACACTGAAAACCAGAGTAATTAGAAAAATGATAAAATGGAAAACTGTCTATGTCACAAGAATAAATTACTGTAAAGAAAAAAAGCAAAAAGACCAATTTTAAAAATATTCAAATAGAACAGTTCTTTACTGCTTTTACTGTATTAAGAAAGAAAAGAAAAGAAAAGAAAAGGAAAGGAAAGAAAAGAAAAGAAAAGAAAAGAAAAGAAAAGAAAAGAAAAGAAAAGAAGAAAACTTGGTGAGCATAAGAGACTTCCTTCTGAAATATTAAAAAATATATATTTTAACAGTAGTCTACTTTGTTTTTATTTATCAAAATAATGAAAGCATTTTTAATGAATCATCTTTAGTTATCAATTAATTCTCATTTAGTCATGAACATATTTATAACTTGAAAAGCTCCTGTGTTCAATGTAATAAATGTGTTCAATAAAATAATGTGGGTTTATATCAACTTGAGAGTGAATAAAATTATAAATGTTAGTAGTATATTCACCTGCTCTAGTAGTTTTCTGTATCTCTGGGTGGCTTGCTGGATGAGATCCCGGACTGTCCATCCTTCCTTACATGGGACAACAACACCAGTCCTTCCAAAAGTTACTGTCACTTTCATTTTTTAATCCAGAAAGGGGAAGATCGATCCAGATGTGTTACTAAACACACTCCAACAGCAGCAGCAGGTGTGTGTGCAAGTGTGTTTGTGTATTTCCAGCCAGACAGCAAACTGTTTTTTTTGCATCAAACTTCACAGCATCAAAGATAAGATGACATGACGCTATAGAAAGAAAAACAAATACTGTAAATAAAGCAAATAAACTCAGATGTTTACTAACTAGAAATCACTGTTTAATAAAACAGCTTGTTGATGATTGGGTAGACACTGTATGTTGCATAGCAACAGTTGGTGGGAAAGTTAGACAGTCGGTACACTAAAAAAAGAATAAATACATTTAATGTATTTATATCTGACTGATGACTGGTTTTTATTATTATTATAGCTAGAAGTGAGGATGGTTAGTGTCCCGTTTACTGCTGTGGAATCCAGAAGGCTAACTGGTTAGCTCTGATGAACACTTTCACTTTTTAAACTCACTGCAAACTCTTAAAACAAGAAAATGCACCGAAATCAAACGTTAAACACGTGTAACATTAGTTTGCATGCATTTTGTTGGACATCAAATATGTTTTGTACTTACTTGGCAAATAAAATATGGAGAGGCGAGCAGGTTAGCGGCAAAAAAACTTTGGCGACGAGCTGTTGAATACCCTCACAAATCATGCAGTCATGCTGTCTTTACACAATTACCCACTTTAGCGATGATCCGCGGGATAAACGAGCATTTACTAAAGACACTGAGCATGTGTGGATGGTGTTTGCATCAATATTTTGCCCGGATGGAGTTGCATGTCTTGCGCCATTCCTGAAGTTCCCGAGCAGCCTCCAGCAGTGTTATCCCAACATACAGAGCTGGGCCACACAACTTTATTAAAGGGCCAGAACACATCTGCACATGGACCACTGCAGGACTCCACACACTCAGCTTGCTATAGCCTATGTTAACTACTGCTAAAATGACCCAATATGTACCCATTTTATAGTTATATTTAAACCCTATATTCGCCTATATAATTGGTATGTTCTATAACAGTGAGCCATATCTTAATTATTTTTATACTATAGTAAAAAAATGTTTATGATTTCTTAAATAAACAAATTAGATCCATGTTAAAATTCCTTATATGAGTTAATCTCAATACGTTATCGCGTCATTATCATTGGCCAATCAGAATAAAGTATTCCAGACACACACACACACATGTTGTGTTTACATGTTTTATGGGGACATTCCATAGGCGTAATGGTTTTTATACTGTACAAACCGTATTTTCTATCGCCCTACACCTAAACCTAGCCCTCACAGGAGACTGTGCACACTTTTACTTTCTCAAAAAAAACTAATTCTGCATGATTTATAAGCTTGTTTCCTCATGGGGACCTCACAAATGTCCCCACAAGGTCAAAATTTACTGGTATTACTATCCTTGTGGGGACATTTGGTCCCCATAACGTGATAAATACCAGGTGCACACACGCACACACATTTTATGGATTTTTTTTTTTTAACTGACATTTTAATTACTAATTTCAAGTAAATTCTGGTCAGATCACATTAGAAGAATGCTGAAATAAAATTATAGACCTAAAAGTTGCCGTTACTTTACCAACAAGGGCATAAAGTATAAATCAATTAACACAATTTTCAACTAACACTAAAAAAAATGTGTTTTGGCCATTCAGCAGCATTTTGGGCCTAAAAAGCAAATTTTTGAAAAAGGCTTTCAAAGTAGGTATATACGTTTTTGAAAATGAACTCCATTTAAACAACAAAAACACAAATTTATGAAAATGGCAATGTCATGCGTGTTCATATATTGTATTCGTATATGTATATTTATTTAGCAAAATTTGTGGATATTGATGAAAGGTGTTCATTTTGTTCAGAAGAAAATGTTACATCTTTTTTGTTTGTTTTTTATTCCAAAAAAAAAATTGAGAAGACCTATCTAAGTATTTTCAAGAGAAATACAATTTAGATATAACATGCAAAGATGTTTTCACATATTATAAATCAAAAATATTTCTGTTATCTTTATAGTAAATCCTATGATTTTATATGGTACATTTCATATACATAAATAAACATAAAAGGTGTAGCTCTAAACCATGTTTTAATTTTTTTTGGCTGAATTTCTTATGGTTATTGATTCTCTTCAATATAAAAAAATAGATAAGAAAAAAATCTAATTATGCAATGAAAATTTAAAGCTAATTGAAAGTAATACCTTGTAATTGCTGTCTCTTTGTTTCTTATTTGTGCTGTCTTAATGCAAATTTTATAACCCCTGTTCTTCATGTTTTTATAATATCTATTTAAATGTCTTAATTTATCTGTACATTTGTTTGTGAAGCATTTAATAAAAAAGGAGGAAAAAAAACATAGTGTTTCTTACAAAGTGATATCTCCATCTACATGTCTGGCATGCAACAGGATCGTTTTGACAACGTTGTTGCTTGTGCACAAAGGAAAAACTTTTCTGGTTCTAGTACATCGTTGTCATGTAAACGTACATGCAATCACGAAAGCATTATGAATATGGGACAACTGAAACTCGGTTGCCTTATAACCTGGCAACATTGTGAGTTGGTTATATAATACTAATCAAATTACAGCCTGTGATGTTGCAGTTGCATTGCCAGTAAGCAGGCTAATGAAATTATCAAAATATTATGAATAGTATGTAACTGGAACATTCTTGATGGTAATGGTAATAAACATTGTAGTTATGTACAGAACAAAATATTAATGAATTACAATGAAGTACCAAAAAGTACAATCAATTAAACTACTGTATCATGGGATGTAGTAAAATATCCATATTTTATAGAGGGCTATTGATTATAATGTGGTATTGTCATTTTTGTAATACTCACAATGACACAACAGTACAATATTTGTTTCTGTGGCTGATTTGTTTAATTGCACAGCTGATCTTTATATTTGTGCTGTAATTCACCAAACTAAAATGTTACAAAAAAACATAAAGAGAAAAAAACACACACTGTCATAGAGTATAAGACAAGATGCAAATATATATGAAGCAAGAAATTCAATCTATGCCTCCATCCTTCTGTGTATCCATTCATCCATGGTTTCATCCATCCTTCTGTCCATCCATCTGTCTGTGTGTTGATCGCTGTTGGAGAGGAATAATGGGGAAAGGGAAACACACTCATTTTCTCATAAGCAATAAACACTGTGTGCAGATAGATCAGCGGAACACAGTATAATATCTGTTTTCTGGGTCATGAAATAAAACTTTCACTTGAAAAACTTTCAATTGCTAATGAGACCCCGAAGTGAATGCAGAAAACTTTGAGGTTGGTGTTGAATAATTAAAACGTGTCCAATGAAATAATAATTTGCAATGCAGACATAATATTAGCTTGAGAAATAGATTTGGTGAAAGAAGAATCAATGATAATTGTTAGACACTGGGGGCAGTTGCACCTGGAGCTTACAATATTTTATTGAACCTTGATGTTACGCAAGAGTTAGTTATTACAATCCACGGTGCAAGAATAGCTGGGCTACATGTTTTAATTGTGCAAATCAATTAATTGAGCAGGCTGTGTTTACTGCAGAGATTCTTCATTCTTTAGGGGGTTTATACTATCAGCTTTGCACATGATTACACCATCAGCACATTTTATTTTTAGATGCAAAACAAGCCAAGATCCCGAGATAATGGCATTCTACAAAAACAATTTCCATTCCATTGTGATTCCATTATAAACACTGTCCTCATTTATTTGCAGGAGAATGATGGTTGAAAATTTTCTGTTGAAACATTCTGTTTTTTTTTCCACCACCCATCACTCATTTCTTTACAGCAGTCAAACAGCAGCTTAACCTGTGTTAACAAAACCACAAAACAGCCCTTTCCTCTGCTCTCATTCACAAAATCTCTGTCTCTGTGGGACTCAATGAGGAATACATTAAAATTAAGGTTAGTGATAGGGCATTGCTATTTAGGATTACAGGATTATAGTCAGATACTTAGAGAAATCAGCACATTTTATGCATTACAAAGAAATTATCAGACGTTGGATTACCAGACAGTCCACTCAGAAAAACCAAGGTTAACTGCTGTGCTTTTACTAAATTTCTGTCATTATTTACACACCCTCATGTCATTCTGAACTGTGTGTTTTTTATTCATCTTTGGAACACAAAAAGAGAATTTTGCATACTTACAGTATTGGTCAAAACTTTACATACACATTTGCAGTCTTTGCAAAATGTAAATTATTTGACCAAAATAAGAGGGATCGTACAAAATGCATGTTATTTTTAATTTAGTACTGACATGAATAAGATATTTCACATAAAAGATGTTAACATATAGTCCACAAGAGACAATAATAGTTTTACCCCATTTAAAAGTTTACATACACTTTTTTTTGTGATAGTTGTTCATGAGTCACTTGTTTGTCCTGAACAGTTAAATTTCCTGCTGTTTCCTTGAAATCCTTTAGGTTCCACAAATTCATTGGCATCTTTTGTGTATTTGAACCCTTTCCAACAATGACTGTATGATTTTTAGATCCATCTTTTCACACTGAGGACAACTGAGAGACTCATATGCAACTATTACAAAAAGTTAAAACACTCTATGATGCTCCAGAAGGAAACACGATGCAATAAGAGCCAGGGGTGTAAACTTTTGAACAGAATAAAGATGTGTACATTTCTCTTATTTTGCCTAAATATTTTATTGTTTTCATTCAGTACTGCCTTTCAGAAGCTAAAGAAGCAACTTGCATGTTTCCCAGAAGGCAAAATAAGTTCAATTTACATTGATCTCTTAAATTCAAAAAGTTTTCACCCCCTTGCTCCTAATGCATCATGTTTCCTTCTTAGAGCATCAGTGAGTGTTTGAACTTTTTGTAAGTAGTTCCTCAGTTGTCCTCAGTGTGAAAAGATGGATCTCAAAATCACACAGTCATTGCTGGAAAGGGTTAAAATATGCGAAAGATGCTGGAAAACCAAAGAATTTGTGGGACCTGAATGATTTTTCTGAAGAACAGTGGGCAGTTCAACTCTATAAACAAATATCACTAAACAAAACAGCTGTGGATCATTCAGGTAATAACACAGTATTAAGAAGTGTATGTAAACTTTTGAACAGGGTCATTTTATGTTATTTCAGCAATTATTTTCTCTTGTGAACTATATGTAAACATCTTTTATGTGAAATATCTTATTCAGGTCAGTACTAAATAAAACATAACATGCATTTTGTATGATCCCTCTTGTTTTGGGTATGTAAAATTTCGACCACAACTGTTTGAACTGCTTAGATATGGCATTTACTTTTTAATTTATTTGAAGCTTGACACACAAAATAACTATGAACTGTTATTGTACAGAAAATGTAAAAACACATTTTCTGTAAGAGTTAAGGTTAGGAGATATTTTTAAAAACGTAAATAAAAGTTAAAAAAAAAGACCAACCCTGCATGTGTGTGTACAAGTTTTGCTATTTTTAATGAACAATAACATCTTTATGCTGTGGTTGCCTGTTGTCTTATGTATGGTCCATCTGATAATACTTCAATTATCAAGCTAATTTGTTTACTTATTATATTCTTGCTGTATATTCAAAACACAAACTGCTCCTCACCTTCGAGTCAGAGAGATTATTCTAAGAGTATTTATAGCTTATACACAAAGCAATTACTAAAAAATAATATTTGCACATGGCATGTCACGTAGAACGTAGTACGAGGTTAAGTACGTGCATGATGTCAAACAGATACATAATTCAAAAGCAGTTATTTTGAATAGTAACAGAAGTCAATGAAAATGATGAAAGTGTAATTTGATTCAGAGACATTTCCCATCGACTGAGTGGCATAATAGGCTGCTTTTAGACCTGATATGCAAATTTGACCTCCTATTTGCATGCAAATTACCAGTGTATATTTGACATTGGCAAGCAATGTGTTTACATTTCCCTGATGTGCAATATTGCAATCACTTTACAGTATTAGCAGTCAGCTATGTCTATACCGCTGAATAAACGTGCCAATCAGATGACTTACACACCTGCCTTAACAAAAAACTGTCAAGTGCTAAGCAAATACAATCTCAAATTCAAAGCACAGCATCTTAAATGAAACAATAACAAATACCCATAAAATTGTGGTCACACGTTATTCGTGTTGAGATTGAACATCTCAAACGGAAGGTGCGATTTACAAGTGTGGTAGGTCTGCATGGCTGCTTGTCTAGACCTGACCCCTGCAGATCCACACTCAGTGTGCTGCACGCACGGCCTAGTGTAAATGCACTCCCACTGTTCGGCAGAGACGGCGAGAACAAATCGATGTGTCTGTACAACATGTCCAAACCGTGGAGTCACAACGGGGGGTCATCGTCACTGAAGACTTCCCACTGAAACATTAGATTTTCCCCTTTAATTTCCAGTTATGTGGCGTTTTAACCGTACCAGCATTCATCTTTCCCTGGGATTGCCCATTCAACAGAAAATGGCTTAATTAACCACATGGTGGGGGGAGAAGACACAACAAAGAAGGAGGGTTGACTATATGAAGACAGGTTGTTTTTGTGTTTTCTTTGACTGTGTCGAAATGGAATTCTAGCATGCTTCTTTCTGAATACTGCACAGTATATACTGCTTACTGCCTACTATTTTTGAATAATGGAAATCACCTATGGTAACATCCATGTTCAATGAACAGCAGGTTCTTTACAGTGGAAGAAAAAAGTTTTTTTAGATTGTTGAAATGTTCTTCACGCTAAAAAAATGGTTCTTCTGTGGAATCACTGTGAAAACCTTTTTGAAACTTTATTTTTAAGTGTGTGTGTGTGCGTAAATGTTTCAAACAGTAGTATGTTACATTTTATCACATGACAAAAATGTTTATATTTAGCATTTCAATACAATTTGCTGTATAATTGTCTTAAATTTTGGCACCCCTGTGGGACGCCTAAGTTTACTTCACCATATTACAAATAAATCCTAATCTAATCATGACAAACTATATATTTTCACATGGAATGCTCACGCAATTTGGAGTTCCTTTTCGGGAACTCGGATCTGCGTTGCTCAACCCCAGGTTGAGAATTCAGGATGGCTGCTCCCTACGTGAAAAGTAAGAGAAAGCTATAAACACTACAATGGTTATAAAGCTTGTTCTATCATACATTCATTACAGCCCAACCTGTGAACATGTTGCTATAGTGTATGTGAGTGTCTCCAGTTACAAAATGCGGTGTATAGGGGAGAGTGGGTAAGATGAGCCAGTGGGTAAGTTGACCCACCCCCTGTATCTTGGCAACTATACACTTTTACTGTCATGTGACCATATATTTTAGAACCACTCATCATTTCTGCAACACTGTGAAAAGGAGAAACACATGGGAGGAGTAAAAGATTTTTGGCTTGTCAAAATTGTAGCATATCAGACGTGCTACATCAAAGAAAATTCATCCAGGGGTGTGTTTCCCAAAAGCAGCTATGATCACAAGTTCTGTTGTTACCAACAGAGTTCAACAGAACTAACAACCATAGTTAGCTAACAATGGTTTTGGGAAGCGCTTCCCAAGTCTAAAAATTCCACCATAGGACCCTGAAGTTAAGTTAAATCTCTGAAGTACAAACTGGCATTTTAATGTGATATTATGCTTCTAGTTTAGTTTATCATATATATACATATATTTATAGTTTGTTTAATACGGAGAGTGTATAAGTATACTAAATGCTTCTCTGATAAGAGCCAGAAGTTGCTCTTTACCACATTATAATCATATATCTTTCTACGTGTAGCTGCCATGCCAAGAATCTTTCGATTATATGTTTATTTGTTTCAGTGACATTTATTCCTTCATTCTATTAAGTTTTCGAATTTAAGTTTTCATTCTAATTAAGTTTTTAATTTTTCTTAACAAACTCTCTTTTTAGTCTGTCTTCAGGAAGGTCACAATTTTGGCGTTTAAAATATTGTTTCAGAACTGCAAACAATTAAAGGTATTGAAATTTAAACTTAATTTGGTTAGTTTCATGTTGTTTAAGTTAGCTTTATGAAAAAAATATGACTGTTTGTAAAAGAAATTCGGATTATTAAATTCGTTTTTAAAAGAGGTAAATTGTTGTTAACATTTTACATGCGTTTGGATCAGATTCAGTAAGATCAGTTTACACCAAGATAGTGCATTTTAATCACTGACTCGGATCAACTTCCCCCTAACCTGTGGTACATAGAGCCATGGGAACACTTTTTTTTATGAGAAGCCATTTTTTTAGAACCCTTTGTCATAGATTCATTCTAATAATTTAAAATAATAGAAAACATCCCGGAATTTCTTTAGATACTTTCATTTTATTTCCACCTCACCTTTATTTTGAGGACAACATAAATAAAAATGGCTCATCTTATCCCACTCTCCCATTATGCTCTGTTTTTGCTAACACTGCTAATGCTAACATAAGTGAATTCCATTAAATTTTTTCTGACTTCTTTTCTGAAACGCTGTCCTTTTATTTGTGACGTCTTTTGCAACTCCGACATCCGACTTCTGAGGTAAAGCAAATGCAGCATAAGTTATAGCTATAGGAGGTTAATCGACTAGCGGTATGCTAAGCTAGCCCACCAGATGGCTAGCTTGCAAAACTGAAGCTGACTAAAAAACAAAGCACAAGAAATGTTTAATTTGACAACCTTATAGCTTTAATATATTATTATGTAAAAAAATAAGCAATGTTAATGGTTACAACACACAACATCACAAAGTGATTTTTTTGGGATTCCTAATCAGGTCTTCGAGGCTTAATTTGTAATATACTCTCAGATGAAAAGGTACAAAAGCTGTCACTGGGGTGGTATCTTTGAAAAAGACACCTTTGTACAATATTTAACCCTAAAGAGTGCATATTAGTACATTAAAAGTACATAATACCTGAAGTGTACACAATAGTACCTAAATGATACATTTCAGTATATTTTAAAAAGGTACCACACCAGTGACAACTTTTGCACCTTTGTTCTGAGAGTGTAGCAACTAGGTAGTGTACATAACACAATATAGGGGAGAGTGGGGTAAGCTGAGCCAGTGGGTAAGTTGACCCACCCCCTGTGTTTTGGAAACTGTACACTTTTACTGTCATGTGACCATGTATTGTGGAATCACACATTATTTCTGCCAGACTGTGAAAAGGAGAAACACACGAGATGAGTGTTAGACACCCATTTACCTTAAAAAGAGTATTTGACTTGTCAAAGTAAACAGCATAACAGATGTAATGGCTGTTACCTCAAAGTAAATTTATCCAGGTTTAAAAATATTTAGGATGCATATAGGTGATTTAGCAACCTATAAAACCATGCAAATCATTTAGCTAAATATTAGCCTGTATTGGTAAGCTAGCTAGTTTTATTTTCCCAAAATGCCAGCTATGGGGCAAAGTGAGCCAAATGATGTGGGGTAAGTTGAGCCAGCACTTTAACTTAACCCACCACAAGGCACTGAAATTAAGCCATATCTTTGAGGTATAAACTGGTATTTCTATGTGATATTATGCAACTGGATATTATTTGTAGTTTATTTTGATAGGGACAGTATACAAGTGCACAAAATCCTTCTCTGAGAACCAGTAGATGCTTTTCATCACATTATAATCAACTATATCTTTCCACCTGTAGTCCCTACATTGCAGAAAAGGTACCATGCCAAGAATCTGTATGTTTATTAGTTTCAGTGACATTTATTCCTTCATTCTAATTCAGATTTTATTCAATTTTATTCAACAAACTCTTTGTTTAATCTGTTTTTGCAATGGTTAAAACTTTGGTGTTCAACATACTGTTTCAGAAATTCAAAAAATTAAAGATTGAAAATTAAACTTCATTTGATTGGTTTTATTTTGTTTACTTTGTCTCAAAGACCACATAAGTGAAAAATGGCTCATCTTACCCCACTCTCACCTACTGCAGCAATAGTAGTATATTAGTGAACTTTACTTTTGTGTGAATTGATCTCCTTTAGAGTTTCTACTTAAAACCACCAAACATATCTCACACAGGAATCAATGTTGCCACTTTCTTGCTCATAGATTCCAACCCGTCATGCCTCCATGTGCTGGCACTGTGAGACAAAATGGACTTATTCAATAGCAAATTCAATAGATAATCAGCTTTAGAAGGATGCAGAATACAGATTGCCACCATTCTTTTTGTTTTCCTCTATAGCCTGTCAAGGTCAAAATAATCGCACTTACTCATGAAGACAGAATGCGAGAGCGAAATGCAGTCGCTTATATAGGTATTTTGTGAAGAAGTGTTGAAGAAATACTCTGGGTTAGAGAAACATTAAAGCAAGCAGATGCATCATTCAGATCACGTCTGAAAGGAATCAAATCCGCAGTCATTTAGAAGACAGGATGTTGTTAACCATTTACATGTTGTCTGGCTTCCATTAAAAGTGAGCTAAAAGTTAACGTTAAGAATTCAACAATGCTGAATATCATCTGAAAAGTTAACTGAAAAACAGCTGCACCCTCCCTTTCTATCTTAACCACATGTGGAATAGATGCATACGGGAATATTCTTCCAGTCAATGCTGGCAAAGCTGCATCATTCCAAATAATGAATGCCATATGGCAGTGTGTAAGGACACACCACCGAAACAAAGGACAATGAAGGAGAAAAATGTTTGTGACACAGAGCTATAATGCAATGTAAGCTAAATCTAGCATTACTGAAAGGATTAAAGAGCATGAAGAAACACAGCCTCATATCTAATGCACCAGGAGCCTGACGCAACACTGTAAATAATATGTCCCACAGACATCACTCAGCCTCTGTCATTCTATATCTGCTTATTCAAGCTGAAAGGCACTTGAATGCAGTTGTCCTCAATCTTTTTTCCATTATCTTAGCATTTAGTGTAACAATATTATTCTCCACTCTTGTCTTGCACCTGACATCCCCGCATAGGCCAATGCAGATGCGAGGTCTTTTGAGTCTTAAATGTTCCATACTGCTATTGACTTCCCTCTTTCTCTTGACTTTTCATCAACTAAAATAGACACGTGTGAATATATTGGGTTTCTCACACTCTGAAACGCAGCGCCTGAGTGTTACCGAGGAGTTATATTCACCGGGAGAATTGCAGGAACACGTATGCTTGCACCTGTGCCTAATAGACCAAATTAGCACCTTGTCACATAAGACCGAATTTTTTGTGTGTATTTCCGCCTATCGCTGAAGGTGCGGAAAATAGGCAGTAATTAAGTCTATCGGCAAAGGGGGCCTTTATGAAATTAATTAGGTGTATCATAATAGGAAAAGAAAATTGTTAAATCATCTTCTTCTTGATTTAGTGGTGTGGAACCATGGCAGTGAATCATATTAAGCAGGCTGCCACTATGTCAAGAGCGGGGTAGCTATGATCACAACTGTCTGATGCTATAAAAAATGTATGTGTTCATCTTTATATGAGTTTTGGTGCATGTAAAACCAGAATCTCATTTCAGATAGAGCAGTGCTGTATTCCAGGGCTCTACAGTGTGCCCGAAAACCACTGTGTGCGACTATCCGCAAGTTTCCTATGCCCCGTGAGGCCTTGCGTCAAAAGTGTGAGCGTCTTCCGGTTCAACGTAAACAAGCGGGACGTGACACTCATTCATTCAACAGTTGACAGGAGTGACGTGCAAATGAAGCCTCGTGAAGCACTGAGACTTTCCTCTGACTGTTTCAGGAAAAGATTTAAAGCTTTGAGAGTGTCGAAAACAGTGCAATCTGGTGGTTAGTAAAAAATAAGGCAGCCAAAAGCCTGTGAAGCTCCGTCAGAAAAAGCATTCACCACAATTTCCATAGATCGATCCATGTTATACGCACAAATAAAAGCCTAACCGTGTGTGTTTGTTTGTTGAATTTCTGACTCTGATAAATGAATTTACCCATTGAACAGTGCCATTGAATGCCAGTACAAATATCAATATGATGTAACAGAAGAATAGCGTACACATAATTGCATATGGCATATATTTAATTTTCCTGAAATAATTTATATTTTTCATATTACTTGTATGACTGGGTATTTGAAAATGTAATTATTAAATAGGTCCCAATGAAAAGAGTAAGATCTGTTGGTCGAACATTAGGACACGCAAAGTGAATCGCGCACATGACTGGACAGAAAGTGAGGCTTCTAGAAAGGGATTTCTACATTAACAAGCCTTGAATCTGTTCAAATGTCATTTCATTCAAGATTTAGCGATCCAAACTCGCTAATGATGTGGGAACACAAATTCGACAAGCATATGTTGTCCATAAGAACGTAATGACGTCTCTCATAAAGGTGTGCATCTTTACAAAGTAAACAATGGTCTAAAAAACATTTAGCCTCTTCACTAATTAGCACACAAAATACCATTGGTATACTACATCCGCCGCCTCACCGGAAGTTGTACCCACATTCTTTTTTACAGTAGCACCCCCCAGAAACTTGTGGATAGGAAAAAATATTTAGTAGCACAATGTGTGAGTGACCTGATAAGCATATTTGTGTTTGCGCTGAGGGGAGCTTCAAAGGTTTTTCTACGTGTTTTTGCCATGTTGAGTAATGTATCACAGACATATCTCATGAATCCTTTCATAAACAAAGTGTAGAGAGTGTGTAAGTAAGAGATTGATTGTGCAGTGTAGAGAGCTTTGTTGATTATAATGGAACTTTGTGAAATTGCGATGAGTGACAGCTTTTGATGATTTTTTAAGGAGTTTGTAAATGAGATATTGATTTAATACAACAGTTAAATAAACCAGGTAATATTACGTGACTTAACACTAATGCCTAATTGTGCTCTATTTCGTTGTCAAAAATAGTCACAACTGAGCCGCTGCACATCTTCATTCAACCACATCGCTGTTTCGCTTATGAATGAATGTGCATTTTTAAAGGAATCTAGCGAGTCAGTGATTTCGTTTCCCATTCATAAAGACAGTCACATGCTTTACTCCTGAGGGAATCAGCTGTTCGAGTGAATCAAATGAATGAATACTTCAGTAATTAAATCAGTGACTTGCCGCCACCTACTTGCAGTTTTAGCTTAATTTTTGAAGTATCTTTTCAGTTATTTAAATCATTTAATATTTCTGTATTCAAAACGTTATTTTTAAAACATTAATCTCAACATGAATTTATGAATTTGATTGCACTCATGCCACCTCTGAGCCTCATTAAACAAGAAAATACACCTACAAGCCACTAAGTAACTTATTCTTATTCTACTTGTTCTTATTCTGTTGTTTTAATTAAAAATTTTAAAAAGCGTAAAAATATAATCTTTTAAAAATCTGACATAAAAGATGACATACTTTTAACAAAGTTAGAAAATGCTATTACAAAGGTAAAAACAAAATTCCCCTGTAAATCACTTTAAGGAGTCAAATATCACCTCGTAATGGGAAGGCTAATTTTTGATGAGATTTTCTGATTATTAATTAGAAGGTGCTCCTAAAAATTTTTACAGTGCTTCTAAATTTCCTGTATTTCTGTTCAATCCTGCAACTGCAAACTCACATGGTCATTCCTCTCAAAGGAACAGTTCCCATTTTTGGTGCTAAATCTGTCCTCAGACTGGCGTCCTTTTTATTGTGTATACAAAACTGCCATCAAAGTTGAAATAATGACTAATACAAGTTAATTTACTGTCTTTCTGGTCCTCAAATCTGATTGGCTGAGTGATAACAGAACTCCAACCGTTTCAATGTCTCACTTCACTTGCAGTATTTCTCACAACAAGTGTCATGGTGGATGTCCAAATCCAATATCATTTTATAAATAATACTGTTTTTGTGTCACAGAATGTAGTTTTAAGAGTTTTTTAGGCAAGAATGTACTTGTTGACATGTGGTTTGTTAATAAAGATAACATCTATTTGAATATCTGCCTCGATTTTTTTAAGGAGACGTGAGCTCCAGCGCGTCAGTGGCTGTTCAGCACTCATGAACCCACCGAGAACAGCCTTTCCTCGGACAATTCTTCTGAAATTTGCCACTGGCTCTAATGTCTCTATAGATAGATAGAACTGATGAAAATTCAGCTTTGAATCAGAAATTACATTTTAAAAACTTTTATAAATATATGCAGACTTGAAAATCTTACCTTTGTTTATCATGGTCAAACACACACACACACACACACACAGACATATGTCATATAAAAACTGTCTGCCATTTTTAATTCATAAGATTGGAAATTTCAGTGATATATTGACCACTGCACTCACAATGCCCCCAGTCCCCTGAAGCAACCAGACATAAATACGTAAACCAACAATAAAAAAAGACACACAGTAAATGTTTTTATTATTATGAATTTTTCAAAGCAGACTGCAATACCCATAAGGATATGAAAGAATAACAGAATTAAGGTAGCTTGGAGAGCTTTATAATCTGGTGAATGAGAAATGCTGACCTATTATTTTCCTGAAGGTTCCTCTTGTGTCCACTGGGCTGAGAAGGCCAGGTGCGAATGGATCTTTGGTTCAATTGATCTAGTGCAAAAAAAAATATATAAAGAGTTAATCTGTGGGCCCAAAATGAAACACTAACTTCTGAGGTCACCCCTCTCGCACTCCAGAAACACATTAGACATTCTCATGCATGAGGCAATTCACTTTTCTGTTTATAGAGAGGCACATCTGGAAGAGAAAAAATGAAAATCATTGAATCACACAGATCTTTCATGCCTTCCCTGTCCAATCTCTCTATATTTCTCCCCCCTCAACCCTCTTGAGGAGGTCACCATCATCTTGATCCATCTTAAAATGATTGTCCCAGACATAACAGTACTCCATAGACCAAACAGACTCGATTAAGTTATGCAAATTTATTAATTGAAATCCCAGACCATCCTGACATTCCACTTGACCCTAGTCTATGGAAAGGAAAAGCATTTCTCATGAAGGATGGAAATGTGTTTTGCTATTTGCAAAAAGTTATTAAATGAGGAATGAGACTTGATATGAAAAATATTCAGAGTAAAGGCCTGTTCTGATCGTTTTGATATGCTATACAGCCTCAATGTTAGTATGATATGTTATACATTTGATTATCCACATACATTATCAAATTGGAAGAGTGTGTGCGTGGCTCCGTTAAAGAAGAAGTCCACTTCCAAAACAAAGATTCACATAATGTACTTACCCACTTGTCATTTAAGATTTTCATGTCTTTCTTTTTTCACTCGTAAAGAAATTATGTTTTTGAGGAAAACATTTCTGCATTTTTCTTCATATAATGGACTGATATGGTGCCCCGATTTTGAACTTCCAAAATGCAATTTAAATGCGGCTTCAAACAATCCCAAATGGGGTTGTAAACAATCCCAGCCGAGGAAGAAGGGTCTTATCTAGCGAAACGATTGGTTATTTTCATTAAAAATATATAATTTAAATGCTTTTTATTCTCAAACGCTCATCTTGTCTTGCTCTCCCTGAACTCTTGTGTATTCTGGTTCAAGACAGTTAGGATATGTTGCGGAAGTACTGACCCAGTCTTTGCAAAGTGAACATGCAAAGAAACACCCAACACCAAGATAAACCGCGATATAGGATGATTTTGAAGTTGAGGGAGAACATGAGATGGGAGTTTTTCGACATACCCTAACTGTCTTGAGCCAGAATACACAGAGTTTAGGCAGAGCAAGACAAGACGAGTGTTTGACATTAAAAAGTATATAAATTGTATTATTTTTATGAAAATAACCGATCATTTTACTAGATAAGACCCTACTTTCTCGGCTGGGATCGTTTGAAGCCGCATTTAAACTGCATTTTGGAAGTTCAAAATCGGGGCACCATATCAGTCCATTATATGGAGAAAAATGCTGAAATATTTTCCTCAAAAAACATCATTTCTTTACGACTGAAGAAAGAAAGACATAAACATTTTGGATGACAAGGGGGTGAGTAAATTATATGTGAATCTTTGTTTTGGAAGTGGATTTCTCCTTTAAAGTAAATGCAACTCCACACGAACTGTTATCATTTACATATGTGGAGCATCTCAAACTCTTTCTCTGCATATTTTTGTAACTTTGGTTTTATTATATCATTCATCTTTAAAGGCAACATCATTTCATCAGATTTGTGAGATAAATCATTTATAAACTTATGCCAGTACAGGACAATACATAATTATCTTTTTATATATGCTAACTGCTAATCACAACTTCAAAACAAAATTGGCAAATATTAAAGATTAAATGGAAATTTGAATTAAAAGGTGGTTTAGGCAGTATTAAACAAGGATTAGATCGCGTAGTAAAAACAATCGCCAGGCCGGTGGCGCCCTCTGCAGTCATTTGATGTAATGCGTAATGTACCTTAGCGCTATTGTTTACAATACATTATGCATTTTAACAGTTTTGTTCAAAATCACATGATTACTTGGTTTTGATACTTTGTTTGAACTAATTATTATTGCCTCACAGCTATTATATATGTATTTTAAGTAATTTCAAAGGCTATTGTTCGCTTAGGTTTATTTTTATTACCATAAAAAAAAAAAATATATATATATATATATATGAATGAATGAATGAATGATCGCATTTATATAGCGCTTTCATTGTGTATTGCTATACACCCAAAGCGCTTTACAATCATATTGGGGGATACACATATACACATATAATTAAACAATTACTTGATTAATCGCCAGAATAATTGACCATTTATTCCATTACCAATCATTAGTGACAGCCCTACTGTAGTTTCCATTACAAATCCCTTCACAGCGGCAGTTGCTGATCCAAATGAACTGTGATTTATGACCTGCATGGTTCTGAAAGATCTCAACATCTTCCTCTGTGAATACTGACCCGTGTGCTGGTGACCTGTGGACTCAACATGTCTGGACCTGCTCTGACGCTCATGTAATCAACCAATCTGGTCAGGGCCAATATATATCGGTTTGATGACTTGGTGGGTCTGATAACTATCAACCGCAGTTCAACTCAATAAAAAACACCTCCACTGTATGTGTTTACACATTGATATGAGTGCAGGGTTGCTATGGTTACAGTGGATGTAACAATATCTCTTCAGTGCTGGTTTTCACATAGTTGCTGTATTACGTTTATGTTTTATTATTATTTGGCATCGTGTCATGCACAGGTCAACAGTTCGAGAATGGCAACACGCTCAAAATTCAACAAGCAACTCATTGAAAGTCAGGCAAAACAATATACAGACTGAGCAGAGATAAACATTTATTCAAAAGAAATCTACTTTAATGGCTCTAAAAAAAATTCAAACGGTATAATCAAAGTGAAATTTAAATGTATATATTAATAACTATTTTCAAGTTATGCAAAAAAATAATATAAAATATAATAACATATTTATACTTTTTTCAGGTTAAAAAAAAGGTAAATTAATATTTCATGAATGAGCTAAATTCAAATGGCTGTCTGTACGAACTGCATTTTAATGTATCTTTAAATAAAATATATTCTGTCATTCACCATATGAGATAGTTCTAAGACAATATTTTGGCTTTGGTCTTGCATAGAGCTCATCTCTATGGTAAACAGCGCCCTCTTAAGGTTACTGAATCTCTATTATGCCAAACAAAACACGGCCAGCTGCCAGACCCAAATGAACCAACACATGAGCACATAACACATATACACACATGATATTTTTGACTTCTAGATACATAAAGTAACTACAAAAAATCTGTTTTTGCATGCATGAGATGCACACGGATCTCATATGATTGCTGTTGAGATGTTCAGGTGCTGTGTGAGAGGAGAGAGAGCCGTGCAGTATGTTTTCGCTTAATTAAACATGCGATGGAGCTTTTTTTATTTTATTTCCCTCCGTTTTCCCCTGATCTTAATTAGTCACCCACACATGGCTCTGAGAGGATTTGTTTCTTTCGGAGGATTCATGAAATCTCCAACATGAAAGTAATGACACCTCCATCAGAAATGTTACAATCATGAGACGTGTGAATGAACCCAACGGGTTAAAAGAGGAGCAGATCATTGTATAATCCTCACTGAAACCTTGAAAAAAGCTACTAAGTGATAGCTAATTAGTGATTGCAGTTGCTCCACCTCTATTCATTCACTGACTCATTCATTCATGGTATTTTTACACATGCACACTTAAAACACCTGCTGGACTGAATGCTAAGGGCTCTTGAATAAATTTGAGATCAAGATTTTTCACTTGACTTCCTTTGGTAACATACAATCAACAAAATCTCTTCTGTCTATTTGACTTCTCCAGGCCCTCCTGGGACGATTTCCAAAAGATCAAGTTTGATATCTTTCCAAGCCGCATGAATAAACATTACAGCATATATGAAATATATTTCAAATCCAGAGCTGAAGTTCATAATCCCCTTGCGCATTGAATACAGTGTTTACCTATTCCACCGAGCTTTGGTAGAGTCTGCCTGTTATCAATCTGCATTTCCTAAGCCTTAAATTCCCTGAGAACCCTTGTTCTCATCGCTGTGCCTAAGAATCCAGATTATAAAGTCACTGTACCCTCCTTTGAGTATCAATATAAAAAACAGAATGTGAGAAGGAAGAAAATCACTCAAACTCTAAAAAAGGAACATTTTCATCAGAGACTTCTGTTTTTTTTGACACATTTATATAAACTGCTGGAAGAGCATGAAACATGCCGCCATGGCAAAGAGGGCTGTAACCGTGCAGGCAGTGAATGTGTGAATGCTGCAGTTCAATTCAATTTTGCAGCTGACCTGGTCAAAAGGGTCATAAGACTTCACAGTTGGAGAAAATCACTTTGACTTGGCATTCAGGCCTGTTGTGACCTTTTACTGTAGAAACTGAAAATCAAACGTTTTCATAACACTGTAGGCATAAAGTGGACTCTAGGGCTGTGGAAAAGCCAATGTCTTCACTCTGTAGCTTTAAATGAATGTCAAGTACACTTTATGCAATACACAACAGATAATTTCATAAACATTACTAGGACTCTGTTCCAAATCCTAGTGCACTACCTTTCTGTCCACTGGCTTCACAGGAAGCTATTTACTAATAAGCAGCACAGAATCTCACAAGTATAGACAATCTGTCTGTGAACCATGATTTTGCCAAGTAAGACATTCCTGTCCAAAAACAGTCATAATAGAAACAATGATAGGTGAAGCAGCCCTTAACCCTTGATATTTTCTGTAAACCTGTCCCTCAAATGTAAATGGTTGACTGGAATATTTTTTAAGGATCAACAACCCTGATAGCACACCTACATCTTGGAGAGGTCTATTTGACATCTGCTTTACATCTGCAAGACATTTTTTAGAGTGTTTGCTCATCTGCAATACGTCTATAGGAAGTTTCCTATCAGATGTCGAACAGATGTCTATTAGATGTTTTTAAGACGTTTATGATTTAGAATGTATGTAAAACTGACATCTGTCAGATGTCTGTACACAGCAGATGCTTTCCAGATCAAGTGATCTTTAACAGACATCTTGCAGATGTACGTGTGCTATCTGGGAAGGATGTTGATCCAGAAAAACATGTTCTAGTTGGAGTCCATGTTCTCTTATCTAGTGTATGAATTTTAGAAGGTTACCCTGATAGCACACGTACATCACAGAGACGTCTATTTGACATATGCAATATGTCTATAGGACGTTTCCTATCAGATGTCAAATAGACATCTATTAGATGTTTTTAAGATGTTCATGATTTAGAATGTTTGTAAAACTGACATCTTACCGAAGTCTGTCAGATGTTTGTACACAGCAGATGCTTTCCAGATCAATTGATCTTAACAGACATCTTGTAGACGTACATGTGCTATCTGGGTATTTTGTCTGCTAGATTAAAGGAGCTTGTTAGCATGTTGCTAAGCTAACAACAACAAAAACTCTAATAATCATGAAACTACACATACAGCTCACACAAATATTGTGTATAGCCTTATGTAAATACATTTAACCTTTTCATTGACAATTATCAGTATTTAATTGTCTTTATACAACATTATTTGTCATGCTTTCTCCGCCATCTTGAATGTAATTTTTCACAGTGCATTATATGGGATTACCTTTTCTGCAAAACCTCCACTTCCTTGTCTATTGTCTCCTCCCAAAATCTGCCCTTCTCAGGTCATTAATGTTTATATGTGAGGATAGGGAAAAATATGCTTGGTCAAAAATTGCCTATAATATTTTTTTCAGTTTCACATTAGGTTATGTTTTTTTCAAACCAGTGGATAGCTAATACAACTGCTGCATCTACTCAACGGTCAAAAGGTGCCACAAAGAGTGTATTGAGGGAACATCTGTAAACTGCATACACTTCTTACTAATGGTAATACCTTCATAACACAACAATTAAAGAGATTTACCCAAAAATGAAAATTCTGTCATTAATTACTCACCCTCAAACTGTAAGACCTGTTTATTTTCGATATACAAATTGAGATATTTTTGATGAAATCCACCCTGATAAAACATACATTACAGAGACGTCTATTTGACGTCTGCATTTACATCTGCAAGACGTATTTTTTAGATTGTTTGCTCATCTGCAGTATGTCTATAGGACATTTCCTATCAGATGTCAAATGGAAGTTTATTAGATGTCTCTGAGATGTTTATGATTTAGAATATATGTAAATCTTACATCTTACAGACGTCTGTCAGATGTTTGTACACAGCAGATGCTTTCCAGATCAAGTGATCTTTAACAGACATCTTGCAGATGTACATGTGCTATCTGGCATGATAATGGAACTTATTATATAATGTGCAATGTCACCTGGTCCAAGGTAACATACTTTCCAAGTACTTCTGACAGTAAAATAAGGTCCTGTCATGAAAAGAAAGCATGTTGTGATGTACTGTGAAACAGAATCTAAAAAAAATACTGTGCTACAGATTTTTGGTCTTACTGCACAAACACTTGCTACATTTCCTCAAATGTTTCCTAATAAAAAATAAGCAAGTGAACACAAGATGCTGACTGTTTTCCTTGACTATTTATTTCTTTAAAGGAGATACCACAACCCCAAACTGACCCCAAACCTCTCATTTATTGATTCCTTCTTCTAAAACAACAATTCTCAAGATCCTTCTTCTCGCCAGTTGGATCTTCTCCTCATCCTCATGTCCTCCGCATATTTTTTGAAAAAAAGAAAGCAAAATGAAATGTTAAAAATAAAGCACATTGCTAATCTGTTCAGCGAGAGGGAGTTTTGGAGGGCAAAAGAGTTACACTTTCAAAGCAGCTTTAATATCATTTAAAGTGAAGCTGTTATTTAGCTTAGCTCCTCAGACCCTATTCAGTATGCCAAATTCAGTTCGTGCATCGTTCGGCCAACGCGGATGAATTTTAATGTGACATCTTTCGAACACATGCATCTCCCGCTCTACTAGCATAATCGAAACAAGTCTATCTCCTCAATAGAAAATCTTTCGATCTGGCTCAACTATCCAGTGGTTTCACGGAGCTGACTGTGGTTTCCATGGTTTCGAGATGACACCATCTTGAACCTGGCGTGGTGCGATCACAGCACGGTCCTGAGAGAGGCCCAGGAGTGGGAATAGATAATTGGCTACAATAAGAAAAGGTAACATCACATCCTAAGATGAGAGCTCCAGCCGTGTCCATAAAAATATGACCTCTTCAGAGAGACAAGACCTGGATGTACCAAATGAAACAGATTCCTTTTTGCCTCTCAGATTATAAAAGGAAGAAGGAAAGAGGGAGTTGGTGATGGTGGTGGGGGGTTATGGATAGTTCTGGCAACCAAACAGATTGGCTTGTCATATAAGGAAAACAAAATCCCCTCAGGCAATTTGGCTGTCAACGGATAATCCGTTATAAGTTGTAGGATTTGTGTGAGGAGAGGAGCAATATCACGGCCATGGTCCAGGAAAGGGGCTCAGGGAGTCTCAATTATGGAGCCTGAGCTCTCCTGAATGTCACATGGTCCCCTCAAAAACCCTTCTGTGTAAACCAACGTGGGCCGGATATGCACACTTCAGTCTGGAAGCTAAAGAAAGAGGTTCAGTTACATGCATTTATGTGGTGCCGTCAGCAAGTCAGCATTGTGATGTCATTTCCTGCAAGTGATTAGTCAAAAAATGACAACTGCTGCTAAGAAGATTAGCAAAGATGTGAGGTATCAACTTGGAGGTCCTCCAGTGTTATACTGTATTTTTTTTTTATTTAAAAGGTTAGTTCCAGTTGCATATTCTCCACCATACACACCACCAAAATGTTTTATTAAAACTGTTTAGGGTATCGAGACATATTATAAATGTCAGATCTGTTCCTCTGAGCAAGAGAGCCTGACAAATTAGACATGCATGCATGTAATAGTGATCATAAAGTGAATACCAGACCCATAAGTGAAGCTGCTATGTGCCAGTTAGCGATGCGCACGTTGCACAACAGCTGCCGCTAATTAAACATTCATGCTTAGGTTCCTGTGAAAATCCTGTTTGTTGGTGAATTCTGGGGGAGGGCTGGGAAAACGCAGCGAGCATAAGGTGGCGAGAATGCGACTTGTGGAATTGTCAGAGTTTGCCTCCTCCAGAGGAGCCATGTGGTAATGAATCACACACACTTTTAAAAGGAGCTGCTAAAAGAATGGTGTGAACATTTAGTATGAAATGTTTCATTTACAAACCATATAAAATATAGTTGTTCCTACAATTACTCCAAATATTAATGAGCTATTTTAACGTACCTTTCAGGAACAGAGCTGTATATATAGTTCAGCTTTGTCCCAATTTAATATTTATGTTAATATGCTGTACAAAAAAAGTCGAGATACAATAGAATTAACTATAAATGGATATAATCTTCAATGGTTATGAATGTTGTTTAGCAATATATATGCAGTAGTTGTGAAATAATGATATGCAGATATACTTGAAAACAACATTAATCACAGCACCCTTGGCCAATATTATAACACAATAAAACACTCTGTACATATAATTAAAAAGTATTTAATTATCTAAGTCCAGGGAAGCGTATGCACTGACAAAAGTAATTTTGCATTAGTCATAATTTGGTGCACTTGGGTGTACTTTATTCTAGTTGACTTGTATTTTATTAACACTATTAACACTATTTTAACCAGCTTATTTCTCTTAACAATTTATATAAATACATAGGAGAATTCAGTTATTTCTGTCATTTTTTCGAAAATTACAGGTGAGGTCAAAAGTTTACATACACCTTGCAGAATCTGCAAAATGTTCATTATTTTACCAAAGTAAGAGGGATCATACAAAATGCATGTTATTTTTTATTTATTACTGACCTGAATAAGACACTTGAAAAGATGTTTACATATAGTCCACAAGAGAAAATAATAGCTAAATTCATAAAAATGACCCTGTTCAAAAGTTTACATACACTTGATTCTTAATAGTGTGTTGTTACCTGAATGATCCACAGCTGTGTTTTTTTGTTTAGTGATAGTTGTTCATGAGTCCCTTGTTTGTCCTGAACAGAAAAATCCTTCAGGTCCCACAAATTCTTTGGCATTTTTGTGTACTTGAACCATTTCCAACAATGACTGTATGATTTTAAAATCCATCTTTTCACACTGAGAACAACTGAGGGACTCATATGCAATTATTACGGAAGGTTCGAAGGCTTACTGATGCTTCAGAAGGAAAAACGATGCATTAAGATTAGGGGGTGAAACAGTCATTTTTATAAATTCAACTAATAAAATGTGGACAATATGTAAACATATTTTATGTGAAAATATATTATTCAGGTCAGTACTAAATAAAAAAATTACACATTTTGTATAATGCCTCTTATTTTAGTAAAAAAAAAATTTACATTTTGCAGAGTCTGCAAGGTGTATGTAAACTTTTGACCTCAACTGTATATACAGCATTGCATTTGATGGCATGGCTACGGCTGATTTCAATATCCCATTCGGCAACCCATACATATGTTTGAATAATACTTTTTACAGTTTTTGCAGGAGTTGAAAAAAAGTATATGTTTACAAGAAAATACTATTTCAGTTTTCTACTTCAAAATTGCACATTTAATTCAATGTGCTACTTGATATTTTCTTGTTATAGTAAAACTAAGATATTGTTCAGTGTGTTTTTTATGAGAAATTTCCATAGTTTAGGCCTGAAAGTTTTAATCTAGTGTAAAACTACAGGTGGGCATGAAATTTCAGACTATCATCTCTATTGCAGTTAGGCTCATGTGACGTTGCTGTGCTACGTGGTCATAAAAACGTATTGTTTGCACTCGTTTTAAAAATTGCAGTTTTAAAACAAGTGATTTTAAGCCATTGAAACGTAATCAGCAGCAAAAGAGAACTCATTTTGCTATATGCGCATGCTTCCTGAGAGACTGTAAAGAATGCAGGAGTATTGAACGGAGATATTTTGCCTTTTTAGGCCTTGAACAGTTAAATACTCACACTTGTATGCGTCAAAATGCCTGTCTTTGCAAGTATCCTCATAAACAACTTTAATAATAAATATACATTTAATTTACACAGTGAAGAATATGCAGTGTTTTTATACATTAGATTACTTTACACCTGTGGTTCTCAAAGTGTGGTATGAGTATAAGCATTTCGTATTTATTTGTTCTACTGTATTTATTTATTTATTTTTTTGTCTTTAATCTTATTTATTTGCTGACTCTTTACTTGTCTTCAGTGATGCTTTTTTTAAATTTAGGCTAGCATTAGAATTTTGTTTTGTTAACACTGCTAACAAGAATTATGAAATTTCCATGATATCAAAATAATACATATCATAAAGACCTTATTACAAGCAAAAGTACCAAGTACCGTGAGATAAACGTGATAGCTGAAGAAACAAAATTACCTCTCTGCTCAACAGTAAACTACACATTTAGAATAGATTTTGAACATACATTCATGACCTTTAACTATAGCCAGTATTTTCTTTTCTTATGAGCAGGCAGGTCTCAATTCAACCCGATGCTATTTCCAGATGACAAGCTGCCCTCATTAACACAGGAAACAATACAAATGGACTGAAGATCAGGAAGAGACCCCATGATGTCTCATTCGAGCTGTTCAAATCATTTCTGGCACAGTGTGAGTCATTTTATTTGAACAGGCCTGTGGTTGAAATCCAGCAGCAGCGCACAGCAGCATGTCCGGGTGTTGGGGAATAGGTGAGAGTTAAAATCAAGGCTGTGGGTTCCAGTATGAGGGTAGGCGTTTCGGGAGAAAGCTCTGCAGGTGAAGCTAGCTACACACTGCGGGCTTTTACGGCATAATTACTCTCTTGAGAACAATCACTGCACACTCAGAACTCCACAGGCTAAAGCCACTTTAAAAAGTGTATTATTTAGACATTTTGCAAAACAGCATTGCAAACTAAATAGAGTTCACTTTTAGAAATATAATGCACTTTTAAGCAACGGTTTAAAGGGGCCCTCTTATGCTTTTTCACTTTTTGAATTTTAGTCAGTGTGTGTCTATGTTTGGGTATAAAAAAATCTACAAAGTTACAAATCTCAAAGTCCACTCCAAAGGGAGATATTTTGTTTTTAAAAAATCCCTTTTCACAAGGTGGGGGATTAGCCGAACTTTAGCAATGCAGCACGGAAAGCCACTTCTGGGATGCTTCAACGAGCCGCAGCACGGCGGGTATAAACACAAGCATTGACCAGAGTGGCCACTATCAGCTACGTGGCCGTGTCGGAGCCGTGCCGTAGACGTGTGCAGTATAGGGTCGAAACACATGCAGAGGTGTGGCTGATGTAAATACAAGCATTGACTAGAGTAACTGTGGCCATGTCGGAGCCACGCTGTAGGAATGTGCAGTGTGTGGTAAGAGATTTATTCATCACACAGTGCGGATAGCTTTACTTATAATGCGAGTGTTTTTTTAAAATGTATAAACTTTGCACTAGACTAGGCTAGGCTAATCAGTGATGATGTTCTTTGCTCGTTTTCTGTAGCTGCTTTTTAAATAACTAAGGAAATGTAAGCATTATAATTAGTAACTTACAATGTTTTCATTCAGTTGTTGTCATGTTAAATACAAATTAAGTCGTATCAAAAACATTAGGCTGCTTTTAGCCTCATGCTGGAGCTGGTTTCGGGCAATGAACCTAAGTATGTAAATAATTAAATAAATTAGCACGATAATATCATGTATTGACGATCTCACAGGCTGACGATAGGACCTGACACTACTGTAGCGTATTATTTACTCACCCTCTATGCATCCTTGGTGTATATGACTTCCTTCTTTCAGACAAATGCAATAGGAGTTATATTAAAAATTATCCTGGCACTCCCAAGCTTTAGAACGGCATAGATGGGTGTTTCTATTCATCAGTCCAAAACAAGTCCAATAAAGTGCATCAGTCCATAATAAAAAGTGCTTCACACAGCTCTGGGGGTTAATAAAGGCCTCCTGTAGTGAATATATGCATTTTTGTAAGAAAAATATCCATATTTAAAACGTAAGAATCACTTTAATCTAGCTTGTGCTAACAGTTGTACATGGAACTTGGCTAGGGGCGTGGCGGTACTGGAACACCATCTAAGCTGTCCGCCAATTAGAACACACTGGGACAGCTAACCAATCACAACCTATTTTGTTTTTCGGAAGGTGGGCCTTCATTAAACCCGGAACTAATCGAGCCATTTGTGCCAGGCTGGTAGAAAGGTATTGTAATAATGTAAATTATGTGAAAAATAATGTGTTTTTCAAACCACCAAGCATAAGAGCATGTTCTAGTACACCCCCAAAACAAAATCAGGACTATATACAAAATCAGTGCATAATAGGACCCCTTTAAAATGTGCTGGTTATGAAAATCACTGACTCATCGTGTTGTATTATGTAAACTATTTTTTCCTCATAACAGTGTTTTTATGCACATTTTGTTCCATTTATTATTAGACGGGAGCAGAATGAGATACTGAATTATACACTGGAGAAAAAAGCAGCATTGATTAGTCAATTCAATTACACTCCTTTCAAGTCTGATATATTGATACACAAATATTTTTACTTAACTTTAAACGCATTACACTTGGATGCCAGCATTCTTTATTTCCCACGCTAAAAAAAATCCTGGAAAATCACTTACAAAGGGCTCCGGTTTCCGTAATGATCTGTTAAAATCAATGGTCTGAGACCAAGGATGAGAAAAATGCTCTTGATTCTTTTGCTTTGTGGACCCCGACGTGTTTCACAATGATTTATTAAAACGGCGGGCAGCGTGCAGTCTTAGTTTAAAGCAGAGCATGTTTGTCTTTGAAAGGGCGCCATTTTACAAAATAATTAATGGCGTTTTAGCTGGTGCACCCAGCCTATAGGAGCACGATTTGGTTTAGATCCATGCCACGGTCCATTAAAGATGAAACTTCGCCGGATCCGGGCACAAAACTCCCTTTAATTAAGCCTACATGCTACATCACACCACCGCTAGCTGCTTTTAAAGGACAATTCGGTTTTTACTCGCTGACAGCCGACTAATGCGGTGACATGGAACAGCGATACGCTAATGCATGAAGGCCGGCACCAAAGAGAGTGCACAACACAGCACATTTTACCTTTCTTTTGCAAAGAATGGCCTTCCCATAATGGGTTTAGGAACATTAGGAAGAAAATAGAAAGCGAGGCCGAGACGGGAGGGAGAGACGAAGAATACGCCACGTCTGCTCAGAAGAACAAAGAGCTGATTAAATTACTTTCAAGCTTTTATCCCCTTACATCTAATCAGAGATGAGAGGTGCTGTTTTTCACACCTTGCTTGTGTTTTTTTGTGATATCCTAGTTTGCCTTATTTAAATTTGACAGTCTAATGGCTCGACGAGGCCACTCTCTACACCCTTCCACCCCCTTTTTTTCCCTCCCGTGCTCCTCTCCACCTCTCACATGCTCTTTTCTCATTAGGGCTCATGGTCAACACGCTGAGATGCGGGGCCGCAGTAATGGTTTCAGCCCGCAGGAAATTGCAAATGCCCCATAATGAAATATCACAATCCATAGACGTAAATCAATGGCATAGAGGATGGGTCGTCTTCCATCAAAAGACTGTAATACCCATCCTCCTCCAGAGTGGCTGATTGGTGATGATGGAGAAGAGTCCTTCTCGTCTTGTTAAGTTCCTTTTCATTCTGTCCTCTTATCCGGCCTGGCGGCCTGCCGATAATGGAAAACAGCGCCTGTGTGTCCAGGTTCATGATGAAGACCAGGGACAAACAGAATGAATTAGGCCTGCTCAGACACAAAAACCTCTAGAACGACAGCGGTTGAGGTTTTGTGAAAAACAAGCACTTTACCTTGAGGAAGATGGGACGTACGGCTGAAGAAAATCAGAGAATGTCTGCCACAAGTACCAGTGTTAAATGAGCAGTTGGGTCACGCTGAATAAGATTTGAACAGATGTGTCCGTGAAGACACAGTACTGATGAATGAGTGGACACTACAAATGATCAATATCCTCTATCATTCTATATAGAAGGCTCATAATGGGTAATGTTTGAATAGCAAGTAAATAAGACCCGAATGAGCCTGAATGTATTTCTAAAAGCACAAACAACACTAAAAGCACACAAACACATAAAGTAAATATGTTAAAGTATATACTTAAAGCCAGTATGCTTTGTATGTCGCAAGCTAGTATGCCAGTATTGGGACATATTACCTTGAAGCTCTTTGTTATGTACTGTACATGCAGCAAATGTTAGAATATAGCTCTTCAGCTATAAGCATGCACTGACATTCAATGAATGCTTAATTCAAAACCATATTGTACTACTCATAGTACTACTACAAACCAATATATCATACTACTCTTACTATTTCTGCCACAGAAAGATATGATAAAATAGTAAGAGTAGTCTAAATTCAGCAATACAGTAAAAGATCCATCAAATAAACTTAATTCATAAATAAATGTAATAAATAATACAAAGCTTGACAGATTGACTGAACAGAGTAAATTTTAATATGCTATATTATTGGTTTAATATATTGTGTAAAATACTTTAATATATTGTGTAAAATACAAGCACAGTGGCATTCATAACACCTTTGAGTAAAAAAAAATAAATTATATAAATATATTGTATTTTTTATACATATTTTAAATGGAAATTAATACATTTTGGGCAATGTTTATTTTAGCCAAATATTTGATAATTATTTCCTATTGGTCTTTGACTTTTCAAAAATGTACAAAAGTATTACAGGTTAAAAATCATTTTTAAATGACTCATTTTTACAATCATGTCACAGACTTGACAGATTGATGAAACACAGTTCTGTTTAATTGGTTTTATTAATTTTATTGGTTTAATACATTATTACCAGGCCACATTCTTATATTTTATTCATATTTACATTTTTATGTATATTTTGAGCCTTTTTTTTAATACAATCATGATACTTTTTGCTCAGGCTTGACAGATTGACTGAACATAGTTTTATTTAATTGGGCATTTTATTGGTTTAATATATTATTATCAGGCCACATTGTTAGATTTTATTCATACTTACATTTTTTAAAATGGAAAACCATACATTTTGGGCAACGTATATTGTAAGGCAAATATTCGCTAATTATTTTCTATCTGTCTGTTAATTTTCAACGATTTAAAAAAGTATTACAGGTTAAATAAGGTTGTGATAAGTTTTGTTCAGACCTGACAGACTTGACAGATTGACTAAACACAGCTCTATTTAATTGGTTTTATTAATATTATTGGTTTAATATATTTCCAGGCCACATTTTTATATTTTATTAATATTTACTTTTTTTTTTAATGGAAAACAATACATTTTGGGCGACGTATACTCTTCCATTCAAAAAGTCTTTGAACACAGTACGATTTTTATTGTTTTTTTAAAGACATCTCTTATGCTCACCTAAACTTTATTTATCTGATCAAAATACAGAAAAAAACAGTAATATTGTGAAATATTATTGCAATTTAAAATCGTTTAATTTTAATATACTTACTTTTTTTAGTATTACTTTTTTTTTTTTATTTATTTTGGAAATTATTTTTCAGGATTCTTTGATGAATAAAAAAAATCAACAACCTAAGTCTTTACTATCACTTTTTTTAATCAATTTAACACATCCTTGCTGAGTAAAAATATTAATAAATTTAAAATATTAGTAAAAAGAAAATTTACAGACCCCAAAATTTTGAACGGTAGTGTATATTTGAATAAACGCTGATCTTTTGAACTTTTTATTCCTTAAAGAATCCTGAAAAATGTGTCACAGTAATATATATAATAAACATATTAATCAGCACAACCGTTTTCAACATTGATAATAAATCAACATATTAGATGTGACACTGAAGACTGCAGTAATGATGCTGAAAATTCAGCTTTGCATCACAGGAATAAATTACATTTTAAGATGTATTACAAAAGAAAACCATTATTTTAAATTTCAATATTATTTCACAATATTACAGTTTATTTCTGATCAAATAAATGCAGCCTTGATGAGCATAAAAACATCTTTAAAAAAACATTAAAAGTCTTACTAATCCCAAACATCTGAACAGCAGTATATTTTGAGCCAGTTTTTGGATAATTATTTTCTATTTGTCTTTGTATTTATAGTTAAAAAATTATTTATTCATTTTTTTTTGCATGTTTTATGGTGATCACAAATCTGGTATATCATGTAGCATTTGTAATGGGATTCACCAAAAAAAAGACAGATCATTCAGTAACTTCAATGGCTGTAATTTAAGTCGTAATTTAAGACAACAGTGATAATTTGAGAGGACAAGCTGTACTTGTTAAATAAGTTAGCTGGTTTCCAACTCCTGGTGACAAAAGCTGCTATAATCCTACTCAGCACTAGTGGATTAGTAGAAGCACAGGGCTAATGAACTCTGCATGGATGCTCTCATTACAGGCCGTGCTGAGATAATAGAGCAAAGGTTTAGGAGGGAAAGCTTGCCATCCTCCACTTCTATCCTCTTACTCCCCATCACCCGTGACCTGGAAGACGTCTGGACTAATCACCGGGTTTGTAAGCCACTTCTGAAGCCGAGGTAAGTCCCAACCCCCGCCTAGATGGAATCGGAACGCCGCAGCGAGAAACAAAATGAGCCAGCCCGTCCGACCGAGACAGACTCGGAAAATTCCGCTCCGCCATCCGCGGGATAGCTGTTTACCTGGTCGCCGTGAGCCCGGAGCACGGTGGGGACGAAAGGGACAAAACCCCAGCTCAGTGGGGAGGGGATTGCACTACACCTGATTGGATGATTGATGGCAGCAGGAGATCCAATCAGGGCTTTTCAGCGAGTACAGTTTGTTTAAGTGGACTGGCAGAAGGTATTTCAGTCTGTCTGGCCCAGCGGGGTCGACATTTGGATTGCACGTTTCTGTTGGATGAGGGAGAAGGAGAGGGGTTGGGTTGGGTTGAACGCCGCAAAGCACTACCAGCAAGTTACCGGCGCCGGCTGCCAAGAAAAGCCTCATAACCATGGCAACGGGCGACGGAACGCAGGCCCTCTTTCTTCGAACGTTATTGGCGCTCGTGTCCGAAGCTTTGCTTTATTTTTCTTAAGCAAACAGCTGTCTCTCGTTCCGAGGGGAGCAGAGGCGCTGTAGATTCTCCTTGTTTAATGAGCGGTTTGACAGGAAACGTCCTCACCCAGGGGGCTTCTGAGGAGCCGCTCGACTGGGAAAACACGCCGCTACTAGCCCAGCGCCACCCTCGCGCAATTAATCACAAATTCAATTGCCTAAACATCTGACGGGGGGATCAAAGACGTGAAATGTGAAATTGGTTGAAGATGGGTTTGACAGAGCTTATCCTTTCCTCGGTTCAGTCTTGCAATACGATGCTCTTTTAACGTGATCTCCTCCCTCAGGAGGTGCCATTGTTGGTAGCGATCATCATTTGTGGAGGGAAAAAATAGCTGCTATGTCATAATTCTGACAGTACGTAGGTGTTGCTAATGGTTACTGTTGGGAGTGTTTTTCAAAATGAAATGGGTTCGGTGTTGCGTGTCATTTTCGGTCATTGTATCTGTCCTCTGTGGTGCTGTATTTCTACAAGTCATTGATCTGTACTGGACGGAAAACATTCTGCATTACGTGTAAGAATTCTAATAGATCCGACAAGGATTGCAAAAGCTTTTGCCGTGTAAGCCACTGAAACAACTATTGATTCGGTCACGGTAGCTGGTTTGTGCCGGTGACAGATATAAGTGTTAGAGATATGGGCAGGATGAAACTCATTTTGCTTACAAACCTATAAATCTACGCTTGTAGGAGTTTTTTACACTGTGCACGGGTGTTGACATATACAGGAAGGTCACAAACAGTTTTCTTCCACAAATAAAGCACACGCATGTACAAATGTCAGAACTACAGAAATAATCGATCTGTGGGTCAGTGACAAATAACAGTGTCCAAAAAAAAAGAGGGTGAAAAATAAAAATAAAACACTGAAAAGTTTAATATGCGGTAGCTTTAAAATATTGTTTCTAAATAATAATAATAATAAAAGTACAATTATTTTCAAAATACTGCTAATAATAATATTTTATTATTATTATTATTATTATTATTTTCATTAATTTCTTTCTTTTAATTAAAAAATTTAAATAAAATAAAATAAAATAAAATAAGAAAAAAGAGTGACATGTCATTGGTCTCATAAAGTGGGAAAAATATTTGTCAATGTTGTAAATTTAACAAACAGTATGTTTTTACAAGTCTTTCTACTTTAAAATGATTTTTTTAATCGAATTTGTCTTTACCAAATTTGTGAAAATAGTACAAATTTTTACACCTTTTTTTCAGTGTACTAACAGATGAAAAAGTTTAAAAATTCAAGTGAAATTATTTTCAAGCACAATATTTTTCAAGATAAAAATATTTTTTTATCTTGAAATGATTATCCTTGTCTTGAAAAATTATTTTTTATCTTGAAAAAGCAAAATTACATTTCAAGATAAGAAAAGGTATTTTTTTTCCCATGATAAAGTTATTTTCAAAATAATAATAATGTACTTTTACTATTTTCATTTTTTTAACGAATTTCTTTTTCTTTAAATCCCAAAAAAAAAAACAGAGAAATAAGAGTGACTCGTCATTTGACCATACATTGGGAAAAAATGCTTTTTATATGTTTTACAAGAAAATAACAAGAAAAAACAGGTTTTTCCACTTCAAAATGTAATTTTTAATCCAATTTGTGACTTTTAATTTCTTTGTAATTATTTGCTAAATTTATTACCAATTTTAAGAAAATGGTAAAAATGAAATCCAAATCAGTTTTGTTCAGTGTATAATATATTATTATTATTATTATTATTATTATTATTATTATTCATAAAGTTCATTCTTTTAATCCCCAAAAAAATATATACTGGGGAAAAAAATAAATAAATTCTACTTCAAATTTTAATTTTTAATCCAGTTTGTTACTTTCCATTTCTTTGTAATTATTTGTTACATTTATTACCAATTTTGTGAAAATAGTAGTAAATGAAATCCAACACCATTTTTTTAGTGTACTACCAGGTGAAAACATTGGAAAATCCAATTTCCTCCACGTTGGAACTGTTTCCAGACCATTCACACATTAATAGCCAGAGACAGGTCTGTGTGCATAGATTGTGTTTTACATAGGCAGGAATAGGGAAGTTTAATAATCGCTAAGGTGAAATTCACACCAGGATTCCACCTCCAAGAAACGATGCCTCAAATAACCCATCCGTGAAATGTATCAACACATGGAAATTAGGTTGTGTACAGCCTATATTTGTACACTATTTGCTTAATGTTTATTCATTACTCTCTGTTCATCTGCGGCAGGAGAATGCATTGCGGTGAAGGTGGGGTTGTGTTTATGCACAATCCAAAGGTTTGTTTCTACAAGTCAATGCACTTCCTGCAAACTCAAAATTAGAATTCCACCGGCAAATCAGAATGAACACTTGAGTCGCTCGATCAACAGAGCAGACAGGGCACTGGAGGTCATTGTGTTATACTGCTGCTTCATTACAGTATGCAGAGGCCTGGGCCTGAGGGGTAACCCCATCTGTTACACAGTGCCATCTAGTGCTGGAGAGTGAGAACACAGCAGGTTACATTCAACCTGCCTTGGTTCTTACTAAACAAGCTCTTGTGTGGTTAAGTTAAATTAACATTATACAACATTTAAAAGAAATAAAGGGATAGTTCACCCAAAATTTGGCCTTTGTTCATCTTCAAAACACAAATTAAGATATTTTTGATGATGCTTTCTGACCCTGCATAGACACATTCCATGTTCAAGGCCCAGAAGGTAGTAAGGACATCATTAAAATAGTCCATGTGACATCCATGATTCAACCGTTATGTTATGAAGTTACAAGAATACTTTTTAAGTGCAAAGAAAACTAAAATAACCACTGATGTCACATGGACTATTTTAATGATGTCCTTAATACTTTTCTGGGCCTTGAACGTGTCAGTTGTGTTTCTGTCTATGCAGGGTCAGAAAGCTTTTGGATTTCATTAAAAATATCTTAATTTGTGTTCTGAAGATGAACGAAGGTCTTACCGGTTTGGAACGACATAAGGATGAGTAATTAATGACTGAAATTCATGTTTGGCTGATTTATCCCAAGAATTACTGGCAAATTGGCACCTTCAATTAAAATAAATACACAAATTCTTACAAGTCTTGCATTTTCTTACAATTAATATATATACATTTTTTTTTCAAAATTATTAATATCCTGAAAATAATTTTACTTTTACTATTATTTCTTAGAAATTAAGAACATCAACAATAATACAAGCTATTATTAGTTTCTCACAAATTTTATTATAATACTGAGAATTTCTTTGCATTTTAGCCTTTTTTCTTTAACTAAAAAATAAATTATGATTAAAAAAATAAATAAATCGAGGGTTAAACTGGGTTGCAATGGTGCTGCAGCACCTTAATCCAAAAACTAAAAAACAAACAAAAAATTATTGCCATACTCTTTTTCATTCCACTCCGAACTAATCCAGTATGTATATTTTTATAGTATACATAAAAACATTTATAATATACAAAACATAATTTACAAAAACTTGTCAAAATGTTCTCGTTAATCTATAAACAGCTTATATTGAAGCCAGTCAAAGTCCTTTTAAAGGCATCATCGGATGCCCATTTTCCACAAGTTGATATGATTCTTTAGAGTCTTAATGAAAAGTCTATAACATGCTTTGGTTAAAATTTCTCAATGGTAGTGTAAAACAACACCCTTTTTACCTTGTCAAAATGAGCTCAGTAAAAATCATCCCATTCTGGTCGAGGCTGCTTTAAATGCAAATGAGCTCCGCCCCTCTCTTCTCTCTGTGGAGTGACGAGCCTGTTTACTTTAGCCACATTTAGCCACGTTTAGCCAAGAAACTTGCTAACTAGCACATTATTAGGAAAGACGATTGCAAAGATTCATTAAAAAAAACCTTATACTTACTTCTGCTGTAAGTGAAGCTGGATCACAAATAGACCCACTTATGTAGATCGGGAGGCGCATTCCCTTCACAAACAAAAGTCATCCACTGCTATGTTCATTATTACATCCAACAACAGAATACCTAACTTAGGAGTCAGTCTTGTCTACGTCCCTCCTCTGGCATCAGAACAATGGTGATCGTACTGTTACAGCTCATTCAAGGCAGGTCTAAGGTAACAAGGTTGTGTCAATCAATCTATTGTGGGAGCAGCCTCTGTCGGTGTGACATCACACAGACAAGAAGCTGAGAATGACTTGATTTGAAAAAGGGGAAAAGACTTTTACAGATTAAATAAAAACCACTGGGTGGATTTTTATCATTATAGGGTGTTTGTGTACACACACTGCCAACACACATTTCACGAGTTCACCCTTACATCTAATCTGGTTGAGTAAACAGTAAGCATATTTTGGCGTGCTGTCCTGGGGGAGGGTTCCGAGCCCGGAATATGGCCCGAACCCAGAGAACCCCCCATCCCAAGTATAGGATGAGGATAGATTAAGAGTGAGGAGTTGGGGTGGAGGGGGGATGCTGAAAAACAGTCGAATGATGGAGGTAAGTCGGCTGTGTGCCTATATATGACTTGTGCTAGTTTGGATGATTAGCTAGTCGAGTTGCACCTGTGCCGAATTAGTTGATTATCTGATTGTGCTCCTCCCGAACTTTGTTATCAAACATCATTTATATTCAAACAACATGTAAAAATGAACTTTGCATTTGATGACCCCTTCAAGACAAGTCATTTCACTCGGCGGCCATATTTGAAACAGCTCTCAGGCATGTAAGTGCAGCTCCTATCTCTTTGAATGGAGAGACATCAAATTCTCCAAAACTGTTCACCAAGCTTACGGTTAAATTTCATATTTGAAATCACCAACGAAATCTGACAACAAATGCCTCATTAAGGCTATGTTCACACTTGGCGTCTTTTTTTAAACTGCCAGCGTCCTGAGCGCTTTTTTAAACGCCACTGCCAGCGTCTTTTTCTGCAGCTCACAGCGTCTTTTCAAGTTGAAAAAACTTTTCTGAAAGAAATGCCCTACATCAAGTGCCTTTTTGACAGCTGACCAATGACAAGCGAGTAGCCAGAACTGACATTTCCATAACAACAAGAACAACAAGAAAAAATGGAGAAGGTGCCGGTAGATAGACTTTTATTTTATTGTTGTGAACCGACATTCTCCTCCCCGTTAACTTCAAAAACCGACGCGCGGCTCCGATAGCCTTGTAGGCAGGGCATCGACGTGAACACTGTTGCGCTTCAGGCATCCCTTTTTCAAATCCCGGCTTGCATACCCTTCCCGATCCCGTAACCCCCACCCCCCCCACCTCTCTCTCTCTCTCTCTTCCACTTCGCTTCCTGTCTAAATACTGCCCTATCAAATAAAGGGCAAAAATGCCAAAAAATAAAAAATAAAACACCAGCACAAGCGCAAGCTTCCTCTTTTCTCGACATTCATACTCTTGCAGGTGTTGTTATAGCAACAAAAGACGCCCTCGGCTGCAACGCTGCCAGATTTTTTTTTTTACTAAAAAAAGTGCCCTTGTCAACTTTTTCTTGTCAAAAAAGACACCAAGTGTGAACATAGCCTAAGCTTGTACCTTATGCTCCAGTAGCGTTAAAAGAAAGCTTGTTTTTGATGCCAGACCAGCCAGTGCATATGCACAGTCATGAGCACGTGTGTGCGAACGCTGCCTGTTTCTACAGGAAACGGAGCTTCCAATGGCAGCCACAGTGGCACAATGACTTTACTAATCAACGACTGGCTCCTTCATTTAGAAGGCAGGGCTTATTTGCCATATTGGGCATTACACTTTCTCCCATTCATAAATAATAGGAGTCTTCCTATATATAAAGTCTGCCAAAATGACAGGTTGTGGAATGTGACACTTTATGATGTAACAGTAACAATTAAGAAGATCAACACCTGCTTCTACATCACTGCCTGTTTAGCCCCGCCCACCGATTCACGGATGTAGTGTAAATAACAAGAAAGGCCAATGCAGGTCTACTCAGAAACGATACAATAAAGATTGCTCCAATTACAAGAAGACACTGTGGAGTGACAAGTCATGGAATAACAGTCTATGGGTGTGTTCACACTTGTAGTTCATTTGATTCAGTTGGTCCAAACCAAAAAGGAAAATTATACATTTGGTCCTAGTCCGCTTAGCATTCACATTAGCATTTTTGACCTAAAGATACCGAACCTAAAGGCATAGTTCACAACCTGATTGGCCGGGAATGGCGGATATTTCATGACGGAACTCACCGAACACTCCAAACAAAAGGAAAAAATGTGTTCGACTTATGTTGTTTAACTTATGATGTGTATGACATCAAATACCTATTCACTGAATGGCCTGCTTAGCGCCACTTTAAATAAAATACACCTAATGCCGTCTGCTGGACTAAGTGTGCTCATTGTTGCGTATATATTATTTTATTTTCACCACCTGTGAACGTACAAAATGTCAGACCCCTTGGACTGTTTGTGTTGGTTTTGCCCTTGTCACACCCCGTTGGACTGTTTTGTTGGTTTCTCCCTCTTGTGTCCATATATGGTTTTCCTGTTCCGTTTCTTGTTAAGTCATTATTGGTTAATCACCCACACCTGTCTTTGTATCTTTAGCACTCCTTTATAAGTTGGATTGTGTGTATGTTGGTGTGTGTGTTCCCCTGCCCTACCAGTCTGGATGTACCATTTGTGGAGTTTATTAAAGACTTTTCGTTATATTACGTCTTAGTTCGTCTCATTCCCACACAACCGTGACGCAAAGAGCTCATAAAAGGCATTTTACCTCCTTGTTGCTCTATGTTTTCCCTCTGCTCATTTTGTTTTGGTTACCGCATGTTCCCTTTGTGAAATCATGTCTTGTATTTGGTCCATGTCGCGTTCATATTTCATTTGAACCACATCAGAATTAGTTTGGAAGCGGACCGAGACCGCTAAAAAGATTTTTGCGCCAGGATGGCAACATTCCCTTAACTTCAAAAATCATCCTACATCGCTGCAAAAGTACCGACCCAAAGATCAAACACCTTTAACAAAAAAGATAAAACAGTGATACATGGCAATTATGATGTTGAGGGAGAACATGAAATGGGAGTTTTTCGACTAACTGTCATGAACCAGAAAAAAACATGGGAGTTCGGGAAGAGCAAGACAAGACGAGCGTTTGACATTAAAATGTATATATATATTTTATTATTTTTATGAAAATAACCAATCGTTTCGCTAGATAAGACCTTACTTCCTCGGCTGGGATCATTTACAACCGCATTTAGGATCCTTTGAAGCCACATTTAAACTACATTTTGGAAGTTCAGACTCGCAGTATATTATATGGAGAAAAATCCTGAAATGTTTTCCTCAAAAAACATAATTTCTTTACGACTGAAGTAAGAAAGACATGATCATATTGGATGACAAGGGGGTGAGTACATTATCTGTAAACTGTTGTTCTGGAAGTGGACTTTTCCTTTAAGTTTCCAAAATCCTTTTTTAACCCTTACTCCTAACATCTCAAATGGAGAGACGATAATGGCACTTGTTGAATCTTCTATCTGTGCCCTTAAAGTTTGGCAAGACTGCAGAAAACCCAGCTTGATTGGGCATTTCCTCTCAGAGGCACGCACAAAAGTCATCATCATTCCTCACTATATTAACTGAATCCAGACAGAGACCTTACAGCCTCAGCGCCTAAATCAACCCGAGAAGAGAGACAGAAGCGACACGAGCACAAACAAAAGTCATTAGGCATTCCTCCGTTTCCTTGACATTATTGCGTTTGTGTGGATGCGTTCTGCGGGGGCTGTAACGGACGGGAGGAATCATCCGTCAGGGGCTGATTATGTAATTTGGGGGTAATTGCCCCCTCCCGCCCCCCATCCCTCCTCTGAGCTTGCGGTACGGTGTGACTGTGATGTCTGCTTCGTGCTAACAGGCACTAATAATTCTGTTTATCTGAACCGGCTGCCATATGCATATCCGCCCTGTTCCTCTGGCAATCAAATTACAGTCACCCTACAATAAATCACTGACAAACTGTTTATTAAACAAAGAGGCTGCGATTGCATTAGTAATGACAGAGATTAATTTGGGCTCTGTTGTGTACCAGAGAGTGCGGCCCCCTGGGCTTTAAGTTTTATGCATAATTTGATGCATGACTTTTCTATGTGCGCTTGATGCAGTGTTGCGACTGAGGTGGCAGAAAGTAAACAGCACTCGTGACCTCGCGCCATCAAAGGTGCCTTACATCCTCTCAGTTGAAGAGTTTAGAGGTGCATCAGTTAAATCAGAGCTCAACATAAAGAGAGGTAACGTGATAAAGTAGCTGTATTTGTCATGTGTGCGCAGATGTGATTGATGTTTTCAATGAATAACTCAAGCATAAAGAATTCATAGCACTGTACGCACTCTTTATAATGTAATCTCAGATTCAGATCAAATTTTGATCTTTTTAATAAATGTTTAAATCAATATATTGTCACGGGGGCGGAGCAAAGCGACAGACACAGTGGGCGTGACGTCAGGCCTCGGAGAGGTTTTTATTAAACAATAAAACAAAGTGTCCAAAAAGGGGAAAAAGTGTCCAAAATAAACGGGGGATCTGGTGTCCTCGACGTGAGGGGATTCCGTGAAGGAGGGGCAGTGTTCAGAAGGGAAGGGTCCAGGTAAGGGGCGGAGTCCGGTGGCCGCACTTGCTCCCCGCTGGGGTCCGCGGCAACGTGGCGGGTAGCGGCTTCCTTTAGCGGCTTCATCCCTTCCTAGCGGCGGCACTTCCTCTGGCGGGTGAGAAGGCCCGGCATCCTGGCCCGCAGCCATGTCCGTGCGGCTCGCACTCGGACCCACGGGATCCGGCAGCTCGTCCATCACATCGGCGGCGCTCGTTCCTTAACGCACCCTTCCTGGACCCACGAGGACACCAGCGTGCATGCACGGGGAAGAGACCGGTCTCCTGAGGAGAGGCGCGCTCGGCATTTTAACAGCGGCGGTGATGAGGCTTCATTCACATCAGGTGTGCCTCATCACACGCCGCCAGACCTGGATGTTTCAGCGCCCCTCCTCCTCCCACACGCCCACTCCCGTCGGGAGCCTGGTGAAGGGCGGCGATTACCGACGGGGTGAAGCTGATAGTTAGGGGGGAGGCAGCCGACTCGTCACATTCCCCCCCCCCAAGCGACATCCCCGTCATCCGGTCGCCGCCCACGCAGGAGTGCTACCTTCCTCAACCAGGCTCCAGCGGTCGGAGTGGGCGGGGATTCCTCTCCGGGCGACTCCCTCTCGCAACGCCACCGGACCGGGGACAGAGAAACCGGAATTTAGTCGACAGCCTCAACCAACCGCAGGGTAAGTGATACTAAATAAGAAAAGTCACTTACCCCTTTAGCGGCTGGGAGGCCGTCACCGTTGTTTCTCCGTCCCTCCGGGTCCGAATCTTCATTGACTTTTGCGAGCGAGAGGGGATGACGTCATCAGGTGTTTCCCACTGCGCTGCCTAAGCTCCGCCCATGCCCGCATTCTCCACCACTTGTCACGGGGGCGGAGCAAAGCGACAGACACAGTGGGCGTGACGTCAGGCCTCGGAGAGGTTTTTATTAAACAATAAAACAGAAAGTGTCCAAAAAGGGGGAAAAGTGTCCAAAATAAAAGGGGGATCTGGTGTCCTCGAAGTGACGGGGTTCCGTGAAGGAGGGGTAGTGTTCCAAAAGGGAAGGGTCCAGGTAAGGGGCGGAGTCCGGCGGCCGCACGCGCTCCCCGCTCAAGTCCGGGGTGCGAGGGGCGGCGGCTTCTCTAGCGGCATCGTCCTCCTCCACCTACGCGGCGCTTCTGGGGGATAACACGGCCCGGCATCCTGGCCCGTCAGCCGTTACGGGTGCGGTCCGCACTCGGACCCGCGGGGTCCGGCAGCTCGTCCATCACATCGGCGGCGCTCGTTCCTTAACGCACCCTTCCTGGACCCACGAGGACACCAGCGTGCATGCACGGGGAAGAGACCGGTCTCCTGAGGAGAGGCGCGCTCGGCATTTTAACAGCGGCAGTGATGAGGCTTCATTCACATCAGGTGTGCCTCATCACACGCCGCCAGACCTGGATGTTTCGGCGCCCCTCCTCCTCCCACACGCCCACTCCCGTCGGGAGCCTGGTGAAGGGCGGCGATTACCGACGGGGTGAAGCTGATAGTTAGGGGGGAGGCAGCCGACTCGTCACAATATGAAAAGTGCATCTGATGTTTTTCTTTAAAACAAGGTGGATTTTAGAGGGTTTTGCATCTGAACTCTTATATAGACAGTTTAAATATACGCTTTAATTATGGTATTTTAGTCACTGATAAATAGTAACACTGATTAAAAGAAAAAAATATGTCCTAGTAATAACAGATATTTTAGGCCTTGGTTTTAGACATGGTTTTACTTTCTGATGAGCGTTGTTGATAAAACACCAACTTTGAATGAAAATGAATGACTTTTGGTTGTTTTGTATGTGAAAAACACTAAACAGCCCTTTACACATAAGATTGATAATTGGCATCTATGATTTCATGAAGAACATTTCCACTGGACAAAAGGTTTTTTGTAGTGGAAAAAGTTATTTAGATTATTAGAATGTTCTATATACTACGAAAAAATGGTTCTTTTAAAGGGTTAGTTTGGAAAAACATGAGGGTGAGTAATTAATGACAGAATTTTTGGGTGAACTATCCAGATGATTCTATCTGAGCTATGCATTTTAAACGAACAGGCACTAGTGTAAACATAGCCTAAAAGATATTTGAACTTTATTAAAACTAATTGCACTGATTTACTGTGTTGGTTACATTTTGTTTCTTTGTACTTTTTTGTTTCTTTGTGCAGTGGCTCAGGAAATGAGCATTCGAGTCTATAATGTCAACAAGCTAAAAAACAAAAAAACAAAAAACAAGCTACAATCTTAAAAATAAAGGTGCTTCATGATGCCATAGAGGAGCCTTTTTTGTCTAAATGGTTCCATAAAGAACCTTTAATATCTGAAGAACATTTCTGTTTCACAAGAGGTTCTTCGTGGCAAAAGAAGGTTCTTCAGATTATAAAAAGGTAAGAAAAAGATGGTTCTTTAAAGAACCTTTGACTGAATGGTTCTTTGTGGAACCAAAAATGGTTCTTCTATGGCATTGCTGTGAAGAACCTTTTAAGAGTATAAAAAAACAAACAAACAATATAATTAAAAAAAATGTAAAAAGTTTTTTTTTTTGAGATACTGTAATCTTGTCACAATCGGTATTGAAAAAAGTATCGTTCAGGAATCGGTATCAAATTCAAGGTATTGGTATCAAAAAATTTGTGAATGATACCCAGTTTTATTCAATTAATTGTCCCATTACTTTATTGTCATTTTACATTCGACTGAGTTAATTATTAGCTTTTCATCAACCCATGAAACCCTTTAATTTTAAGAGTGTTTATCAGAGAGGCAACAAATAAATTTATGAAATACACTAGACACAACTTTACAGAGAATGTTAGAGAAGGTAGCAGCGAGAATATGACACATAGACCAAAGTAAAATATCACATGGAATAAAATTCAGCTACTATACATGTCATTTTTACTGATAAATGTAATTCATTCAGAATTAATTATCCATAATAATGTTCTCGAACACACACATATGGGGCATTTTCAGAAACAATCAAACATAATCTATGTTTAAAAGGCCACCTACATAAATTGTATGTGTAATTTATATATTTGATTAAATAAATTCAGTTTTCTGAATCTCATTTCAGTAAATTCCTCATCCTGCCATTCCAATTCAAATTCCAATTCATCATCCTGTGACCAATTCAATTCAAATTCAACACTAATGGAATCAAACAGAGCCATACTCTGAATTTTGCCAAATCCTGCCATACACAGTTTCCTAAAAGCATAAAACATTTTCTGATCATCAAGCCTATTGGACAGTGCCCACAGCACCACCCAGGGTGTCCTCGGCACACGCTCTTGCTCTCTAGCTCTCTAACATCATCCACGCACACACGGTAGACACAAACACAACAGATAATGTGTTTTATAACAGTGTAACACATATGGGGGGAGATGTGCATCTCTGTACAGTGGTTACTGCTGATCAGCTCTCTCCACTCTCGTTAAAGGGACCCAGAGCAGCTGGTGGAGGAGGGAGAGAGGCGGAGGGCTGCATTTGGGGAGTATTTGCCTCCTATTCTCCGGGCCAGATGGGTGCTGATTATTGGGAACAAAGCTAGAGACACTATGAAGCCAATTTGAAGCTCCCCTGGGGCCCATATATAGCCTATTAGCAAAATCCAATTGAAAATGGAGCACAGGACCCTATTAGAGGGATGTTTTTGGCATGCGCGATGCTTTTCCTGTCACCAGGGCCTGAGATATGCATACGTGTGCCCGATCTGCAACTGCTGCATTAGGAATATGGGAAGCTAGGTGCATTTATCTGTAAATGGTGCGTCTTCAAGCTGAACTGTTTAAGTTTTAAGAGTGTGTACTTCCCAAAAGGCATCATCTAGAGTTTGATCTGAACACCCGGAACCTCTAATGAGAAACAGTTGTTAAATAGGACTCGTTCAATGACCCTCAATATCTAAACTTGAGCGTCATACACAATGGAATTAATTAGATATTCTCTTCCATGCCTTGTGGAAACGCACAGCCATATCCACTGAACTGTTGAGACCTTCTACCGTCGTTTCAGTTGAGGACTCGTCACTTTCCCGCTCGTCAAAGTTGGTTGGGTGTTCAGGTGGGGGATATGTGACTTGAGGGGTGCGTTGGTCGTATGCTGTGCGTTAACCTTGTCTGGCACATTTTTCAGACGTTCTGCGCTTGAGATCCTAGTGGGAGCTCCTGCGGCAGTGAGCAGATGTGTCCTGGTGTCTCTCAACATGTTTTTGTAAAAGTAAAACGCAGAACAGGTCTTAAATATTTCAAAGGCTTTTAAATATTTTACAAATGCCTCTTTCACGCACACACATTTACCGTGCACAGGATATCTTGATTTTAGATAACACCGAATGGAACTGTGAAAACAATGATTGTTTTCAAACAGGTTTCCAGGACACTAAATGATTCCAGGCGAGGAAGAAGGGTCTTACCTAGCGAAGCGATCAGTTATTTTCTAATAAAATGTACAATTTTATATACTTTTTCACCTCAAATGCTCGTCTTGTCTAGCTCTGCAATGCGTATGCGAACTCTGTGTAATCCGGGTCAATACAGTTAGGGTACGTAAAAAAAACTCTGATTTTCGTCCTACATCACTGCAGGAGTACTGACCCAGTGTTTACAAAGAGAACATGCAAGGAGGGTCAAACACCCTTTACAAAAAAAGATAAAACAGCAATGTAGGACGATTTTGAAGTTGGAGGAGAAAATCATAGTTTTTCGACATACCCTAACTGTATTGACCCGGATTACACAGAGTTCGCATGTGCATCACAGAGCTAGACAAAATGAGCATTTGCGGTTGAAAAGTATATAAATTGTCCATTTTATTTTAGAAAATAACTGATCGTTTCGCTACATAAGACCCTTATTCCTCAGCTGGGATCGTTTAGAGGCCTTTGAAGCTACATTTAAACTGCATTTTGGAAGTTCAAACTCCATAGAAGGGCAAAATAGAAATCCACTATACACTCTTAAAAATAAAGGTGCTTTAAAAGGTTCTTCACAGCAATACCATAGAAGAACCATTTTTGGTTCCACAAAGAACCATTCAGCTAAAGGTTCTTTAAAGAAGGTTCTTTCCATCTCATTCCTACCTTTTTATAATCTGAAGAACCTTCTTTCGCCACAAAGAACCTTTTGTGAAACAGAAAGGTTCTTTAGATGTTAAAGGTTCTTTATGGAACCATTTAGATAAAAAACGTTCTCCTATGGCATCGTGAAGCACCTTTATTTTTTTTAAGAGTGTATGGAGAGAAAAACTGAAATGTTCTCCCCCCAAAAAACATAAATTTCTTTATGACTGAAGAGAGAAAGACATGAACATCTTGGATGACAAGGGGGTGAGGAAATCTGTACATTTTTGTTCTGGAAATGAACTTCTCCTTTAATGGATGTGGATAACACCTAACAGACCTCGATAATGTGACTGCAGCTTGGCTTAATCCAGATTGTATATATATATTAATCAACAATAATTGGCCTCAAACTTGCACAGTTTTTCCAAAAGACAGAGATGACAAAATACTCAATTACGGATTGTGTCAAGTATACTTGGACAGAGTAATGAAGACTATAGCTCAATTATAATGAAGACTGTAGCTCAATTATAACAGTGCATGTAAATGAACTTGCAGTCTGTACACTAAATCAACCTACCATTGGTTTACTTAGTCTCTAGGCTGAGAAAAAGGGGGTTTAAACAACTAAAAAGTTACACACTTCACACACTAAGCTACAAAAGGTCAGTACATGGATTTACTAGAAATTATCTGTAGTGTCGTACCCTAATATGTCCTGTGCAATGCAAGCTTTGGTCTGTCAATCATGAGAACCATGAGGTCCAACCCCAATCACTCTATCATTATGGATATGTCCGAAGGGAGTTGTCCTTGTTATGGACGGTCAGCAATTACAGGCACTCTCAGCAAATGACTAATGAACCACCATCGATAACTTGAAACCCAGAGCCTGACATCTGCATTGAACAACCACACTCAGCAAATTTAGCTATTCTGCTTTTATCTTCTCTCTCTTGAGCCCTTAAAGGGCTAAATGGTAGAGAAGGGGCCTCATACAGCATGTGCGTGAGAACTGATCCTAGAGCTGCCAGAGAGGTGATGGCCATGCTAATGAACTTTAGTTAATCCTGACATTACCAGTCCGATCACACTTTGCGCTAAGAACGTTTTAAACCACAATCACTCTCCTGAGACTATCATCATAACCATGAGAAGGTAATTAGAATTTCACGTTTAACCTTCTTTTAAGCATTACTAAAAAAGGAGGAAGTTACTTTGATTGGACAAGATGGTAAGTTTTACCTGGGAGAGTTACAATTTTAAGATCTATGATGTGATACTACAGATGTGTCACTTTTATTTAAATCTTTAAAGGAACATATGCGGCATATTATCACTGATTTTTGATTTTTTCACTGAGATCCACTTACAATGCAAGTCAAGCTTTCTGGCACCAAAAACAGTCATAATTTAGTTTAACATGAACATTTTTTATATTAATGTATATATGTACAGTTGCAATCAAAATTATTCAACCCCCTTGACCCTCAAGACATTTTGTTGTGGAAAACAACATTTTATGAAAACAATTCAACAAAGGCATAGTCATCTATTAGATAAAGTTTATTAATACACAATTGAGTGATTTTTGAGAATGTAACATTGATGAATCATGATAAAATTGGCTCTAAACATTCATGTTCAAAATTATTCAACCCCCAAAAGTCAAATTTGGTGCAGTATCCTTAATTCTTCAAAACCACTAATAAACGCTGCTTGTAAGTGCTTAGAAGCTTCTAAGACACCTTTCTACTGCAATCCTGACCCATTCCTTGCCTGAAAAAGCTTTCATATCACTGATAATCTTTAGTTTTCACTAAAAAGCCACTGCTTTTTTCAAATTCAAACAAATATTTTCAAGAAGAGTTAAATCTGGAGACTAGATTGGAAACAGACCACTCAAGAACATTCTGTGACTGATCCCTGAACCAAGCATCAGTAGATTTGGATGTTTACTTTGGGATGATTGTCCTGCAGGAAAGTCCATTGATCATCAGCTTCAGTCTTTGCACCAGAGGCATCACAATTATTGCCCAAATGGCCTAATACTTAAAGAATTCATGATGTCCTTTATACAGTCATGATTTCCATGTCCTACAACAGTACAACACCCCCATAACAGGACTGGCCCACCGCCAAGCTTGACGATGGAGATGGTGTACTTCTGCTTATAAGCTTTGCCCTATTTTTTGCACCAGACATACTGATGATCCATAGGTCCAAAAAGCTCCAGTTTTGTCACATCACTCCATAAAATATTCTTACAGAGCTCCAGGTCTACCCAAATGAATTTTAACATGTTTAAGCCTGGATTGTTGTTCTACTTGATAAAGAGCGGTATTCGGCAAGATGCCTCAACATGAAGGACATACTTTTCTAGTGTTCCTCCTATATGCATATTTTTCCTCTTTTCATTGGGTCATCTTGCAAGTCTTTGGCTGTACATTGCAGGTTTTTCTCTGTTGCTCTGATCAAATATTTTATGATATTGTGCTTTTTTGTTCAAAAACTTCAAAGGTTTTCTGGTACAACACATTTTACACTAAGGAATAAGGCTGCCAGCTGTGTCTATAGGAACTTTTAATGTCTTAGAAATCTTCATGTAGCCTTAGACTTTCTAATATAATAAAACATATAATAAAACTATTTATTCTCTATAGTTTGCTACTCAACTTCAGCACATGCATGGGTTAAATGTATGTATGTGTAACAGCTCAAGCTAATTCTGTGTTTTTCATAGAGTTTCTAAAGGCTTAATTGTGTTTTAAGACAATTTTGTTCAATACCATAAAAATAAATGACTTAAAAACAGCTATGTTGAATAGGGGTTGAATAATTATGACATAGCTGTTATTAAATCCTATAACTCACAAACATTACATTATATATTGACATTATCACTCTTAATATGCCAGCAAACTGTTGTAGATGCAATTTTTATAAAATCCTGGATCTTCAGAAAAACTTGTATTTGTAAAGTACTGCAGTCTCTGAGAGGTTGAATAATTTTGAACGTAACTGTATATAAAAATAAATTGCTATAGCAATGAAAAAAAATTGTGGTAGGGCCAATGAAAACAAAAAAGAATCTGAACTACTGGCTCGACCGGGCACACAGAAAAAAGAAAAAAATGAATCGCCATCGAGGCTCAATTCTTCTTTGTAATTTATCATATTTTACAACTCTAGAAAGATTAGTTTAAAAACTGTTCAAATCAATCAAATTTCTTTCCTGTATAAATCAATAAATCTAATTTGTCTGGGAGCTTCTGAGAGCTTCCTCTTTAAACAAATATATACAGACATTTATGGAGTGATCCTAATAGAAACTTAACATACCCAGATGGTACTAAAGAAGAGGGTGAACATGATATCGTCTACATAAGTGCAGAGCACTCCAAGAAATCCACCCTACTGTAGAGTGGACAGTGAAATGAATAACACTTGCCTACTTTGATTTCCTTCCAACGTGCTCTTTCGTAGATATAAAACAGATTATGTATCAGGGAAATGGATTCCCAGCAACCTGATAAACACATCGCTCTCAGATCTCAAAATCTATGTAAACATAACCACAGAGGTAAACAAACACTGCAATTCCTTCTCATGTGGTTGGGGAAGAATTGGCAGTTGTATGAAGCTTTGATTGGCTTTAAACGTCTGGAAAGAATGCACGTGTGCATATGTGACAAAAAAAGATGTTTTCTGACTTTGTAGCTTGAGTCATAAGTTTCTGAGCGAGAGATTTCAGCACAGCTATTAGAAACTGGGGTCTGAATATTGATCGAACCTCCTCGAAAGCTTCCACAGGCCTAAAGAAGATATCTGCTCTTGATTTTGTCTTGGGACCTGAGGATTCTTTTCCCCAGAGTGTAGAAATCCCATCTCAGCCCTTCAAATTGATTCTCAGAGAGAAAGATGAAACAATAAACAGGGACAAACAGAGGAAGCCCCAGGGAATGGATTGTACCAAGTCAACCCACTCCAAACCTCCTACGAGTCAATTACAATGAAAATGAACGCCAGACTCTACTTCTCGTAAGCTGAATTCTTAGGCAAAACATCTCTAAGCTGAAGCATCATATATAAAGCACGATTCAGTCACGGTGAAGCCTTTAACCTGAGCTCAGTGAGCTGTTGAAGTCATTAAAGACAGACACTTCAGAGGCACACGGGAGGTTTCCCCAGCTCACAGCATTTCTTCCCTGGTGACCAGCATTAAAGAGCAAGTAAAACAGTGTCACATTTTATGGCGTCGAGTCTTTTTCCATCTGTTGAGGAAAACTACATGTGTGCGAGGAGCAGAATAGTGGGAAAAGAGTAAGTTCTCTTCAGACAGAGTATTTTCAGGACAGTTTGCTCCTCTAATCTCTTCTATACCACAGTAAGCCGAAATTAATGTCATACACAAGCCTCGCTTTTGAAAGGCAGCACATCAGCAAAAAGTAATCTTCAGAGACACACACACACACACACACACACTTCCAGTCCTTTTCTGCTGGCACAGTAGCTTAAATTTAGTAGACATATTCACACGTCTGGTTTCTTCCTTTTGGCTTCTGACACAATTCTATTTTCACTTCCACAAGCCAGCATATCAGCAGCAACAAATCAATATGTGTGTGCTAAAATTGCACAATAATATATATATATATATATATATATAGCATGGTGGTACACACATTTATACACATGTAGTCAGCAACATAGAGATATGATTTAGTGTGAAACTATGTGTCATGTATCTATCTAATTTCTGTCTCAAATTTGAGACCTAAAGAAAATAGACCCACCACCTCCTTCTTTAGGACAGAAGAAACATCTTAGTATAACTCAGGTACATCTGATATGGACAAGCTAATCAAGCAAGACGTACTAATCAACAGCAAGATTGCGAATGAGATATGACTTGCGGTCAGTAAACAAGTTAATATTGAGTAAATTACATTTTAGACATAAGTATGTCAGTAACCATCTATTTTGCCCAGCTAACGAATATAGTTCCTAAAAAGCCAATGCAGAATCAACCGCCTGCGTCGTGTCTCCGTGCACAACACAGGAGTAGTGATTTGTTCCTGAATAAATGAGCGTTTTGAATGAATCTGCTGAGAGTAAATGACTCACTATTATAAAGACAGCCACTTATTGGCCGATAGCACACATACATCTCGGAGACGTCTATTTGACGTCTGCATTTACATCTGGAAGACGTATTTTTAAGAGTGTTTGCTCATCTGCAATACATCTATTGGACGTTTCCTATCAGATGTCAAAAAGACATCTGTTAGATGTCTTTAAGATGTTTATGATTTAGAATATATGTAAAACTGATATCTTACAGACGTCTGTTAGATGTTTGTACACAGCAGATGCTTTCCAGATCAAGTGAGCTTTAACAGACATCTTGCAGACAGACGTAAATGTGCTATCTGGGCACCTACTGGAATAACAATATAAAAAAATCAATAAAACTTTCCGAGCACTAATGGACAGAATTGAGCCTGTCTGAAACAGTGTTGTATAAACAATATAATTGTCAGTCCTAAATATAAGTAAAGGTGCCTTTATAAAAATTGAGGTATCAATGTGGATATTTGCCAATAATATAAGCTGCGAAATATATGAGTGATGTTCATATATTCGGATGATGTTAAGGGCCGTTCTCACAGAACGTGTTCCACTGCACTGTTTTTCAATTTTTTTCCATGTAAACACGCACTAGTGACTAGATGAACGTGTTCCAGATAGCACACGTACATCTACAAGATGTCTGTTAAAGATCGCTTGATCTGTAAGATGTCAGTTTTACATACATTCTAAATCATAAACATCTTAAAGACATCTACTAAACATCTATTTGACATCTGATTGGAAACGACCTATAGGTGTACAGCAGATGAGCAAACACTCTAAAAAATATGTCTTGCAGATGTAAATGCAGATGTCAACTAGACGTCTCATTGATATACGTGTGCTATCAGCTATTTGAACGTTGCGCAAGCTTATCGCTTTCTTTGTAGCAAATGACACAGCATTCTAAAAAACCAGAAAGTTCTTTTTAAATACAAAAAAAAAACTTCTGTGCAAATGGCCCTTTACCCATTCTTTGGTATTTTCCTCAAGATTCTGATTTGTAATTTGTGAAATTAATCGATATGGTTCGACAGATTTAAAGGGAACCACCAAAGCTTTACTTCCCATTATTTTTTCACTTTGCAAATGTAACAAAAAGGTCTGAAAAAATGTTCAAAGTATAAAGAATTTATACTTGACGAAAGTATGTTAAAAAAAACTGTACTTAAAGGGATAGTTTACCCCAAAATAAAAATCACTCCATGATTTACTCACCCTCAAGCCATCCTAGGTGTATATGACTTTCTTCTTTTGGACGAATACAATCAAAGTTATATTAAAAAAAATGTCTTGGTTCTTCCAAGCTTTATAATAGCAATGAATGGGGTTAAAGATAAAGTTGGATGGATAAAGTCCAAAAAAAATGCATAAATCATAATATAAATACTCTGCACGGCACCGGGGGGTTAATAAAGGCCATCTGAGACAAAATGATGCATTTTTGTAAGAAAAATATAATATTTAAAACTATAACGTAAACTCAACCATCTGCCAACTGTCGTATATGTGTTCATGAGAGAGTGCCATTCTAGCAGATGATGTATTGTAACGGAGTGAATGAAACGAGAGGCGAGCGGATCCATCTGTGAGCTTTTATTTAAGGGACGAGACAGATACATGGTCGAACAGGCAGGGTCGAACAATGGCAGGCAGGTATAACGAAGACGATACACAATAGAAGTCCGAGAAACAGGCGAGGGTCAATCTGTGGCGAACGTAATCCGTGAGGAGCTTGGCGAGGAGAATAACCAGGAAACACGAGCGAGAGTCAGTAGGCAGGCGGCGATGAGTCGAAACGAGATAACCAGGCGGGAGAACAAAACACTGGGAACTAGGAACTAGGAACTTGGGAACGCTAACAATAGAACAAAACAACAACTCACAATACTCCGTGGTTTGCAAGGGGAAAGACCGGGGCTTTTATAGCGCCGCTGATAGGTCGCGGGTGAAGTACAATGGCTGATGGGGAATGTAGTCCGGGGTGTAGTGCAACAGTCCGTGTGAGATAGGGCGAGAGTGACATCTGGTGGTGAGCGGACCGTGGGACACCGACCAGATTCGTGACATGTATGATGTAGATAAACAGAGTGACAAATGCAGAAGTGGCGAAAGTGGAAGCGCAAAATAAAACACTTATAACAAATTTGAAGTACAAAATGAGGATTTGTAAAGAATTTTTTTTTTGATATAAGCCAAGAGTGTACAAACATCTTGTTTTTTCACACAAAAATGCATCGATTTGCTTCAGAAGGCCTTTATTAACCCCCCAGGGCCATGTGGAGCACTTATGATAGATTTATGCACTTTTATTGGACTTCATCCATCCAACTTTATCTTAAATCTCATTCACTTCCATTGTAAAGCTTGGAAGAGCTAGGACATTTCTGAATATAACACTGATTGTATTTGTTTGAAAGAATAAAGTCATATACACCTAGGGCTTTAGGGTCAGTAAATCATTTGGTAATTTCATTTTTGGATAAACTATGCCTTACAAATACTACTACTAAAGTATTTGTATTTATTATAGACCTCTGGTCTGGAGCAAACACAGACAAGCATAGTGATACAAACAGTGAAAATTCTCACTGATGTTGAACTGCCAGGACCAAAAATTATCATTAAGTTGGTCTCTTCAGCAACGAACATGTTCTTCTGAGTGCGAGAGACACACTTCAATGCAATATGAGAATAAAGAAAGAGAGAGAGACAGGAAATAAAGAGTAAAAGAGATGTGTTGAGTGCTGTGTTTCTGACTGAGGGTCCCTCTGGTCTGATGCTGGGCTGCTATGATTGGAAAAGTAATTATTGGCCTGTGCGGAGCATCAGAGTGAGTGACAAGCTGAGCTAGAGGCTCCAAGGCAGACTGTGTCAACCACTGCGCCGCCACAGAGCCCGGTCTCCACGGGCATGTCAAGACTAGACTGTGCCTAACCCCTCTGACACCCATTCAAGGAGAAGAGCTTATTCATTTTGTTACTCCCCTAAAACCACTTAAATATGGCTCTCTCCTCTGTGAAGATGAGTATGGGGAGATCAGGGTGCAGGGGTGAGTAACTGTGGCAGCACAAAGGTGAAACATGCTGCTCTTTAGATAAGAATGAGTGACAGCCAAAACTTCTGAGTGAAGGTTCATCACTCCCACAAGAGAGTCTGTGCTCAGTTGCTCTCACTGGAAAGGATGTGACATTCTAAGTGTCAGAATACAAACTCAGAGCCTTGCTGAAATCCACAGAGCAGGTTAAGACTCATGCATTAGTCTTTCAAATCAGCATATATTTGATGATCTCTCTGATATAATGTAAAGTTTTATGTTCCTTCTATATGTTGATTACACCAAATGATTGTGCTGGTTACACCACATGGCTTTGATTTTGTATAAAAAATATTTTAAATGTCCTAATTGAACTATGGCCTAATTCTGGCTTAGTCTAAACCCTGTCTGTGAAACCAAGTAATTATATTAAATGATGCTAAACTTCTACTAATTAGCTTTTTCCTTCATTATGATATCAGGACAGTTGTATTACCCTAAGATATGTGATAAATACCAAAGTGACCTTTTTATTTCTAAATTAAAAGCATGCTCATTATAGAAAATATGTACTCAAGGCATTGTTTGCATTTTTAATGTCTTTCTGAATAAATTATTAGATACGGACAATTTTTAATGAAGTGTGATGCATAAATATAGGCATGTGTCTACTTCATTTATCCATATTCTTTATTTTTGGATCAAAAGCCTCTATCAAAAGCACAGTGTAATAAATTCTTGAATAAGAAACCAGCATTAAAATGCAATCAGGGAAGTGAGACATCTAATAGATTAATAAACTATAGCTAATATAGTTCAAACCCATTTCAATCGCAGCATGGTCTCAACAAACTTAACTTATAACTCGTGTAGAAAAGTATGGAAAGTGCAAATTGAATGGCTTCCACATGTAAGGTTTTTCTGAGGTGACTGCTGCACTGACACGGCCAGTCATAAAATCTTCTACATTTTCTTTTATTACAATGAAAATATTTTTAAGTCTGTTGAAGTTTCACCAAACTGTTTCAACTATTTCACAGAGAAACTTTCCACCCTCCTATGGGATGTTAAGAGTTCTCTGTTAAAGTTCAAGTGTGTCTGTAGCTCTTGACCCCTGTCTGGAGAGCCCAACATCAGTGACAGAGGGTCAGAGGTGTTTGGGTTCAAGAATGGTTGTTTACTGAAGCCTTCACAACCATCTCAAATCCCATTAAGAGACCCCAACCTCACCAGTCCAATATGAAAGGCTGAAATGAATCATACAGATGGTCGACCATGCAGGCATTACAGGATACAGCCGCCATTAAATTTGTATGGATCACCTTCAGCAAGAATTTAGACCTTGTAAGAGAGTTCAGTAGGCAAACTTTCCTTAGAAAACAGAATTACGCAATGTGCATTATGCTTTCTTGTTTCTCCTCAATGTTAAATTAATTCTGTCATTAATTACTCACCCTAATGTCATTCCAAACCTGTAATACCTTTATTCATCTTCAGAACACAAATTAAGATATTTCTGATGAAATCTGAGAGCCTTCTGACCCTGCATAGACAGCAAGGGAACTACCACAGTCAAGGTCCAGAAGGGTAGTAAGGACATTGTTAAAGTAGTCCATGTGACATCAGTGGTTCAACAATAATTTTATAAAGCTACAAAAATACTTTTTTGAAAACACAAATAATGACTTTATTCAACAATTCTTCTCTTCCACATGTGTCATGGTACTCCTGTGAATGGCGGCAGACAGTGATGCCTACTTTTTTGGGGGAGTTGCACCACATGACATTTTACAACATATAGTTCAAGTCCTAAACTAATTTTTCATTGTCATAAAAAGCTCAAATTATGTAATATTTTAAAAGACAAGGGGTCCCACTGACATAATTTTCCTGTTGTATGTTTTTTTTTCCTGCATGTTGGTTGCTCCACATGACTGATTTGATAGACATTTTTCTTCCCTTATAAAAGAAAATTGTTCAGTAGGCTGTTTCCAAACCCGTAAGACCTTTGTTCATCTTCAAAACACAAATTACGATATTTTTGATGAAGTCTGTGAGCCTTCTGACCCTGCATAGACAGCAAGGGAACTACCACGTTTAAGGCACAGAAAGGTAGCAAGGACATTGTTAAAACAGTCCATGTGACATCAGTGGTTCAACCGGAATTTTATGAATCTATGAAAATAATTTTATGCGTAAGTAAACAAACATAACAACTTTATTCAACATTCTCTTGCGCGTGTGTTGTGGTACACTCGTGAACGGCGGCTGGTGGTGATGCCTACTTTTTTGGGAAGTCGCACCACATGACATTTTACAACATTAAGTTCAAGTCCTAAACTAATCTTGCCTTGTCATAAAAAGTTCAAATTATGTGATATTTTAGGAGACAAGGGGTCTCTCTGCCAAAATGTTCCTGTTTTATGTTTTTTACTGCATGTTGGTTGCACCACATGACTGATTTGATAGATTTTTTCTTCGTTATAAAAGAGAATTGTGCAGTAGAATATATTCAGAGAAAGTTACTCTTACAGGTAAAATGGCTATATTTAGCCACAGACGGGAAGCCAAGAAAACAATTAAATCTTATCGGCTAATAGTTTCACAGCCTTGACGAGCTTACCTGCACCCTTGCTCTATTCCTTCTTTCTTTCAACACATCTCTGAGCATGACAGACACTTTTATCTTTCCATTTTTAATATCATGCTCTAATTATTTACTCTTCAGGTGTATTAAAGTTGAGCTGAATAGTGACGAGATCCGCCCTGTTAGCTTTAATTACTTGTCTTTGTTCGCTCCTCTGTGAGTTTAATGAATGAGCCGAGCAAAATTAAAAACGCGTAATGAAATGAAACCCAAACAGCAGACAGTAAGCCACGTTTCCTTCAGATGGGTGCGAGCGGGGGCGGAAAACACGGGCATAATCATTTATCACCGTAAAGTTGAACCATTTAGTGACGTTATTATCATCGTAGCCGTCTCAGTTTGAACTAATACGCCACAGTTGAAGAAACAGCAAGCCCTCCCATTTGTTTCAGCCGGTTATTTCCATGCATCGAAAAAGATTGTTTGTCAAGATTATGCATGACATTAGAAATGTCAGATGCCTCGTACATAAAGGAGACGGATGTCAGTATGCGGCGAGGAGGTGGAGAAGAGCGAAGGTAGGAGGGAGATGAATGTCAGCGCTAGAAAAACAAACGGCGCCCGCAAGCCTGTGCACCGTCCCCGCACTGAATTAAACCCGAATTCATCAACTAACAGCCTGCCTTATACCAGAGTCCACAAAGGAGCCAAACAGCCATTTAGATGCAAGTTAACAAGTGAAACTGCTCGGTTTGGGACTGATGGTTTGTCTAAATGCTAATTTATGTTCAAAAAGAGCTCGACATTCCAAAGGCATTATGTGTAGAGGCAGACAGATTGCAGCAGAGACATCAAACTGATTTCAGACCGACTGCGTTATTCTCTGCTGGAAGGTTATTTTCCCCCACTGGCCAAAGCGAGATTGGATTTCAGTAATGAAACCGGCTAATAATGCTCATTATACCCTTAATCTGGAAACAAATTTGTTTTTTAATAACACAGCGATTCATACGTGTAATTAAAAAGTAACTTGGCATTTGTCATCCCAAATTAAACAAATACAGCGCGACTCGTGTGGAACCGAAACGGTGTCTGAAAACGGTAACAAAATAATTGACGTAGCAAAAACTGTTATGTCACATGGGGGAAAAAATTAAATAGTACTGTTAAAATATCAAATGAATGTTATAATCCAGCAGCTGGAGCCTTTGAAACATATTAAGTCAAATAGACGTCTGAGGGAGGACATGAGTGTCTGCCTTGAGGTTAGCTTTCAGATTAAGGCTTTGGGTGGACGCTAGGGAAAAGAAAAGGTTTCTGATTCTGTGTTGTACTCTACAGTTCACAGTTCGAGGGCAGTGCTACTGATCTAGGGTCAGCTGAAGTTTAAAGTTTAGAAAAGACATGATTCTGTTTTAATTTCCTGCCTGTCTGCTAAAGGGAAGATCGAGTCAGTGGGTTAATCCACCAAATCAGCACATCTATAACCAAACCCAAAGCGAAAGAAACAGAGAGAAGACGTTTTCCTTTTCATGACAGGTCATTCAAAGCGCAAACCGGACAAAGTAATCCGTTACGAGCCAAAAGATCCATTTTCTTGATTTTGTGTTTCATTGCCGAGATGAAACTCGTTCAGATAACGTCTTAATACCCTGTTTCACGACACTTCTGAAGGGAGGGATGGAAATGTGGCATGAATACGTTAACGTCTCACAGTCTGTGCTGCAATCTGGGGAGAATGGAAAGTCGAGAGAGACCAACTGACACATTTCGGCAAGGAGGCCACACACATGCACATACACACACACTCGTACACACACAATCTCAGCTGCTGGCCATGTTGCTGTGAAGGACACAAATTCTGCCATGCAGCCATATGAATCCTGGCTGTGTAGGGTGAGACAGATAGTGAGAGCAGAGAATAATTCACACGGTGAACAGATGAAGGGTTATCAGTCCATATTCTGCTGCATAAATCTCAGAATATGGGCCTGCTGGGGTAAAAAAAAAAAAAAGCCATGCTTTGGCTCTTAGCCTGCCCGCATAAGATGGAAGAGACTATGTACGATTTTCTTAATCTAAGAATCTTGCAGTACAGCCATAATGTAAATGCTATACTGCCATTTAAAAAAAGGACCAGTCAACTAAAATGTTAATCACCGCTATAAGTGTGTGTGTGTGTTTGTGTGTGCCTCCTCAAAAAAACAGATGAGAAAAAAATTCATAGTACAAAAATAAAACAACGCAAATATTACAAAATATGACATAAAGGGCATAAATCACTTGTTTTTCTAAAGTAAAACTGTCCAACAGCGAGAGTTACAGTGGGAGTCTGTGTCTCTCTCACCTCCCCTGAGCCCACTAAGATTTAATCTTTTAATAATCCAATTGAAAAACAATTGGATTATTAAAGGAGTCATCGGATGCTAAGTTTTTCATGTTATTTGAACATTAATGTGTGTTGGCAGTGTATGTACAAATCTACCCTATAATGATAAAAATCCATGCCGTGGTTTTTAATTAATCTGTAAATATAATATCCCCTTTTTCAAATCAAGCCATTCTCAGATGCCTGTCGTTGTGCTGTCACACCGACAGAGGCCGCTCCCACGATAGTTGATTGACATGAGCTCTTACCTGAGACCAGCTGTCACAGTCCAGTAACTTTCCATGTTTTGATGCCAGAGCAGGGATGTAAGTTAGACAAGAATATCTCCGATTGAGCGATTGAGGTGTTGTGTTGCTGGATGTAATAATGAACAGAGTGGTCATCATTTACTCCCGACATCTGAGCTGCTGAAGATGCAGTAGATGAAGTTTGTTTGTGAAGGGAATGCGCCTCCCGATCTACATATATGCGTCTATGTTCACGCGATTCATTCATGATCCAGCTTCACTTACAGCAGAAGTGAGTATAAGCGTTTTTTTTTATTAATCTTTGCGATCGCCTTTCCATATAACGTGGTAGTTAGGAAGTTTAGCGGCTAAACGCGGCTAATGTAAACAAGACCGTCTTTCCACAGAGAGAAGAGAGGGGCGGGGTAAGCAGAGCTCATTTGCATTTAAAGGAACAACCCCTTAGAATGAGATGATTTTTGCAGAGCTGATTTTGGCAAGGTTAAAAGGGTGTTGCTTTACAAAACCATTGAGAATTTTTAATCAAAGTATATTAGAGACTTTTTATTAAGACCCTAAAGAATCATATCAACTTGTGGAGAATGGGCATCCAATGACCCCTTTAAAAGATTCAAATATAGATAGATGCTGTTGTTGTATGTTGTTGTTATTATAAATATACTTAAAATTTACTACATAGTGATGATTAATGATTATATATATTTTTTTAATTATAGAACAAAATAACGACTGTATTCAACAATTCTTCTCTTCTGCATATGTCGTGGTACTCTCGTGAATGGCGGCCACCGATGATTAGGGCTGTGACGGTCGCAATGACAACCGCGCCACCGCGGTCATCGGTTGCCACCGGCAGTACTGCACGTGACGTCACACAATCTATAAAAAGCATAAAATACAGTGTTTCTGCAACAATTATTCTGCCGTGGCCGTGTTTAGTGTCTCCATCGGCAGCAGCAGTGAGCGCAAGTGCCTTCACAGCTGCTGGAAGAGATCAAACGCACGCAATAGACTAAAGCTTGCAAAGCTCCGGGAAAAGTAATTACCATGCATGTGTCGGGGGGAAATAAGGAGATACTTGAATTAATTATTAATAAACTAGGTGTTTTCTGAGCCAGTGTCGCAAAGACGACGATCCTGACTCCCCATTTGCTCACTGGACACGCCTTTAAAGAGAAATTCATCTCTACGGATTTTATAATGTAAGAGTTTTTGTTTTCGATTTGAATTTTAAAGTAGTAAAGTAATATTTTAAAGCTTTCTATAGATATATAATTATCCTGACTGTAAGGCAAGTATTCGCTGAGTTTCGTTTCATTTTTGTGCAGTGCTCCTGTTCAACACCAAGACATCAGAAAACACATCTTTTTGCATTCTTTATTTTGACAAAAGCACAACATTTTGTTGATATTGTGAGTGCACACAAATAAAATTAGACCCTTTACAGTTCCGAATGGTATATTAAGCTTACCTTTATGACCAAAGATTATGGCGTATTTTATTATTTTTTGCAAGTGATTGCGCTGGCGCCTCCATGTCCTGCAAAGCGCATTTAGCTTCCACTAAATGATTAAATGATTCCAACAAACGATTGTATGCGCATAATAGCGTGCATTTATCTAAGTTAAACGTTTAAAATAATATTGTGATATTATTTTATTTTAGGCAAGTCGTGATGATTTGAGAAGGCAAAATTGATCAAACAGGCTGTGATCAACTCACTGCCTGCCTCTGGCCGCTTGGTCGTTACTTTAAAAAGCAAAAACAAAAAATGTTCCAAACACATTTCTTAATTAACTTTATAAATTTTCCAAACATATTTCTAAATTAACTTTATAAAGAAACGAAAAGAAATACAACCACATTCCTATTAAAAACAAAACTGAGCTATTTTAATGGATGAAACAGTGTAATGGGAAAGAGAGAGAAAAGACTCAGGCTCCAGTCGGACTCGGGCCGGTAATTTTGATGAGCCGTCGGACAAGGGTTGGGCGAAGTTGTTACGAATTTATGCAACAAATGTTTGTTTAATATTTACCGTTCCTATTTTGGCTACTTTCTTATTTAACTGTATAATTTCTTTGATTTTTACTTCAGTGTTTTGTAGGCTGAAATAAACACGCACGTTTGTTAATAATTTTTGAGCCTTATTTTTTTTATGTTTCAAAAATATGTATCTCAACCCTGCGCCACCGACGGTAGTTGGTCCATTACCACCGCAGTGGAAAAAAATCTGCCACTGTCACAGCCCTACCGGTGATGTCTACTTTTTGGGGGAGTCGCACCACATGACATTTTACAACATAAAGTTTATGTCCTAAACTAATCTTGCCGTGTCATAAAAAGCTCAAATTATGTGATATTTTAAGAGACAATGGGGTCTCTGCCATAATTTTCCTGTTTGATGTTTTTTTCTGCATGTTGGTTGCACCACATGACTGATTTGAGACTTTTTTTCCGTTATAAAAGAGAATTGTGCAGAAGGCTTTGTTTCCTTGTTTAAAAATGATTATATAATTATTATTAAATATGCGTCTATGTCAACAGTTTTTAAATCTAGTTTAAAATTCCACTTGGTTGCACCACATGATTTTAACTTGAAAGAAACTTGAAAAAAAAAAATGTTCACAACTATAAATAAGCAATACTGTTAAAATAGTTTTTTCTAATAAGAAATAATAAAAGTAAAATTGTTTTCAAGATAACAATATATTAATGTTGTTATAAATCCTAATTCAACGTGATTATACAGTTAGTTGGTTTTTATTATTTGCATTTAGCTTAGTGAAATATGTGTCTGTGGCAAATAAGATAGTTCAAACCTTTTTAAATCTAGTTTAAAATGGGTTTTATTGGTCACACCACATGACTTGGTGAACAGAACACCTTTAGCTCTTCAGAGTATCCTTCTTTGATCAGATGCACAGAATAATAACCAATTTGTTAAACAGTGGAGGAATTTCCTTCTGAGAGCTTTGCCAAATCAAATATTTGGCCCTCCATTCATCATAGAGCACCTGACATTAAGTAGCTCAGTGCGTCACGGCAGGGTAGAGAGGAAGGCCCACGGACTCACCACAGATTGATTTACAGAGACATAAGGCAGTAAATCACCAGCCAGAGGGCGAGACTGCCTCACAGGGCTCAAATAACAGGCCAGCAGCCAAAGCACCATGTGAGTAATCTATCAAGACCTGTTACAGTCAGACGCAAGGGGGTATAGGGGGTCTACAACCTCACTTGCGTCTGTGAGACACCAGTGTTGTTGTCACATTGATGTTCAGAGACCAGCTCCCATCACAGACCGTGTAATTCTGTGTGGAATTCTGAACTTTCAATCACAATCAAAGAACAAGGCCTGCACAGTTATCTTCTTTGACTGAAGTAGAGGAGTCCCAGCTGTGCATTACTAAACTAGGGATATAGATGAAATTTACCATTTCCAACATGTAGGGTAAATTTGTAAAGAGGTAATCACTTGCTTGCTTAAAAAGCCATAGATCAGATTAAACTGACCTAACAGCTCGCATAAACATGTTCCTTAATTAAGATTTGAAAGAGCAGGCAGCATGGAAATGAATGAGAGAATTTAATTAGTGCATAGACATAAGTTCCAGATGCTCCGGACACTGCTGATCCTCAGCCATTGTAATGCACTGCACTGATAACACAATTCCAGGAAATAAACAAGAGTGAATCACAACTGAACACAGCATGATCAGATAATATGCACATGGGCAAATGAAGAAAGCTGATGGTCATGTAACCCCTTGCGAAAAAGTGTACCTATTACAGGAACTATATACTTTAAAAAGAATATACTTAAGTGCAAAATGAATGTAATGTTTTTGGACAATTAACTGCATGTTAACTGCAATTAAAGGAGGAGTCCACTTCCAGAACAACAGTTTACAAATACTTAAATCACCCCCTTCTCATCCAAGATGTTTATGTCTTTCTGTCTTCAGTCGTGAAAAAATTATGGTTTTTGAGGAAAGTATTTCATGATTTTGCCTCCATATAGTGGACTTCACTGGTGCTCTGATTTTTAACTTACAAAATGCAGTTTAAATGCAGCTTCAAAGGGCTCTAAAAAATCCCAGCCAAGGAAAAAGGGTCTAATCCAGTGAAACGATCGCTCATTTTTTTCAAAAAATAAAAAATTGTATACTTTTTAAGCACAAAAGCTTGTATAGCACAGGCTCCGGGATGCGCATCCACGACGAATCCTACGAATTGCGTCTCGAATCAAGTAAGAAACAAGTTCATCGTCTGTGTACTCCGGCTCGAAAAATTCCATCTTATTTTCTCCTACAACTTCAGAATAGTCATTGTTTGACAGCCCCAATCTCATCCATATCTCTATAAATTATAGTATTCTGTGTAGAATTCAAAAGGGTCAGATATTTTTTGTGGTCTGCCCCCATTCGCGCATATGATCTGCTCCACGCTATCATTTCTCTGGACCGAACCAGACTTTTTTCGCTCCAATGGAAAGGATATTTACACTGTTCCCTATCCCCTATATAGTGCACTACGTGTCATTCACCATACAGAAAACACAAATTCTGTGAACAAGCGAGCAATTTCAGCCATGGCTTCAGTGTCTATTTATAGTGCAGGGGGCAGGACTTTTCGAATTCTAGAGAGCATTTAATTGGACAGAAAGTTTGATGAGAAGCTGAAGTGCAGGGTGATGTCATCAAAATCGTTGATCCATATTGGCGAAAGTGAGAGACTGTACGTTTTGAATGCTTATATCTTGTAAAAGTGAATTTTGTCATTGTTTTGAAACACTCTAGCTTATAAATAACCTTAAAGGAACACTCCACTTTTTTTGAAAATAGGCTCATTGTCCAACTCCCCTAGAGTTAAACAGTTGAGTTTTACCATTCTCGAATCCATTCAGCCGATCTCTGGGTCTGGCGGTAGCACATTTAGCATAGCTTAGCATAGATCATTGAATCAGATTAGACCGATAGCATCTCGCTCAAAAATTACATATAATAATGACATTTTTCCTATTTAAAACTTTACTCTTCTGTAGTTACTGTACATCATGTACTAAGACTGACGAAAAACGAAAAGTTGCTGATATGGCTAGGAACTATACTCTCATTCCGGCGTAATGATCAAGGAACTTTGCTGCCGTACCATGGGTATAGCAGGTGCAATGATATTACGCAGCGACTGAAAGCGACCGACACTGAGTTTGTGTAGATGCAGAGTTGTAGCCGGCAGAGTTAACGGCTGTGTAATATCATTGCCCCTGCTGCACTCATGGTACGGCAGCAAAGTTCCTTGATTATTACGCTAAAATGAGAGTATAGTTCCTAGCCATATCGACCTAGAAAACCACCACTTTCATTTTTCGTCCATCTTTGTACATGATGTAACTACAGAAGAGTCAAGTTTTAATAGAAAAAATATTGAAACTCTTTGATAATTTTTGAGAGAGATGCTAACAGTCTAACCGGATTCAATGATCTATGCTAAGCTATGCTAAAAATGCTACTGCCAGACCCGGCGACCGGCTGAACGGATTCGAAAACAGTAAAACTCAACTGTTTAACTCTAGGGGAGTTGGAAAATGAGCCTAGAGTGGAGTGTTCCTTTAAGACTAACATATTCATAGTAAAAGCCAAAAAATTCAAATTTTGATTTCATGGGGTCTTTAATATATTATGCGTTTTATTAGACAGGTGACGAATGCACAGAGTAGCATTATAATAGAACTTTCGACACACTCAAATGTATCTGATACGCATGACCGGAAAGAGCGGAAGCAGTCAACTGTGGCATAATAAAAGCTCTGCTGTTTTCAAGCGGTTTGTCGTGTTCGTCTGTCATTAGCAATCGGCTTTGTTTCACTTCCACCGCTTTCAGCCCCACCCTGCTTCATCTACAGTAACGTTAATAAAGCTTTAACACATTAGCTCATTCATGAACATGATTTCTGCCCGAGTCCCGTCGGATTGCCTCAGCTGTGGGGATGAAGATGACAACTCCCATGATCCTTCATCAAACTACGCCTTTGTTTCTTTGTTAGTTTTGAATTTTTAAATATGCTGCCTATTACGGCAAAAATTACACACTGTGCCTTTATGTTGTCATATATTGACATATATAGAATTGTGAGAAAGGGTTAAAGGTCATCATCTCCCATCATGCCTTAAATGTTCAAATGGCTTTTTCTGTATACTGAATGCATTAGATGGTTAAATCACACTGACTAAAAGAGACACACTCAAAACACTAGCTTCTACTAATCATTCTAGGTTCTTTTTAGAGCTAATATTGATTAGAATCATTTATGTACCAATCACATGTAATGAGGACCCACAAAAGCATACGCATAGAGCACAGCCAGAGCATTCATCACTCCGACCACTGCAGACTCATAAATCTCAACAGTTTTTACACAAAACCATGGGCCATTGATCACTTCCATACTTGAAAGCCAGAGTCCAGGAAAACAGTGAGAGTGCTAGGAAAGATTAATAGAGATGTGTTGGTCATACACACAAATGGCATATAAATTAATTGATGGACAAGCTGGGATATGCAGACTAATCAATCACATTCCTAAAGATGGATGAGAGTATTGGCGATGGAGAGATGTAATCTGCAAAAACACAATGGAAATTACCATTTCACTTCATTTACAAGCTTTTTAAATATCGCAAAATGCTCTGTGGATTCAAATAGCACTCCTAAAATTCAGCAAATTATAAGTGGACCTGCAGATCCCTCATTACAGCGCAAGATTATAGACTACTTTCAAGTCAAATTAATTCAGGACAAATGGTTGACATCATTTCAAACAAAAGAAAACACTGAGTCTGAATATGGTGTTTAATCACTCCCTGAAACCTTGTAAAGAAATCTGTGATTATCAATGCACATTTTAATGGTGGCTAATGTAATCACATGTTTCTGTTAAAGACAATCAGATGTGCTTGACACTGCTTTGATTTCCCTCAGCTGAACCTCAGCCAACCTGACTATGATATCAGATGAACCAGACTGGATCCAACAGCGCTAAACCAAAGCAGACTTCAGTAACAATAACTTAAAAAAACTAACCTTGGGCAACAAGGAAGAGCAGCATCTCAGTGAACTGGCGTGATTACTATGATCCAAATGCATTGCATTCTACAATCCATTGACTCAATGAAGCAATTATGAAATATATGTCACAGGAAAACAACTGAACTGAACGCAACAGGTTCATTGAATTTGTCTGATACAAACACACTTAAGAACCATGATAGGATGTAGGATGAGATGGCAGTCTTAAACTGAGTAAAGAGCACTACTGCCCTCTGCTGTGGAAAACTAAAAACAACATGTGCATCATTTTCTGTCAGATTTATATACTGTGCTTTCTGCTCAAAATGATATATCAGTGACATATCATTAATAAATAATCTTTTTTTTTTTTACTGACATAGAAAAATTCTTCAGGTCCCACAAATACTTTGGTTTTTTATCATTTTTGTGTATTTGAACCCTTTTCAACAATGACTGTATGATTTTAAGATCCTTCTTTTCACACTGAGGACAACTGAGGGAAGGTTCAAATTCTCACTGGTGCTCCAGAAGGAAACATGACGCATTAAGAGCCAGGGTGTGAAAATGTTTTGAATTTGAAGAACGGAGTAAATGTAACTTAATTTGTCTTCTGGGAAACATGTAACTATCTTCTGTAGCCTCTGAAGGACAGTATTAAATGGAAAAATATGATATTTAGGCAAAATAAGAAATATGTTCTGAAAGAAAAATCTTTATTCTTTTCAAAAGTTTACATCCCTGGCTCTTAATGCATTGTTTTTCCTTTCCAGTGTTAAAAGATTGATCTCAAAATCATACAGTCATTGTTGGAAAGGGTTCAAATACACAAAAATACTGAAAAACCAAAGAATTTGTAGAACCTGAAGGATTTTTCTAAAAAAAAAAAAAGCAGGCAGTTTAACTTTTTAGGACAAACAAGGAACTCATGAACAGCTATCACTTAACAAAAAACAGCTAACAGCTGTGGATCATTCATGTAACAACACACTATTAGGAGTGTCAATAGGAGTGTCAATATTTAGGTAAATCTAAAATAATGAAATAACTAAATGTGTTAATGATAATAATAAAAGATCTTAATGTTCTTCAGGGTTCAGTAATATATGTGTAACCGGACTCCAGGGAAGCGTGTAAGATCCACATGCGAGCTTTATGTAACACAGCGTAGTCAAGACAGGCAGGGTCGAACTCCAAACAAACAGTAACACGTAGGCAAGACAAAAGCAAGATCCAAAATAAACAGGCAGAAGGTCAAAATACCAAAGAGCAGTCCAAAAGTGACAAATAAACAAGGCAATGGAACAAGGCAAAAACTATGGCAATGACGCTAGGCAAAACTATGGCAAAACAAGGCAAAACAATGGTAAGAAACAAAACCGTGGGAAATAACAAAACAAGGCAATGAAAACAGAGAAAACGCTTGGTAGAGTCCGCACAGGCAAAACAATACTTCGCGAGGGCCTGTTTGGTTTAGGCCTCCTTATATGGCCACCAAACAGGAAGTAACACAAGAAGCAGCAGAGGGAGCGGTAACAGTCAGTCCATGGGAGAGGGCTCCATCTGCTGGCGTGGCATTACAGAATCCCCCCCTCTAGGAGTGACTCCTGGCGCTCAAAATAACAACAGTCCAGGAGGGTGGGGGAACAGAGGCAAAGCAGGGGGTGGGACGGGGGCCAGGTCCGTGCAGAGGAGGTGGCCTGGATCGTGGAGCAGGACAGACAGTGAAGCACTGGAGGATCTGGGCCATGGAACAGTGGCAGACAGTGAAGCACTGGAGGACCTAGGCCATGGAGCAGTGGCAGACAGTGGAACCTTGGAGGACCTGGACCATGGAGCTGTGGCAGACAGTGGAACCCTGGAGGACCTGGGCCGTGGAGCAGTAGCAGACAGTGGAAACTTGGAGGACCAGGGCCGTGGAACAGTAGCAGACAATGGAACCTTGGGGGACCTGGGCCATGGAACTGTGGCAGGCAGTGGTACACTAGAGCAGAAGTCCACCATGTTTGATTCAGAGGAGCCTGGAGCCATGGTGGAGCAGGGAGAGTAGGCAGGCATGGCAGGGCAGGTAGAGCAGGCAGAGCAGGAAGCCATGGCGAGGCAGGCAGAGCAGGCAGAACAAGGAGCCATGGCGAGGCAGGTGGAGCAGGCATAACAGGGAGCCATGGCGGGACAGACAGTGCAGGCAGAGCAGACAGGAGCAAAGATATCCACAGTGGAACAAATTATATCCATAGCAAAGCAGAGAGTTCGTAGATGTTTTTCTTGGCTTCCTTGGCTTCCTTGGCTGTGACATGACAGGCAGTGAGTTCATGATAGGCCTCCTTGGCCGTGACGTGGCAGGCAGAGAGTTCATGATTGGCCTCCTTGGCCGTGACATGATGAGCAGAGAGTTCATAGGAGGACGCCGCCCCCTTAGGGGGTTCTGCAGCCGGAGCCGCCACCTCCGGGGGCATTGGCGCAAACTCATGGTCAGATGTGGCAGTGAGTTCATTAATGGACGCCACCTCCTTAGGAGGTTCTACAGTGGATGCTGACACCTCAGGAGGTATTGGCGCCAACTCTGGTACAGACGAGGCCTCTGGAGCAGACTCGTGGACAGATGAGGCCTCTGGCGCCGACTCATGTACAGATGAGGCCTCTGGAGCAGACTCGTGGTAAAACAAGGCCTCTGGAGCAGACTCGTGGTCAGACGAGGCCTCTGGAGTACAGCGTGTAGCCCACACGCTCAAAATGGCAACAGCCATTACAGGCAACACAGTAGATAGTGGGATGTCTGCCAGTCTTGAGGCTGTGGACACTGTGGACACGTGGCTTGGGAGCGTGAGCTCTGCGCGGCTTGGGAGCGTGGGCTCTGCGCGGCTTGGGAGCTGAGATGAGACTTGGTGAGGTTTTGAAAAGCAGCTAAGACCTGACAAGGCTCTGGGATTTCAGCTGATACGAGACAAGGCTCTGGGGGGTCAGCTGAGACGTGATGAGGCTCTAGGGGATCAGCTGAGACATGACGAGGCTCTTGGAGGTCTGCTGAGACGTGGCGAGGCTTTAGAGGATCAGCTGAGATGTGACGTGGCTTTGGAAGGTCAGACGGGACCTGGTGAGGTTCTGGCAGGACGGCCGTGGCTTGGCGAGGCCCTGTACAAGCAGCCATGTCATGAAGAGGTGCTGTTAGGAGCGCAGCTGTTTCTTGACTTGATTCAGGAAGGTCTGTCGTGACTTGACTTGACTCAGGGAGGTCTGCCGTGACTTGACTCATGAAGAACAGCTGTGTCTTGACCTGGCTCGTGAAGACCAGCTGTGACTTGACTTGGCTCATGAAGGTCAGCTGTGACTTGACTTGGCTCATGAAGGTCAGCTGTGGCTTGACTTGACTCGGGAACAACAGCAGTAACGGCTTGGCTCATGAAGATCTGCTGTAACTTGGCTTGGCTCATGAAGATCAACTGTGGCTTGGCTTGGCTCTGGGACAACAGCAGCAACTTGACTTGGCTCATGAAGATCTGCTGTAACTTGGCTTGGCTCATGGAAATCAGCTGTGGTTTGGCTTAACATAGACAACCCAGCTGTAACTGACTTGACTCAGGAACAACAGCTGTAACGTGACTTGACTCAGGAACAACAGCTGTGACTTGGCTTGACTCATGGGGAACAGCTGTGACTTGGCTTGACTCATGGGAACAGCTGTATCTTGGCTTGACTCATGGAGGGCAGCTGTGACTTGGCTTGATTCAAGAACTACCGCTGTAACTTGACTTGATTCCGAAGTAACAGCTATAACTCGACGTGGCTCAGGAATCACAGCTGTCACTTGACTTGGCACCTAAAGTGCAGCCCTGACTTGACTTGACACCGGAGGATCAGCCATCACTTGATTTGCTTTGGGTGACATGGGATGAGATTCAGATGAGATGATTTTGGACTGATGGGGCCCAGGCGTGGCGGCCATCTTGGCCGGGGATTTAGATGGGGCGGCCATCTTGTGAACAGGCTTGGGGATGGCGGCCATCTTGTGAACAGGCTTGGGGATGGCGGCCATCTTGTGGACTGGCTCTGGGATGGCGGCCATCTTGTGGACTGGCTCTGGGACGGCAGCCATCTTGTGGACTGGCTCTGGGACGGCAGCCATCTTGTGGACTGGCTTGGGGTTGGCAGCCATGACAGGTGCAGACCCTGGAAGGGCGGCCATGACAGGTGCAGACCCTGGAAGGGCAGCCATGGCGTGGGCAGGCCCTGGAGCGGCAGGCATGGCGTGAGCAGGCCCTGGAGCGGCAGGCATGGCGTGAGCAGGCCCTGGAGCAGAAGATGTGACGTGAGCAGGCCTTGGAGCAGAAGACGTGACGTGAGTAAACTGTGACTTGGTAGAAGTGACGTGAGCAGACTTTGGCTTGGTGGATGTGACTTGAGCAGGCTTTGGCTTGGCAGGCTTGGCATGAGAAGGCTCTGGCATGATAGTGACAATACCGGACATGACATATGAGCATTTTGGTGTGGCTGGTACGGGAGGATGGTAGGGTTTATCATTGGCGATCCCTACAGTAAATGCCGATCCAGCCAGCAACAAAGCATAGTCAATATACCATACTAGAGACCAGTGGCGGTGATGACCTGGCATTTTGATTGAAATATTTTTGTCCAAACCAAAAAAGAAAATGTCCTTAAGAAAGCTTTCTTTGAAATCCACCAAGTGACAAAGTTCACAAAAGTCCACCACATACTGTTCAATGGGCCGGTTACCTTGACGGAGTTTAACGAGGCGTGATGCTGGATCCACGGTTGATGGTTGTGTGTGTTGTAAGCCGCTGGATCTTTGGGAGGCGAAGTATTCTGTAACGGGACTCCTTACCGGACTCCAGGGAAGCGTGTAAGATCCAGATGCGAGCTTTATTTAACACAGCGTAGTCAAGACAGGCAGGGTCGAACTCCAAACAAACAGTAACACGTAGGCAAGACAAAAGCAAGATCCAAAATAAACAGGAAGAAGGTCAAAATACCAGAGAGCAGTCCAAAAGTGACAAATAAACAAGGCAATGGAACAAGGCAAAAACTATGGCAATGACGCTAGGCAAAACTATGGCAAAACAAGGCAAAACAATGGTAAGAAACAAAACCATGGGAAATAAAACAAGGCAATGAAAACAGAGAAAACACTTGGTAGAATCCACACAGGCAAAACAATACTTCGCGAGGGCCTGTTTGGTTTAGGCCTCCTTATATGGCCACCAAACAGGAAGTAACAAAAGAAGCAGCAGAGGGAACGGTAACAGTCAGTCCATGGGAGAGGGCTCCCTCTGCTGGCGTGGCATTACAATATGCATTCTAATTGTTTTTGATTATGGGATAAGATTGTAAAATAATTTACTTACAAATTTCTCACTAACTTTTTATATTTTATTATTTTATATTTTATTATATTTTATTATACATGTTACATGTACTTACTATTATAATAACAATTAATTACGTGTAATTACATGCAAGTAATCCTAAACCAAACCCTAATCCTACCCAAACCATACAGACTTTTCCAGGTCTCATTACAGTATATCCAGGTATTTGTGAGAATGCAATAAAAATTACATTTGTTGAGGGAATGAATAAAGAAATATTATCAAAGTCAGATTTCATTTTGATTTTTAGCTGTTTTAGATTATTTTAAAAATGTGTTGTCTTATTTCAAAATGGCATATTAAAGAGGACATATCATGAAAATCTGTTTTTGCAAGCAACAGCAATGTACCAGTTCTAACGCCATTGCAAAACTTCAAACAAAGCATTCTGTTGTTGGCTGCACAGACGAGCACAGAACACTATTTAGTGTTCAAAAGCAAAAGCAGTGGATTTATTGATTTATTTACTGTATATTACGCTGCTGTCACACAGATCTAATATAAATACCATTTCTTTCCTAGCTATTTACCTTCACAGACATAACCAACTGTTTTTGTAACTCGTGTGTTTTTAACAAACTTGTGTGTATTTGACAGTTTAAGCACAATAGGACATAAAAAGAAGGTTTATTTTAGTGCTCACATGCCTTGACTGCCGCTTTCTGTGCAGATGCTTCGAATGTGTGCACTCAGAAAACCCTATATTGGAAGTTTAAACAAATATGGCTTTAAAACGCATGATTTCTGCATGATAGACATGATAATCAAAACCAAACAGATGTTTTTTGGCAGAGTTTCTGATGCGCTATTAACAGTCTGTTTCTGCTTCCACTCAAAATAGGCATTTTCAAAATTATATAATAAATGATCTGGGATATTTTAAGCTGAAACTTCACAGACACAATCTAGGGACACCTGAGACTTACACTCCTGAACAAAATCTTAAGACCAGGGGAAACATCACAAGTATTCGTATTTTGCGCTGGTGGATCTTAACCAGGTTGTAAGTACTGCTTTAAAATGGCAAAAGAAGAAACAGGAGCAGGCGCCAAAAAAATAGAGAGTAGGCAATTTCTAGAAAACAGAAGAAAACTCAAACAGGCTGTTCATCAGCTGATCAAAAGTTTAAGACCATAGCCTTAAAAAGTTAAAATCTGTACAAAAAATGGCCTTCATGTCATTGTTCTTCAGGCAGTCACACTGTCATGACCTCCTGATGGCACAGGCAAAAAGGCTTTCTGTCTTTGAACGTGGCAGGCTTGTTGAGCTGCATGCCCAACGCCTCGCACAACGTGCGATGGCTGCCGAGATTGGACGCAGTAAGACAGCCATTTCACATTTCTCAAAATATCCTGAGTTATGGGACAAAAAAAGTCAAGTGGTAGACCCAAAGAAAATTTACCTGTATTGATCTGACGGGCTGTCCATGAAGACACAGACTGATCCTCTACCCAAATTAAGGCCCTTACTGATGCTGATTGCAGCCCAATAACCATAAGACATCATCTGCAAGAGAAGGCCTTCAAGAACAAAAAACGTGTTCAAAGGCCACATCTCCTCCCACGCCACAAACTTGCCGTTTGGAATTTGCAAGGGACCAACAAACATGGGACATTGAAAGATGGAAGAAAGTTTTATTTTCTGACGAGAAAAAATGTAAGCTGGACAGTCCTTATGACTTCTAACATTACTGGCATGACATGGAGATCCCACTAGAGATGTTTTCTATGCAGCACAGTGAAGGAGGCTCCATCATGATTTGAGGTGCTTTTTCCTTCAATGGGAAAATGGAGCTTCAGGTTGTGCAGGGGCGTCAAATGGCCACTGGCTATGTGGACATGTTGCAGTGGGCATCCCTCTTGACTGAGGGCCCTCATCTGTGAGGTAATGACTGGGTCTTTCAACAGGACAAAGCTCCAATTCACAATACCCACCTGACAAAAGAGAATAACGTCGCTCTTTTGGACCTTCCTGTGAGTTCCCCTGATCTAAATTGCATTGAGAATGTTTGAGGATGGATGGCAAGGGACGTTTACAAAAAATTTCGTCAGTTCCAGACTGGAAACACATTGCCACCAGCCTCCTGGAAACAGTCGAATCAAGCATGCCAAAAATGAATGTTTTAAGCAATCAACAAGAATGGTGGGGCTACTCACTACCGAGTCCTTTTTTGACACTTTTAGCTCTGTTGTGGGGGTTTTTTTTGAGCAATGGTCTTAAACTTTTGATCAGCTGATGAACAGCCTCTTCAGTTTTCTATAAATTGCCTGTTCTCTATTTTTTGGCTCTTGCTCCTGTTTCTATTTTGCCATTTTAAAGCAGTACTTACAACCTGGTTAGTATCCACCAGCGTGAAATGCGAATATTCGTAATGTGTCCCCTGGTCTTAAGATTTTGTTCAGGAGTGTATATCTTGTAAATTGTGGCATAATAGGTCACATTTAAATTGTTCTAATACAATGTATAACAGGCTATAAGAATCTGCTGCTCCATGTCTTACTATGAAATGTTTTGTCTCAGAGATATTTGATGTTGTGATATGTACATAAACTTTTTCACATACAGACTGGATCTGCTCCTCTAGAAGCTCAAAGGCAAATTCCCCTCTGTCACGAAGCTCGGATGTAAATGAAACTGGGATTCCAACCAAACATGCTCTGTCTCGAGAGGAGCCAGAGAACGGATCTGTCTGAAAAATAAAGTGGCAGAAGGTCCGTAACCAACGATCTTCTTTAACATGGGAACACGAATCAGTATTATCTTCAAGAAGAAACAAACAAAGAGGGATTTCACTCACAAAGAATATCTGGAACAGTTCCCGTTTCATACTCCATTTCCGTGCATGGTATCAGCCGCAGCCAAGCCAACTTCCATCTGTTCGCGCCATAGAAATCACTGAGGGAAAAGTACGTGAAGACTTCCATCCAAACGAACACAGCTAGGAAAATATTTAACTTACTCTTACAATGATTCACTTCGATTTGATTAGATTACTGGGATACAACAACAATAATAACGTAAGTGTATAAAACGTAAGTGTATAAGTCGTAATTTACGTTAGATGGCAGTACTACACGTTCATTTGTCGCTGCCGTAAAACAAATCGCACTTTTCACGGAATTTCGTACCCGAAATTCACGAAACAGATGTTTGCTGCGATTTTGAAACTGATATTTCAAGATTTAAAAAAAAAAAAAAAAAAAAAAAAACAACTTACAGCTACTTTACCAAAACGAAGATAACAAATTATGAATCATAGGAACAAAGTATTTATTTGTTGCCACAATATCCTTTTTCTTCACGTGTGGGGCTCCATATATAACAGAAAATTACTTATTTTTATATTATAAATAGGAATAATTTCTGCAGGTTTTCATTTTAAAAAGGTTTCCTAAACAATCTCTCATTGGTCAGACGAACAGATAGCCCCGCCCTCGAAATCTGCCATTTGGTACAGTACTGGGTCTAGATGCTCAAAGTAATAAGCCTTAATATGCATATTGCATACACACCTAAAAGTATTTTCAGTGTTACTAAATTACAAAAATTACTAAATTTGCATGCTGGTATATGTTAGCCTCATTAAAACCACAAGAAATTTAGTGCCATTGAAGCTTCTGACAAAGAGGCTTTGAATCACAAATGTAAAAAAAGAAGTTTTATTAAAAAGTATTTTTGTCCACAGTAGTTAAGACTTTGGCACCTAAAACACAAACATTAAAAACAGTATACACCCATAATCTGCATTCCATCAAAACATACATAAAAAGGGATAAATAAAAGAAAAAAAAGTTCACTTCTTCATTAACACAGTGCTTTCCTTTGCCTCCTGACGGACACAAAGGTCCACAGATCAACCAACCAATCAGATTAGGGTGGGGTGAATATTACATCATACAAAAAGGATGCCTACAAGGCACAAAGGTTTTCATTGTGAGACAGTGCTTGTTTTAGAAAAGAACACCAATGAACGTTTTTGATCACTGACAAAAATACACAAAAAGTCACAAAATCATTTAAAAAACACAATCAGGCAATAATACTGAAAAACACAAAGGCAAGATGTGTTGATTCTCTGCTGATGGTCCACTGATTTGAGTTTCCAGGGGATGTGAAAATGATGTCAACAGCCAAGCTTCAATCAGTGGAATCTCGATGTAGATGGATGGTGTCCTTCCATCCACTCTGCAGAGGGAGACTGGCTGCTGACTCGACCAATCAGAAGAGTGAGAAGTTTTGTCTCTCGGCGTGACGTCACAGGTGGAAGCAGCAGGACAGAGTTTGCAGTGTGAGTGAAGATAAGGACAGAGAGGCACTGAGGGAGCTAGATACAGTCTCTGGGGGCCATGTCCTCTCCATTACTGGGCAAAACTGATAGACGCTTTTATTCTAAACCGCTCTGAGCATCTGCTAAGAGGTCTGGTCTCAGGCACTCGATTGGACATTGAATGTTCTGTAGAGAGAAAGTAAAAATATGTCATTATGGAATTAAACATCACCCTATCTACTTTATAGAATACATGTTAGTTATCTGACTTTTCTTTCTCACAAATCTGAGATTATGTCTCATAATTTTGACTTTTTTCTCACAATTTGGACTTTTTCTCTCAGAACTGTGAGATATAAACTCCCAATTCTGACTTGTTTCTTGCAAAACCGAGTTTGTCACAAAATTTTGACCTTTTTCCCTCACAATTCTGACTTTTTCCTTGCAATTCCAGTTTGCATCTCACAATTTTGACTTTTTTTCTCACAGTTCTGACCTTTTCTCATAGAACTGAGATATAAACTCACAATTCTGACTTGTTTCCTCACAAATCTGGTTTGTGTCTCACAATTTTGACTTTTTTTTCCCCCCTCGCAATTCTGACTTTTTCTCTCCAAATTCTCTCCAAATCCAAACTGAGATATAAACTCACAATTCAGTTTCTTTCTCGCATTTTGTCTTTCACAATTTTGACTCATTTTCTCACAATTCTGACTTTTCTTTCTCACAAATTTGAGTTTGTATCTCAAAATTTTTACTTTTTTCTCACAATTTTTACTTTTTCCTCACAAATCAGTTTGTATCTCACAATTCTGACCTTTTCTATCCAAATTAAGAGATATAAACTCACAATTCTGACTTTTTTCCTCGCAAATCCGAGTTTGTATCTCAAAATTTTTACTTTTTCTTTTAGAATTGTGATATAAACACAATTCTTACATTTTTTCCATCTGAGTTTGTATTTTTTAGAGTTTTGTACTTTTTTTTTCCTCACAGCTCTGACCTTATATATAAACTCACAATTCAGATTTTTTCTCAAATTGTGTCTCTTACAATTTTGACTTATTTTCTCACAATTCTGACTTTTTGTCTTAAAATTGAGAGATAAATTCACAATTCCGATTTTTTTTTCTGGACTTTACTGGACTTAATAATTCGCAAATACTATTGTTGCAATTGTTGCAATTGTATGTTGCAATTCAGCTTTTTTCCAGAATTGTGAGATATAAACTTGCAATTGCGAGTTATAAAGTCCAGTTCTGAAGGGGAAAAAAAGACTGATATGTTCTTAGAATTGTGAGTTTATAACTCACAATTCTGACTTAACTCTCAATTCAAGTGCGAGACTTAAACTCACAATTCTGAGAAAAAAAGTCAATTACGAGTTTATTCTGACATAATTCTGAGTTTCTTTCTCACAACACAAGTTTATATCTAAAGTCTGAGAAAAAAAAGTCAGAATTGCGTGTTTGAAATAAGGAGAAATGTTTCTTGAGCAGCAAATCATATCAGAATGATTTCTGATGGATCATGTCACTGAAGACTGGAGTAATGATGCTGAAAATTCAGCTTTGTTCTCACAGGAATAAATTTCATTTAAAAATACATTTAATTCGCAAACAGTTATGTTAAAACTGTAATAATATTTCACAATATTACTGTTTTTACTTAATTAAAAAAAAAAAAAACATTAACCTTACCAACCTCAAACGTTTGAATGGTAATGTGTATAGTACATAATATCATACAATATCCACCGTAATTACACTTCATCAGATATTTCTCAAATTTTTAAGCATTTGTGTGTCACATCTAAAAAAGACTCACGAGTTTGCGTAGGGCGTTCTCTCTGTAGCGGTCGTAAGCATCAGTGCGCACTGGAGGCTGAATGAGGTCCGCGTCAACTTCCGCACCAGGACGACGACAGTTCTCACAGCGCCAGCCCTGAAGAGACAACAGTATTTTAATCATGGGAATATGTAGTGTAGAAACTCCTTCATATGTAAAAACATACTACAGTACAGAAGAGACATAAAACCTAGTGTTACCTGTTGTCCTCCATAGCAGGTACATGTGCAAATGGCTCCAAGATACTCCTTCTGCCACTGGTTGCCCACCTGGTACAGCTTTCCGTCATCATAACAGGTGGATTCATCTACAAAAGACAATGAACGTCAATCAACCAACCATTACATGCTCAAAGCTGCTTAGACTCAACTGTTGGAAACTCTACTTACGGGGTTCACATTTAAACTCTCCTTTCCCGTTGCCCAGACATGTGCAGCTCATCATGTGACCGTTCTCAGCATGACGGTCCCACTTCTCACCAATTCGGTAGTTGTGGCCATTATCATGGCACCACTCTGTAAATTGAAAGATGTGTGTTGTTTAGCTTATGAACCCTCAAAAGTGTCTAAAGAAAGACATTTCCAGCGAATTCATCCTTCACACACATTCATACAGTGGTTATTATACATAATAAGCTGGTCTCAGAATTTAATATCATCTGGTTAACGGCTGACAATACAAATCTGAGACATGAGCCACCTCATCTCCATGCCATGTTTGATAACTTCTACAAACATGTCAGAAAAAGCTAGCATGGGCAACAGCCTCAAGTGTACTGAAATGTAGCAAAAATATGACACATAACACATTTTTAACAGGCAAACGGTCACCCATGCTAGAGTGAGGTGTGGTGTTTAGCACGTAGCAGTACTGCTCATTCACTCACTGGATGAATCACATCTGAAATGCCCACTGCCGAGGCCAAGGCACTTGCACCAGAGTTTAAATCCTGTTTCGGACATGCGCTCCCACTCCGCGCCCACCTCATGGTAGGTGGCGGTGAATGTGTCGTAGCACATATCCCTGCCTGTGGGAATCACTCCAGCCCCTGGAACTAAAGCATATGAGGAGTCAGGAACAAGCATGTAAGCTTCTGAAATGTGGTTACAAATTTGTAATGTTTTGGGATGATTTACCACTGTTTCCGACAGTCACAACATCTTCCAGGACTTTCTGTTTTTGGTCTCCATTGACAGACTCCACAAGAACATTATAGGAGGCACCAGAGGTGAGACCGATCAGTGTAGCGCTAGTGGACGTACCAGGCAGACGCATCTGAAGGAGAGGGAGAGAGAGTGTGTTAATTAATAATCACTGATAATATCATACTACAAGAAAAAAAACACAACATCAGTAGCTTGAAGCTGCATTATATGGGCCATTCTACAGAATTGGTGCAAACTGCTGTCCCACAACCAAAAAACACATTTAAGTAATATTATATTTTATACATTTTTATTACATTTTATAATATTATACATTTAAGTAATATTAGACGTTTACTAAGATCCTTCTATTATGTATTGAAACACACAATAATATTTAAAATATCAGTACATTTAATACATATAAAAACATAATTTATTGGGTACTTTCAATTGGCAGGTGGCTGTCCCGAACCCCAACCCCTGAATTTCAACTTATGAAAATGATACTGAAATAACTTCTGTATTCTTTTCCATTGTTGCTTTTAAAAGTATCTTTGATTCTTTTAAAATCTTTGTAAATTATAAAACTGCATGTAAAAAGAAAATTGTCCTGAATTTTTCACGTCACTACCGAAACAGTGTATGTTTTAGTACATTGGCTGATTGATTAAGACTGATTTTAACTACACCACTACATTTATGAACAGGAAATATTCCTGTGTCCCCCTTTCTCACAGCTACAAGATCGTACATCGTCCCCATCATTTTGAGGTAAATGCATTCAAAATCTGAAAAATCAGTGTGTAACTTTAAGGAACGTCACAACCACCTTTTTTCTGCAATTAAGCACACTTTTTTGGGAGTTATTCCATAACATTTAGTTTTTATGTGTACCACTGTTCAGAACTGTGCTAGCTAACCAAGTGCTGATTAGCATCTTTGAGCTAGGTTTAATCTAAAATTGTCACTACCGAAACATTTGGTGGCATTTCGGTAGTGACATATTTTGTTTTTGTGGGCGTTATCCCATAAAATTGTCATCAATATGTCATCACTGTTTTGGTAGTTACAAAAGGTAACACATAATCCTCATATTTGGGGGAAATAAACAAAATTTTAGTACAGTTATGGAAAGTTTTAGTATTGTAGTAGGTTTTAGTAGGGTTGGAATGAAACATGGAATGTTTTGTCAAAAATAAAGTATACTAAATTATCAGCCAAGTTGTTTTGATAGTGTTTGGTTTAATGTATATTCAAACTAATGAATCCTTAATTTTGAATTCAGTATGATCACCTAAAATTAAAAATACAACAAATCTCAAATTACACTTGAAATATTGTTCAAAATGTAACTGTTACTGAATTACCTTTGAAATTTTTTTTTAATAAAATAGCAAAAAAATATGTTTACAATGTAGATGTAAGCAAAATCTTAATCGGTCAATGTAACGCTTCTAATTAAATTATTATTACTGTGTTTCGGAAGTTTCAAATTTGGGAGAGGACAAATATTCCAAAACTTTCTGAAAATACAATTATGATAATTAACTGCACAATTATTAGAAATATGTACATTCGATATTATACAATTTGCATACATACAAATCTTTTGGAAAAAGACATTTTTTTCCAAGACATTTCCAACTCTGACTTTGGACTAATTCTATATAATGTCCCATATTTGCACTTTATATATATATACATACTAATTGTGAATAATTAGATTTTTTTAACTGATTGACAGCTCCAGTATTTAATGAGAGGAATTTCAATATTAGATATGACTGTTTACTCACCTGGAAGCTCTTCTCGTTGATCTCTGTAATGGGACTGCATGACACCACATACTCTGAGGTGTGCGGCACAGGCTGCCACATGATTGTGGTGTGGGTCTGAGCTTCCTGGGGCAGGTTTGTCTCATTGTAAAGGCCGTCGAAGGGGAAGCCAGGTTGAGGGCCCTCGCTCACCTGCACCACTGGCACTCTCTGGCCATCTGCTCCAGGCAGGGGGATGTAGACCAGGGGCTCGCGGTGGGTTGGGGGATGAGGCTGCTGGCCGTTATTGCCCAGGTTGTAGCTCTGATATTCAGTGTAGATGTGTTGGCCCTGCTGTCCCAATGTGTTGTGTCTATTTGGCCCCAGCATATGCACATGGTTGTTGTTGAAGTTGTCGTTGTCATTGTCGTTGTTGTCCTCTGGCACATCCAGGATTTCATGGCGGGGGCGGCTGGGGTCGGGGAGCTGGGGGGTCAGCTGGTGGATTTCCAGTTCTAAAAGAGGAAAATTGTGTTAGGGGGAAGCAAATGAGTATTGCAATGGCATATTTTGCCAGCAGAGGGCAATGTAAAGTGCTTTTAATTCATGGTGCTTTGATTAGATCAGCATTGCATTTATTTCTTTTGAAAACAATTTAAAAAAGCAGCAGCATATATCACATAATATCATATATTACATATCACCAACATTGCTACATGATGCATATCAATAGCTTGATTAAATATCATCATAAAATATTTTACAATAAAAGTTTGAGTGCAAATACACTACCAGTCAAAAGTTTTTTTAATGTTCTTTAAAAAAAGTCTCTTCTGCTCACCAAGCCTGCATTTATTAGATTTAAAGTACAGCAAAAACAATTTTGAAATATTTTTACTATTTAAAATAACTGTTTTCTGTATGAATATATTTTAAAATGCAATTTATTTCTGTGATTTCAAAGCTGAATTTTTAGCATCATTACTCCAGTCACATGATCCTTCAGAAATCATTCTAATATTCTGATTTGCTACTCAAAAAACATGTATTATTATCATTTATCATTATTATTTTATTATGTTGAAAACAGCCAAGTGAATGGTATAGTGTATAATGTTACAAAAGCTTTTTATTTCAGATATATGCTTATCTTTGTACCTTTCTATTCAACAAAGAATCCTGAAAAAAAAAAAAAAAAAAAATGTACTCAACTGTTTTAAATATTGATGATAAAAATAATAAAAATGTTTCTATGAACAGCAAATCAGCATATTAGAATGATTTCTGAAAGATCATGTGACACTGAAGACTGGAGTAATGATGCTGAAAATTCAGCTTCGATCACAGGAATAAATTACATTTTAAAATATATTCAAATAAAAAGCAGTTATTTTTAAATAGTAAAAATATTCACAATATTACTGCTTTTGCTGTATTTTGAATCAAATAAATGCAGGCTTGGTGAGACTTCTTACAAACATTAAAAATCTTTTTAAAAACTTTTGACTTAAAATATTAAATTTTAATGTTTCACAGAAAGAAATTACATTCTAAAATGTATTAAGATACAAAACAGTTATTTTAAATAGTATTAATATTTCACAATATTAGCATTTCTACTGTATTTTTAATCAAATAAAGGCAGCCTTGGTGAGTATTAGAGACTTATTTAAACATTAAATAATCTTACTGACCCCAAATATTTAAAAAGTGGTGTAAAGAAAGGTAACAAAAGCGTACTTACGAGTTTTTGCCTTGCCAATCAGTGGAATGCTTCTCTGAGCATTATTTAATGCCACAATCTTGATAACGTACTCAGTGCCTGGTTTCAAACCTACAGATATAGACCACAATAAGGTTAAAAACAGGGAACCAAAGGCAGGCTCTGCAAGAAAAATCAGTATAAACAATTATTTATAAATAAAGAGCAGTACCAGAGATGGAAGCGAAGGTCCTGCCAGCCTGAGGTCGAGGGGTCAACTCTTTAGGAATGTCTCCAGCCTCTTCATAGGTCACGTAGTATCCAGTGATTGTGCTTCGTGGAGGCTCCCAGGTGAAGGAGATTGAAGTAGGAGTCAGAGAGGTGAAATGGAGGTTTGTGGGTGGGCTGATAACTGGTTTTGCTAAAGAAAAATATATTATATATTTATTAAAATAAGTAATTATATTACATTATATTAATATATTATATTATATTATTTAGGTACCTGTAGTAGCTGTAAGGGTGAAAGGCTCACTACGTGCATTTCCATTCAGAGTAAAGATATTTATCTTATAAGTTGTTCCAGGCTCCAGACCTATAGGACACAGAATCATTTAACTGAATTAATCTCACTTTTCAAAAAAGCAAAAGATGCAGCCTGAGATAATTATTATAGCTGTGTCGTGTACCAGTAATGGTGTAGGTGCGTGAATCAGGTTCAATGGTTCTCTGGATAGGATTATGGCCGCCCATGGTGGGTGTGGCTTCTACCAGGAAGCCAGAAATGCCTTCAGTCTTAGAGCGCCAGGTGAGAGTGATGGAGGAGTCCTTCAAATTGGATATACGGACACGTCGAGGTGGACTGATGTCTGGGAAAATGAGATCTAGATTGAGTTTTTGCCAGTACACACAGTAAATGCGGATGTAATTCAGAGAAGGTTTAGGAAAGGTGGCTTACTGTCAGGTGTCGTGACTTCTCCCTTGACACGAGGGCTGGTGAGAGAGTTCTTCACACTGTAAACCTCCACTTCATAATCAGTGCCAGGCTATAAACACACACACACAGGGGGAAAAAAAAATGAAGCAGAGCCTTGAAAATGTGCTTTGCAAAATACCATATAATTTTCTGAAACAATCTGGCACAGGCTTTAATCTTTGATCTACCCACTGACCAAAATGACAAGGTAGACGTACAGTGTGAGGTTTGCCTGATGGAGATTAACATTGCTCTCTGACTACCAGTAACCCACAACCACAGCTAAAAATCAAGAAATGAATGCCTCAAACCTGAGGAACAGCTGTTTCGATAAAGATTTTTCCATGAAACCCCCTTAGTGCTGTTCTTAAGGCCTTTTTGGCATGAAATGCATGAAAGTAGTTTGTTCTACAGTACGTCTAATATCAGTCATGTTAAAGTTTTGAGAAAAGTATGAGATGGTTATTCACCATGAGTCCAGTGGCGTGGAACGTAGTCGAGTCAGGGGCAATGTTGTCCTCTTTAGTGGGTCCATTCTTGCTCTTGGGGGTGATGGCCACACGGTAACCTGTCAGCCTGACGTCAGAAGACGACCAGGAGACAGTGAAGGATGTTGGACCCACCTGGGAGAACTGCAGTTTGGTGGGCCCAGGAATAGCTACAGGGAGAGAAGAGAACATTAAATCACTACCACAATACTGGGATGTTGTAATAGTTGCCAGGATATTGCTATCTAAAATTGAGTTTAACATTACTTTTAAGCTACTGTACAAATACAGTAAACACAGTAATATTGTGTTTATAGTAGTACAAAATTTTAGTAGAAGAGCAGCTGTTTAAAGTAATACCTGTTGTCTGAGTGCCCACCAGTGGAGTGCTGGGGGTCCGGTCATGCAGTGCAATGACTTTCACAGTGTATTCTGTGCCTGGTCTGAGGCCATGCAGCACTGCAGACTCAGCATCTCCATGTGGGGCAGGGAACAGCTCTCTCTCTCCCTCCTCGGGACTGTAGTACAGCACTTTGTAAGAGGAGACTACTCCATCAGGACTCTCCCAGGAGATGCGCATGGAGGTGGAGTCCACGTCAGTGAAGGAGAGGTCTTTGGGTTTGTCCACCGCTAGAGAAAGAAATATTTGAGACTATGAATGAATCTGTTTCAGTTTAACCTAAGTGCAATATTTTATAAAATTTACAATTGACATTTTCATGATACGAGCGAGTCTTTAACATAATTAAGTACACTTAATTTGATGAGTTGACATTAAAGCATGTAAAGTACTTCATTATAATTCGAATTGTCATGTGTTATTTGATATTACAGTTAAAAGTAATACTAAGCGGGGTCTAAAAAGCTCTTTAATGTGCAGTTAATTGCATGATATAAAATAAAAATATAATATACACTACCAGTCAAAAGTTTTTGAACAGTAAGATTTTTAATGTTTTTTTAAGAAGTCTCTTCTGCTCACCAAGCCTGCATTTATTTCATCCAAAGTACAACAAAAATATAAATATTTTTACTATTTAAATTGACTGTTTTTTTTATATATGTTTTAAAATGTAAGTTATTCTGGATATTTCAATGCTGAATTTTTAGCATCATTACTCCAGTCACATGATCCTTCAGAAATCATTCTAAGATTTCATTCTAAATCTTCTGATTTGCTGCTTATTATTGTGTTGAAATTATTATGTTGAAAACAGCTGAGTAGATTTTTTTCAGGTTTCTTTGATAAATAGAAAGTTAAGATCAACAGCTTTCATCTGAAATAGAAATCTTTTGTTACATTATAAATGTCTTTATAATCACTTTTGATGAAATTAAATAAAAAAAAAAATGATTTTTAAAAAAGTATAGCTTTTTAATGGTATAGTGTATAATATTACAAAAGCTTTTTATTTTCGATAAATGCTGATCTTTGGATCTATTCAAAGAATCCTGAAAAAAATTACTCAACTGTTTAAAATATTGATAATAATAATAAATAATAATAAATGAAGAGTAATGATGCTGAAAATGTAGCTTTCAATATTTTCAACTATTTTTCAAATAGTTATTTAACAGTTACTTTAAATAGTAAAAATATTTCAAAATTGTACTGTTTTTGCTGTACTCTGGATCAAATAAATGCAGGCTTGGTGAGCAGAAGAGACTTCTTTAAAAAAATTAAAAATCTTACTGTTCAAAACTTTTGACGGGTAGTGTATTTCCATTAATTGCATTTAACATGCAAAAATTTCTGAAAACATTATCTTCAGTTTACACTTAAAGTGCATTTTTTCTATAATAATAAGTACTCTTTTTAAAAATATGCTTAAGTGTACTTCTGTTTCACAAGAAGTGAAGCAAAAAAAAAAATCTTTCTCCTTTTTTTTACACCTACTTGTGACTACAGTTTCGACCAGAGGGGGGCTCTCTCCATCCTGTCCCAGAGCATACACACTGACAGTGTACTCTGCTGTCGGCATCAGGCCAGAGAACGTCATTTCAGTCTGGTCTGCAATTACATGTGAAAAACACACCTATTCAACTCTCACTTCGACAGCATTACCTCCTTACAATACAATATATTTTTCAAAGCTGCAGTCCGTAACTTTTTCTGTGCTCATAATTTCCAAAATTTATATAATAAGTGAGTACATCATGAATCCATTTTCCAAACCGTGTGCTGAATCACTACGGTACACCTATAATACGTTTTTATATTCCAGCTACAATGTTTTTCCTCAAGACGCATGGAGCTCTGTTTATTAACCGTTAGAGTGCCAAAAGTTACAGACTGCAGTTTTAAGTGTCATATACATTACCTGGAGCGACCACTTCAGAGAAAACAGGTCCCTGTCCATTTAGTGGTGTCCCTGTGACACGATATCCTGAGATGGGACCCACTGCTGGGCTCCAGCGTACAGTAATAGTGTTGTCCTTTACGTCAGTCACCTCCATCTCTGATGGAGACTCAATATCTATGTTTAAAGAAACAAAGTCCATTATTTATATCTTTTAGCTCTCAACTAAGTGTCATACTGTAATTTCTACACCATCCTGTCTTCCTAAAAAGTCTTCTTAAAAAGTCAAACTAACAAACAAAGACCTGACAAACGTTCTCAGATGCATCGGTTTACCTGTTCTGTGTATAACATGGATGGGGGTGCTGTAGGCAGGGCTGTCCCCTCTGCCGGTCACAGCGTAAACGGTGATGGTATAATCGGTGCCTGGTCGAAGGCCTTCAATAGTGGCAGTAGACTGGGAACCAGGGACCGTAAATTCCTGAGGAGCATCAAATCCACCTGAATGTGAAAAATCAGAATTTGGTCAACATCAAACTACGGTAAAATGTACATCAATGCAGGACCATCAATTCACACAATGCTGGAATATAAAATAATGAAATCCCTGCTGTTACATAAAACAACACTATTTTAATGGATCCAATCACCTACCTGACTCTCCATGTGTGATCCTGTAGTACCTCACAGTGACAGAGGGGGCGTCCCAACGAACGGTGATGCTGGTTGGTGTTGAGGAGATGACTTCCAGGTCAGTGGGGGCATCAGAGACTAACAAAGTGTGATGAGAGACAATTAGTACTAATAAGATTTCAAGTAAGCTACAATGAGGAGTCAAAACTCAGGAAGTGTCAGCATACTGGTAGACTGAGTTCCAGTTAGAGGCAGACTCTCGCGGGATCCGCTGACGGCATAGACGTTGATGCTGTATTCGGTCTCCGGGGTCAGGCCTGTGAGGGTGAAATGGCTCCTCGATGGGGGCAGTCTCTCCTCTTTAGCACGTCCCCCACTGGTCATTTGGTAGCGGATACGATATCCTGAGATAAAGGCCTGAGGGGCCTGCCAGCGTACGGTAAAGGAGTTGGTGCCAACATCAGAGAACTGCAGGCCAACAGGAGCATCGAGGACTGTGAAGTAAAAGGATGCGTGACTTAACTTAGTCAACAAATTAAATTGCTCTATTATTATACATCTTTTTTTGCCAACAAACTCACCTGTTCTTTGAGTGCCAATGACAGGTGAGCTCTCTCTCTCTTCATAGACGCAAATCACACTGACAAGGTACTCGGTGTTGGGCACAAGATCTAAATATCACAAAAAGAGGCTCATTAATGAGTGTTCAATACAGAAACTAAAGACAGGGCTGCTCAAACACGTAAGCGTCAATTCACGTAACATACGGGGAAGAACGATGTAGTTTGTGTTTCCATCCACAGTTCGCTCAATGGTGTCATCGTCGTCATCGATTGGATGATAGCGGATGATGTAGCGGTTGATATCAGAGGATTTGGGTACCTGAGGGGCCTTCCAGGTCACCAGCATAGTGTCTGCAGTCACTTCGCCAAATGACAGGCCAAATGGGGCAGGGACAGCTAAAAGAGGAAGTGCATGATTTTTTATATCCATTCAAAAGCTTTTTTAATTTCTTTATGTAATACATTTCATTATATTATTATTAGGCTCCTATGAAATCCATTTGATTTTTTCCCAAAATTCCATTTTATTTATTTTTTTCCAAATTTACATTTTTCTGGATTCCGTTTTTTCTGTTTTCATTTTTCTAGACTAGATATTAAAATATTAAATCAAAAAGCATGTTTAATTAATTGAAATCATGAATCTTACACAATTTAACAGCAATTTAATTAAGGCCCTAAGAAATAAAAAGAATTCTCAAATTCAGTTTTATTTTTAACAAATTCCATTAGTTTTCTGGATTCCATTTTAAGGATTTAATTCAGTTTTAATAATCAAGTATCTCTAAAAAAATTAATTTGATTTAAAAATATATATATATATATATTTTTATTATTACTTCTCATTTCTCCTTATTTTTCAGAAATACGGTGTCGTAAATCTAAATTTTTCTGGTAAATAAATTCTAGTAAAAAAATTTCTGGTAAATATTACTTAAAGGATAATGTTTTAATAATTTTATTAGTAGTAGTTGCAGTACTATTATCACATTAAGTAATATATTTCTGTCACAATTTCTTCACGTTAAACCAAACTTTTATTTTGATGTGTTGCTGTGAAGTAAGTTTCTGTTTATGTTTGATATGACGGTAGTTTTTCTCAACAGAAACAGTAAAATGCTTACGAAGTGACTCTCAGTGCAGTTCTAGAGATTATGTTTATGTGTTCATGTACTCATCCCAAATTTGGCAAAATCCGTGACATTCGGCATTATACAGTAAATTCCATTTTTATGACTGGATTCCACGATTCCGTCTGCGTTTTCTGCGTCACAGATATCATAGGGTCTTATATTATAGATGTTTTTACCACAGTCACATTTTGGAGGACTCTCGAATTATTGATCTAAAATTTTAACTAAATATCTTATAAATCATATAACATTTCAAATTAGCTTTAATATTTATATTTTCAGTTTTCATTTGACTTTAGGTTTTACTAGTTTGATTTATTTTTATTTCAGTTTTAGTCATTTTAATAATTAAACTTCAAAAAACTAAAATATTGTAGATGCAAGCATACTGAACCTCTAGATTTACAGCTTGTTTAAAAGCCACTGGAAAGAGTGAGAAAATGAGCACCATCTTTAAAGCTCTGACCGAGAATCTGTTTATGTGAAAGCAGACTTCACACAGACTGATGCCATGTGGATTTACACATCAGTTTTCTTCAGCAAAAGTGAGGAGAAAAGAGACACGGAAAGAGAAATGGAGGGGGAAGCGAAAGAAAGATAAAGTGCTAAAACAAGACACAGCTGCTAGGCTTTCCTCAGTCAGCTTTCAAACAGGGATATGGCTACCATATGTACTTCAAGAAATACTGTAGCAACAAAGAGCAGGAATGTTCAACAAGTATGAAGGCACAAATTTTCTGCACATTCATCTGGGCCAAGATGTCATTAAATTCACGGTTTTTCCCTCACTTCTAATCCATTGAGAGTGCTCATAATGCAAAATTAACATTTTTATTGTTTTTAAAAGAAATTAATACTTTTATTCATCATTCAAAATGTTCTCAAATATCTTGGAGACATTGTACAGCTAGCATATTTAGAGACACACACACAAACTCTTACCTGTTTGCTGGGTGATGACGATGGGTTCGCTCTCTCCATTTTCTGTGACTGTGGTGACGGTTATGTCGTAATCAATACCGGGCTCCAGACCATGCACAGTATAAAAGCCAGTTGTGGGCTCCACAAATTCAACAAATATTGGGACGCTGTCCCCAGCAGCCAACACTGTGATGCGGTAGCCGGTAACGGCAGTAGAGTTAAGAGGACTCCAGCTGAGGCCGATAGTGGAGTCGGTGACATTGATGAAGCTAAGGTCAGTTATTTTGGGCACATCTGGAGGAGAGAAAGTACCAGAGGCCCAGAGACAGATATAGACACAACACAGAGAGAGAGAGAGAGAGAGATGGAGGTAAGTCATCTGACCAGAAAACAGATCCTTCATGGCTCATATTGTGAATGCTGAACCATGGAGATGAGCATTAGGAATCTGTGATATGAGAATAGTACAATCACAAATTCATACGCTACCAGTCAAAGGTTTTTAATGTTTTATAAAGAAGCCTCTTCTGCTCACCAAGCCTGCATTTATTTGATCCAAAGTAGAGCAAAAACAGTAAAATTCTGCAATATTTTTACTATTTAAAATAACTTTTCTATTTGAATATATTTTAAAATGTAATGTATTTCTGTGATTCCAAAGCTGAATTTTTAGCATTATTACTCCAGTCACATGATTCTCAGAAATCATTCTAATATTCTGATTTGCTGCTCAAAAAACATTTATTGTTGTTATTATTATTATTATGCTGAAAACAACAGAGTAGAATTTTTTTAGGTTTCTTTGATGAATAGAAAGTTCAGAAGAACAGCATTTATCTTTTGTAACATTATAGGTCTTTATCATCACTTTTAAACAATTAAAAGCATCCTTGCTAAATAAAATTATTAATTTCTATAACTTCTCTTCCAAAAAAAATTATACTGACTCCAAGCTTAGTATAGTGTATAATGTTAAATTTTTTTTAATGTAAAGTCGGCAACACCAAAGCTCTAAAAATATCAAAAATGTATTAAATCCTTTCGTGTGTAATGTTACAAAAGCTTGTTATTTCAGATAAATGCTGATCTTTGGATCTTTCTATTCATCCAAAAAATCCTGAAAAACTGGAGTAATGATGCTGAAAATTTAGCTTTGATCGCAGGAATAAATTACATTTTAAAATGCATTAAAACAGTAAAAATATTTAAAAATTGTACTGTTTTTGCTGTACTTTGGAAATAAATGCAGGCTTGAGCAGAAGAAACTTCTTAAAAAAAAAATAAAAATCTTTTGACTGGTAGTGTATATAACTTGTAATGCCAATTTTTCATAAAACTGACCAAAAATGATAACATGAAATTGAGCTCTTATGTTCTGTTTGCCAAAATCGACTGATTAGGATTAATGCTGACAACAGAAACATATGCTTTATTGAAAATTACCGAAAAAGTAATTTAGTAATGTGTATTTAGTAATCTCTTTGTTCTCTATATTTAATGTCTCAATAGACATTAAAAGCAAGTGCTGCACTGATTACAATGCACATGCTTTCCCAATCTGAGGTGAGGGGTGATTTGTGTTTCAAAGAGCCTAATACCTACCCGGAGTCACGGTGGTGGAGACAGGAACGCTCTCCATTTCATCCTTCACAGTAAAAACGCTGATGTTATACTCCACTCCTGGACTCAGATTCTCTAACGTGCACGAGTTCTGTCCTGCCTTCACAAACTCCTCTACAGAGTTCCCTTGTTGCCCATTGGTGGGAGTACAGGTCACTCTGTAACCCGTGATGTCTGTGGGAACAGACCAAGTGTTACCAAGGGAAGATCAAGCGTACGTAGTGAACACTTGAGATCATTTGAGAAAGTACAGAACACTTTCATTACGCAGTGTTCCTGCATTTTTTTTAAGACCAAATACATTTCCATGACTTTTAGACCAAATAAATTTCCATGACTTTTTAAGTGACCTTTCTAGACGTTTGTACATAATTACTGGAACATTGGGATTAATGGATTTGGAACATTACATTAGTGATTCTATTGATAAAAGTCAACTTAAGAGAATGCTCTCTCACAAATCAATTTCTTGTTGATTAAATGTTTCACAGCAGAGTAAAACTAGAAAATATGTTTACTATAGAAATTTTCATTACTTTTACATGAAAATTTTTATTTTACAATATTTATTTCAATTATTATACATATATGTATACACACACACACACACACACACACACATACATAAATTATATATATATATATATATATATATATATATACATACATATACACATAATTTATAATTTATAATTTATAAATATAATTAATACACATTAAAAAGACAATGTCTTTATTATATATACACTGCTGTTCAAAAGTTTGGGATCTGTACATTTTGTTAATGTTTTGAAAAGTATCTGTAACTGTATTTTTTAATCAAAATATAGTAAGAAATATACTACTTACTTAGCATTTATTTACATATATTATATATTTACACATTTTACACTTAAACTAAATTCATTTTAGTCATTTTTTTATATATATTATGCAATGTTGTTCATTAATTAAATTATTAAAACATTCTTCCTGATCAAAAGGGGTATTTTTTCTGTATCATTTCACTCCATTTACAATATTTTTTTTATTTTATTTATTATTTTGTTTACAGTAAAAATATGTAAATATCCCTTCTCATATTTTATGAAATTAATTATGTATTATTTTATAATAATAATTATTTTACATATTAAAGACAATGTCTTTATTATATATACACACTACTGCTCCAAAGTTTAGGATCTGTAAATTTTGTTGATGATGTAAGTTTTGTTGTTGAGTATTTTATTTTTTACTGTTCTCTTACTGATTTTACTGCATTTATCATCAAAATATAGTAAAAACTGTAATACTGCAATTTAAAAGTGTATTTTACTTTTATTGTTTTTATATTTTTTAATGTTTAATTTCATTTCATTTCATTTAACAATTTAATTTAATTAATTAAATTAAAATTAAATTAAAGTAAATTAAATTGAGAAATTAAATTAAGCTAAATTAAATTAAATAAATTAAACGAAACATTAAAAATATAAAAACAATAAAAGTAAAATACATTTTTAAATTGCAATATTACTGTATAATTTTACTATATTTTGATGATAAATACAGTAAAATCATTAAGAGAACAGTAAAAATAAGATACTTTTCAGCTTTGCCATCACATGAATAAATTTAATTTAATTTAATTTAACTCAAATTAAATAAATTAAATTAAATTAAATTAAATTTATTCCTGTGATGACAAAGCTGAATTTTTAGCTTCACTACTTCAGTGTCACATGATCCTTCAAAAGTCACTGTAATTTCCTGATTTGTTGCTCAAGAAACATTTATTATTATGAAAACAACTACTAGAAAACGGTTGTGCTGCTTCATATTTTTACCTTTAGGATTCTTTGATGAACAAAGTTCAAAAGTACAGCATTTACTTACAATATAATAATAGTTAGTACATAGTAATATTATAATTGTCTTTACTGTCTCTCACTTTTGATCAATTTAATGTGTTCATGCTAAATAAAAATATGAATAAAACAAATTAAGTGTTTATGTGTGTTTAAAGCACATATAAAACAGGAATTTTTTTCTATCATGAGGAACATCTTGGTACTAACCTGGGATTTTAGCATCGTTCCATTGAACTGTCAGTTCTCCAGTGTTCGGGTTGGACTCCAGGTTCAAATCCGTGGGTGGAGAAAGAGCTGTAGACAGATAATCATAAGACAGCTGCACGACTCCACCAACAGTGTGAGAAACATCTTTCTCACACTCCCACATCTTCAATGAGCTCAATATAATAACAAATATGCTCATTCTTCACACTTACGAGTGACAACGCGTCGAGTGATGGGGTTGCCATGCTCGTGACCGTTGATGACCGGCTGGACGCTGTAGGTGTACTCGACTCCAGGAGTCAGACCTGAGATGAGGACACTACCAGACTCTGAGATCACGTCCCTTGGAGCTTCTCCACCTTGACTGGGCCTCACGGTCAACTGCAGAGCACAATTAGAGAGTAAACACTGCTTATTGAGTGATCGTGTGTGTGAACGTGAGAGAGAAGAATGTCAAAAGTTAGTTTCTCAAGAGTACATGCGTCTCACACCAGGCCATTAAACCAAAGAGTGATTGCCTATAGCTGTGCTCTGGTATGTTTCAACGCTACCTTGTATCCAATTTTAGGCGCAGGGGTCCAGGAGACAATGATGGAGGTGTCTGTGACATCAGTGCTGAAGAAAGGAGCATTTCCCATCGGCTGAACTGAAAGCCAGAAAATACAGGAGTATTGCTTTAGCACTCTTTCTTTAGCGATTTATTTAGAATAAGCAAATGTATCAATTTTCTTTTTTTTTTACAAACTAAAACTCACGTGTGGTGAAGGAGGCGATGGATCCCTCACTAAGCACATTGCCTCTTTCTGCGTGCAGAGTGGCAGTGTAGTCAGTGTCAGGCTGCAGGTTGAGGAGTGTGTACTGCGACAGGCGGGCAGGCATACGCAGCTGTTTGGGGTTTGAGCCCTCGAAAGTCAGGAAAAGTCTGTAACCTGTGATTTGAGCCTTGGGAACTGACCAGATGATTACAGCACTGTCTTCAGTAACATTAGTGAACTGAATATCGCTGGGTGGGTCAGGCTCTGTGAAGAGAAAATGTACAGGGAAAATGTACAGTATTATGAATCATACTGCCAAAAATAATAGCAACAACGAGCCAAGTAAAGTTAAGTATTGTATTAAGTCAAGTTAAGTATATATTATATTATATTATATATTTTTTTTTTGTTAATTAAATTAATTTGTCATTTTTTGTAAATATATTATGCAGCGTTGTTTCTCAAGCAGATTTTCAAACTTTTCATTTTGTTTAAATGTAATTATTTATGTCTTATTTAGTAAAAAAAAAAATGGATTTTATGGATTTAATTAAGAATAAAATTTTTTAGAAATATTATATGAACTGAATAATTAAGCATTTTTAATATAAATACATGCTGTCATGTTTTTGTAAGTATATTTTTGTAAATAAATTATACAATGTTTTTTCTCAAGTAAATTTTGCCACTATTCTTTGTTTAATAGTCAGACATTTTGTCTTGCTATGCAGTAAAAATATCTAAACATGCTTTACATATTTTTAAATGAAGTTAATTAAGAATAAAAATGTTTTTAAAATATATTATGCACTGAATAAGTATTTATTAGGAGTATAGGCGGTCATATTTTTTGTAAATATATTATAAAATGCTTTTTTACCTCAAGTACATTTTAACACCATTCTTTCAGTTTAATAGTAAGCATTTTTGTCTTGTTATTCAGTAAAAATATCTAAACATCCTTCACATATTTTAAAAAATGAATTTAATTTACTAATTTAATATATCATGAACTGAATCATTCTTTTAGTTATTGTAAATATATTTTATATTTTTGTAAATATATTATCCAATGTTGTTTCTCAAGTAAATTAACACTATTCTTTGTGTTTAATAATTAGAAATTTTATCCTCTTATGCAGTAAAAATATCTAAACATCATTTACATATTTATTAAAATGAGTTTAATTAAGAATAAAAATGTTTATAAATATATTATGAACTGAATAATTCTAAATAATTCTTAAACAGTTGTTTTTCCAAGTTATTTTTGACATTATTTTGTTTAATAGTCAGAATTTTTGTATCATCTTGAATCATTTAGACATTTTTATAGATTTTATACATTATTTTACAATATAACGTTTTATATATAATTTTGTAATTGATGAATTTAAATTTAGAATAATTTAAATAAAATTATTTTATGAAGAAAATAATTCTTGAACTAAATTGTCATTTTTTTTAAATATCGTATGCAATGTTAATAAAGTAAATTATTAAACATTTTTTTCTGTTCAATTTAAGTTTTTTTTCTGCATCATTTCACTTCATTCACAATATTCTCTTGTCATTTTGTCTTATCTTAAATCCTTTACACATTTTTTTAAGATATACTTAAGAATATTTTTTTATAAAATTAAATTACATCATGAAAAGAATAATTCTTGAACTAAATTTATTTCAGTAATTAAAAAAAATATATATCTTATGCAACGTGGTTCATGAAGTAAATTATTAAAACATTCATTTTGCTCTATTTTGACATATTTTTACATTATTTTTACAGTTTTTACAGTAAAAATATGTAAATAATCTTTTACATTTTATGAGATGATAAAAATATTATTTTAAACTTTATTTTAAAATATTACATTACATAAATATAATTTGTAATTATAGTAAGCAATGTTGCTTTTCAAGTAAATTTGAAGGATGTTTAGGTATTTTTACTGGACAAGAAGATTACATTAATTTAGAAACCCATTTTTTTGCAGTATGGAAATGAACTTTGGTTATTTTCTCACTTGTAGCTTGCTCTCCAACCAGCGGTTCGCTCTCTTCCCCTGATTTGAGGGCAAAGATGAAGAAGCGGTAGAGAGTTCCAGGCTGGAGGTGTGTGATCTCAGCATAGGCGTTCTGTGTGACTGGGAATGGGAGTTCTCTCTCAACCAACCCGTCTGGACCCACCTCGCCCACAGACACACGATACCCAGACACCTCTGTGGATGGTCCGGTCCAAGTGATTGTGACCTTAGAGTCAGACACTTCAAAGAACTGCAGATCGGTTGGAGAGGGGACTTCCTCTGTGGGTAGAAAACAATATTTATTCTTTATTCAGACTACATGGATAAAGTTTCATGCTATCCTGCTACTTTTCCTACTTCTTGAGTCACAAAACCTAATTTTGACCTTCCTTTGAAAGGCCTAAGTTGATCATAGCCTTTCATTTAAACATGGCAATCCATGTGTTTACCATTCTGTAAAACTTGCTCATCTGAGCAAAGGAATTTAGACACCCTACCGACAGAGCAGCTGGCCTGACAGGGAAAGAATAATAGGCTTTCAGGGCTGTTTGTTTTAGCAGCAGCCGTAATGTTTCACCATCAAAACCCTGATTGCATGTGAAGCCAAAATGTTTGTGGAACCATTTTTGTAGCATTTGCATCATCAAGACTACGTAGAAGAATCAGAGCATGCTATAAGAGTCAACGTGGGTAAACACCAGACAAACGTCTCCTCATTGAGACCCAGACAGTTTTGCAAAGTTGCAATGTTTGCAGATTTGCCAAACACTCAGAGCTCTGAAATGTTCTCCCAGCCAATCACCATAAAAATCAAGATCTGCACAATTTCGACATATTACCCTATAAGGGATTCACAGGCGTTTGGACGCCGACTAGCTGACTCGACTCAGATGTGATCTTATCTTTGGGCTGCCAGACAAAACACCTAAATCTAGTCAAAAGAAAACAATAAAAGACATTTATGGCTCGATGACATCATGTTATGTTTCCACCGCACTAAAGAGATCAGACCATTTGTTAAACAGAAGTTATTATCTTCAGATGTATCCAGACACCCATCTGAGGTCAAGTAACACAAGTAATCTCTTGTCTGAAAATGAGGGTGAATCTCATAAAGTCAGTCAAGAACAGATCTAGGTCATAATTCACCCCTCTGTTATATTTAATAAAACAGAAGCTTGTTTTAGGAACATTTGTTTTTTGTATTGTCACCTTATGATAGACTATCAATTCACCCTTATAGTGATTTCATACCTGTCAGTGGTTCTCCAGCAGTGGTGACCTGAACAAAAATAGGTTCGCTCTCCAGATTCTCTTCTACTGAGTAGATGCTGATGTTATAGAGCAGACCAGGACGCAGGTCACCCAGGGTCACTGATGTGGCTGTGTTAGGCAGGTTCAGCTCAGTACTGCCAGAGCTGCCCTCTTCAGATGGGGTGTAGACGACACGGTAGCCTAAATAAATAAGACATATACTTGTTAGCATTTGTATTTTGTGTACAATGTATAGGTCACATAATGGTTTGTTTTACTTAAGAACTAAAGCTTGTGTTTACCTGTGATGGGAGCCTCAGGTTTCATCCAGCTGATGATGATGGAGGTCTCCCCAACATCCTCCACTTCATGATCAGAAGGAGCATCAGGAGCTGTGGAAGCATAAGCCAAAAACATTACATTATTATCATGTAAAATACTGCAATATATACACACACATATGCACACATACACATACATACATATACATATATATATATATATATATATATATATTTATTTATTTTTTTTGTCAGTAGTAATTGAAAGTCAACAAGAAAATCAACAAGAAACAGACTTTTTAAAGCAGTGAAATTTTACTTTATTTAATCTTTTTTAATATTATATTATATATTATATTATATTATATAACTGTATATTTAGGGCACTTCATGAGCATTTTACCATTTATTGAGAGGAAAAAAAACATCATATACAAACAGAAACTTAAAGGTCTTCACAGCAACCCATCAAAATAAAAGTTTGGTTTATTATTGGTTATATATTTCTTAACGTAATTACAGTAAATAATAATAATAATATTATTATTAAAACATTATTTTAAGCAATATTTAACAGAAAAAAAATATATACATATACCAGAATTAATCAAAATTTGTCAAAAATAAAAATAATAATAAATTCATTTTTTTATAAAATCAGTGAATTAGAAATACTTTTGATTTTTTTAATTTAATGAATCCATTCAAATGGAATCCAGAAAATTGTGGAAACACATTAATTTGTTAAAAATAAGAATTAAAAATAAATCAAACTTATTTCAGAGGTCTTAATTTTTTTTTTTTTTTTTTAATAAATTGCTGTTAAATTGAGTTAAATTAAGTTTCATGATTTCAATTATTAGACACGTTTTTCGATTGATTTTTTTTTTTAAATTAACCATTAAAACGGTTTAGAAAAATGAAAATGGAATAAGAGAATTTTGGGGGAAAAAAGAAATAAAATTTGGGGAAAAAAATAATTTTGGAAAAAATAAAATGGATTTCATAGGGCCCTATATATTACATCAGATGTTAACCCCTGAGCTTGACTGAAAATTATAATTTTTTTTTTTTTATTAAGTTGAACGTAAATACAAGTCTACATCTTATATAACGAAAATTACTGAATTTAATAGGGGTATTTTTGTCACTCTTTTTGTGGGATCATGCTTTTTAGGATTAATAATAATAATGTCATACCACACTTCATAATCCAATCAAATCATTTCTGAAAAATTAAGTCTCGTTTTACATCATTTCCTACTAAATATTCAGTGCACCCAAAAATACATCATATATGCCATAAGTCATATATGGCTTGTCCATGACAGTTTTTGTAGGATTATAAAGAGGTCAAAAGAAGCAGAGATACCAGGAAAAAGCAGAGGAAAGGTTTACCTGTGGTCTGGGAAGTAGTAAGGATCAGGTTAGGTTCTCCTTCTCCCGTCACTTCATACACATTAACAGTGTACTTCCTTCCTGGGAGAAGCTCACTGATGTTCACAGACGTAGCCGTATGAGGAAGATCTGAAAATGGATAATCAAGTTAGAAGATATAATAAAATATTGCTGCATTCAACTTCTGCACAGGACAAATGAGGTTTGCTAGTCTCAGCTGACTAAAATCAAAATGCCAAACTTGTGATGCACATACTGACCTAAAACCATGGGCTGTCCAGTCTGCCCTCCCTCCTCACTCAGCTCATATTCCACCCTGAATCCAGACACCGTGTCGGACGCAGACACCCAAGAGATGACAAAACTGCTGGAAGTGATCTCAGTCACAGACTCAGAGGTATCCACCATTGGAGGAGGCGGGGTGGTCTCCCCTTCAGAGGTCGCCACTAGGGAAGAAATGGAAAAGGGAACATTAACAAACATGACTTCCAGACATTTGGATACAATAAATCCAATTCAACTCACAGATGATTTCAAGCATTAATTGTGTTTGGAAACTGTGTGGGTTTTATACACAAATACATGCGCATACACGTTTAGTAAATGAGACCCATAGCCACATAGTTGGATGACCTACATGAGCCATGCACGGTGGAGAAATCAAAGCGAGTGGTTTCTCTACGCCCAAAACGCAGGATGCTGATGAGTTGACCCTCGTAGGTGACTCCTGGCTTTAATCCGGCAATAGTGTAAGAATTCAGATGTCCTGGAATAGTGACCTCCATCCATTGGATATGGGTGTTTTTCTGTTCAAAAACAAGTAGGCTGCAGCTCAACAGACTCCCATAATTTTTATTAGATAAATAACCTCTCTAATACAATCAAATTTGATTTAACGACAACATCAAAAAAAGAGACTCACCGGTCTCCACCTGAGTATGTATTGTGTGATGTGTGCAGAAGCTGGTGCGTTCCATTGGATGGGGTGCGAGTTGGGCTGGTTGCCAGGCTGGTTGCCAGATTCTGATATAATCACCTGAACAGGACGATGACCACCTGAAAGAGATATTTAAAGGTACCATATCATAAAAAAAGTGACTTTTTCCATGTTTAAATGCTATAATTTTGCAAGTGTCAGCAGCAAAAGTTAGAGCAAAGCATGCTAACTGTTCTGTCTTTGTCTGCACAGACTCCCGGCCTCAGAGGAGACAAGAGAGCAGTGAATTTATTGATTTATTTACTGTATATTACACTGCTGCCACACGGCTCTAACATAAACATGAGATTTCTTTCCCAGCTATTTACCTTCACAGACATAACTGACTGTTTTTGTAACCCCTGTATGTTTTTAACATAAACTTGTGTGTATTTGGCAGTTTAAGCGCAATAAGACATGAAAAAGAACTTAGGCTCTGTTTACACTAATCTTCGTCTACACTAGCATTTTCACTGCATTTCAGAACTATCTCTGTCTACACTACACAACTGAAAATGTATGTCACATGACCATCCATGCAGGTACATCCACAGATATGTATATGCCCTATTATAGATGCCGGATGCGTCTACGTGCTTGGAGCGGTCGAATGATGCATCTACCTATACAGATCTATGGGTACAACAATGAGCACGATGTTATTGTTTACATGGTCATCAAGGATACGCAGAGAGAGTGTGGGCATCCGTGCCATCCTTTTCAAAAGTCTCCATTTTGGTCCATTTACACTGAAACACAACCCCAGAGTTTTCAAACTAAAATGGAGTCTGCAGCATTTTCAAAAGTCTCAGTTTTCGAGGGTCAAAAATGCCGGAGTAGCGTAAACGACAGGCGTAACCATAGCAAAAGTTAAGCGTTTTAAAATGAAAACACACTAGTGTAAACGCAGCCTTAGTTTGGAACTCACAAGCCATGTGACAGTCGCTTTCTGTGTGTGCTCAGAAAACCGTATATTAAAACTTTAATATTGTTTAAAACACAATTTCAGCACGATAGACATGATAATCAAAACCAAACAGATGGTTTTTGGAAGAGTGTCTGAGATATGAGCTGTAAAGGCACAGCCCTATTCTGGAAAAGGGGGCGGGGAGCAGCAGCTCATTTGCATGTATAGAGACATGCATGAAAACAGCACGTTTCTGCTTCCACTCAAAATGTGGATATTCAAAATGATATAATAAATGATCTGTTGGGTATTTTGAGCTGAACCTTTACAGACACATTCTGGGGACACCAGCGAGTTATGTTACATATTGTAAAAAGAGGCATAATAGGTCTCCTTTAAAAGACATTCAATATTTAAATCATATTTACAGCCAAGAGAACACGTACTTGCAAAATATAATTTTTAATAATCTGGCTCATCATGCTAATACTAGTATTTGAACAGTGTTTTCACTGTTTTTCTGTCAGAGGTGTTCTAGGAAAGAGAAAATAATGTTTATAGCATTAGTGTGTTCTGTTCCTTTTGGGAAACGCTTAAATGGGAAACGTAGCACTAACTTGTGAGATTCTTGCCACAGATTCAGCACTGAGACATGAGGATGAGAGGACCACCACTGTCTAAGGCTTTTTAATTTAAAAAAATCCAGCAGACAAACTGATTTAACACTCACAACAGTTCTAAACCCCCCCCCCGCAACTTTTCTAAAGTGGTAAATCCCTTTTATTTATCAAACCAATTTCACGACACTGTATTTAAAACTCATTTTTTTTCAAGTGTTTTGCAGCCTCATAAGGCAATATCCCCCAAATTGCTTCTGATTTCAATCTGGTCCTCATTTTTTCCAATTACTGCCATGAGGGGAGTCTATACACAGCACTTAAAGTTCACTTAGTCTGCATTACGTTCCGCCAGCCTGCACCAGCTTCACCCCCACTGTTCCCAGCCTTCTCACAGCTGGCCGCTATTATAGAGGGATATTGCTTTGGGGTTGCTTCCACTCACTGAGCAGAGGGATCACTACTGACCCCAACAAGCTCTTACAAAAAGGGAAAACTTTATTAAGGCAGAGCTTGTGGGCAATGCGCCAACATGTAGCGCCATTGCGCTCCAGGCATCCCGAGTTCGAATCCAGGCTCGTGGGCCTTTCCTGATTCCACCCCCCTCGCTTTCTCTCACTTCATTTCCTGTCACTACTATACTGTCCTATAAAAAAGTAAATGTGAAAATGGCAAAAAAAAATTTTAATAAAATAAAATAAAATAAAATAAAATAAAATAAAATAAATGCATTTTTTAAATAGTAGAATCTCCACCAATTGACGCATTTCCACCATCACACTGTCCAGCCCTAATTGTCGGTTTTCCTCTACAAAAGTTTGGAGACTTGAGGCAACTATTAACAGTGGAAACTACATAATCACTAAATGACTTTACAGATGCTGCGCAAGCAGAAAAAGTAACAAGTTTGGTTGAATTTCGAACTCATTCTTCGCACAGGACGAAAGAAACTCAAAGACAAACAAACAGTGCCAAAAGGGCTGTAGGGGGTGATTGAGACAGCTGTTGATTGGGTGTGTGCTTTTCTTCATCCGCAGAACTTCAAAAGAACAGACGGCAAACACAAGGCACGGGCCCACCCAAACCAAGGTGTGGAAGAGTGCATCTTAAAACCAACATCCTTGATTTCAAACGCTTCTAGAGGACGAGCATTTGTTGAAAGTTGTAAATGAAAAGATCACAAGGAAGAGCGAACCCTATTGGCCACTCCAACAAAACACCTGGGAGAAATGGCAAACAGTACTCTTGCTCTCAGTAAACATCTGGAAGCCTTTGACTTCCAAACGTCTCCCCACCCATGCCCACAAGACTACTTATAGCAGTACACAGCGTGACCCACATTCTGTGTGTGTGTGTGTGCGCGAGAGAGGGAGCATGTGCCCCATAAAAGATGCTGTTTACTCACCAGAGAAAGACTGCTGAGGCTCACAGCTCAACTCTCCAATGCCATTTCCATAGCAGTGACATCTGTAGTGGATTCCCTGAATAAGTTTGTCCCAGGACTCTCCAATCTGATAGAACACTTTAGTCTCTGGTTCCTGGCACTGATCTAGAAATGCAAATCGGAGTAATACGGTCATTATCCAATTTATAGTTTATAGGGAACAAGAATAAAAATGAGGGCTAAAGCTCTAATTTGGAGGAAAAGACACTCTAATTGTTTCAAGAAATGTTCAATTAAGCAAATGAAGACAAATGTCCCATTTTTCTAATTGATGAAATCCTAGAAGTGGCCGGCTCACCGATAGCGTCACACTTCCAACGTCCGCGGCCTTGACCGAAACAGGTGCAGTTCATCATGTAGCCTTCGTCATGGCGTTTAGTAAAAGTCTGATTTACTTCATAAGTCAAATTATCCACAATGCACTGGTCTGAAAGGTGAAAAGACATACATGTACATTTACACCATGATACATAATCTCATCCATTACAGATGATAAACAGAAATGACAACTCTCACCTTTGAGTTGTGAGTAGGCGATGCAGCTCCATTCTCCACGGCCATTGCCCACACATGTACAGCGCATCATGTGACCCAGAACATCATGGCGTCTGTCCCATTGATCTCCCACACGATACATTACACCCTCATTGGTGGTACACACCTCCTCATGGGCTGATGGAAACGATCAACATAAATACAAATCAGTAAACAGCCAAAATGTGTTTAATCAGGCATTTGTGGCCCTTGCAAAGTTAGCATTCACAAACCTCCAGATCTATAAATTCTCCTCAACTGTCCTGCTAAAAAAAATAACCAAACTTCAAAGCTGTTCAACCAATGAGACAAGTACATATCTGTTTTGGAAGCACTTGAAGACTTCCAAATAACAGCCCTCTAAATCCGTCACAGAACAAAAATAAGCATGAAGTACAGCAAGAATCATAATGGATTGATGGGAACTTGAGGTACTGGCAACTATAGCTTTTAAAAGTAAGTCACTGAGACAAGTCACATTTATTTATATACCGCCTTACACAAAAAGAGATTTTGGACTAAGGACTTTATCGCAGTTACACGCTCATGTGATGCTGTGATACATGGTCACGAAAACGTATCGTTTGCACGCCTTTTTAAGCATTGCTGTTTAAAAACAAGTGATTTTAAGCCATTGAAATGCAAACAGCAGCGAAAGACATTTAATTTCGCTATATGCGTGCGCTGTCACGCATACATGAAGGCGGTGCTCATAGAGCACAGGAGTATTGAACGATTATTTTTACTGCTTTATAGGCCTTAAACAGTTAAATACACACACGTGTGTGTCAAAATGCCCGTCTTTGTAAGTATCCTCGTAAACACAGTAATTTAGGTTTTAAGTGAAAGTAAACAGCTGAGAAAGAAAAAACACGTGTAACAGTATATTGGATCTGCGCAGCTCTTAAAGTGACAGCAGTCTAATATTCCTGCTGTCTGTCATTCATGTTAATCAAACAACAAAAGAGAGAACATCTCTCACTGCTCTTGACTAAATCATGTTTGTAACTTTAATAAGAAGAAATATGTATTTAATTTACACAGTGAAGAATATGCAGTGTTTTTACACATTTGTGACCCTGGACCACAAAACCAGTCTTAAGTAACAAGTATATTTGTAGCAAAAGCCAACAACACGTTGTATCGGTCAAAATGGTCAATTTTTCCTATTACGCCAAAAATCATTAGGATATTAAGTAAAGATCATGTTCCACAAAGATACTCTGTAAATTTCCTACCGTAAATATATCAAAACTTGATTTATGATTAGTAATATGCATTGCCAAGAACTTCATTTGCACAACTTTATATGCGATTTAGTTTCTTATTTTTATTTAATCACTGACTGTTTACTTGTCTTCAGTGAGCTTGAGGGTTTTTTTTAGGCTAGTATGTTTTTTGTAATATTGACAGTGGTGACGGAAATATGGTATCAAAAATCAAATTGATATCAGAAAGACCTTATTTAAAGCTAAAATCACTATATTGCAATATATATCATTAACGTAAAATAAAATTACTTATATTGTGATTCTGTATTTATCGCCCACCCCTAAGTGTCATTATTCAGCTCAATTTAGTTCAGTGTTGATTCAGGCCCTGTTTACACTAGTGCGTTTTTGTTTTAAAACAGCGTTTTCAAATGAAAGTGATCCTTGTCTACACTACACAACTAAAAACGCATGTCACATGTCACCAAGTCACCAAGTCACCATTCATGCAGGTACAATCATAGATATGTATAGGCAGATGCCCTATTATTTAGATGGCGGACACGTCTACGTGCTTGAAGTGGTTGAATGGGGAATCTAGCTATACATTATCTATGGGTACAACAACAAGCACGATGTTATTGTTTACGTGGTCAACAAGGACACACAGAGCGAATGTGGGCAGCCATGCCATTGTTATCAAAAGTCTCCGTTTTGGTTTGTTTACACAAACGCAACCCCAAAAGTTTTCAAACTCTGCTTTCGAGGAGGACTAGTGTAAATGATAGGTGTAACCATAGCAAAAGTTATGCGTTTTAAAATGAAAACGCACTAGTGTAAACGTAGCCTCAGCTAAGTTCAGTGACAATGTCAACACTGCAAAGTTACGAAGCGAAATCAAATTAACTAAAAAGCAGCTCAGAAGATAACAGTGTAATTATTTAACTCTATCAGTTCAGTATTCAAAAGTATTGAAAGTTCAACAAATTGAATTCATCAAACTTAATTCAGCCAAAATTAGGTCTACAACTTACTTAAAATTTAGTTTAAGGAATAAAACCCCAATCCAGTTAACTGGTTTTAATGGCCTAAAGAGATCAGTATAATTAATCAGTTAAGTAATTTGGAGGTCAATTAGGGTCAAACAGCTACAACTTAATCCTAATGACCATAGATCCATAAAGCTCAAGGCAGCTCCTCATAATCAGCCTTATTGTTTTAACTGGGATTGGTGTATCTGGTTAATAAAAGGGGATGAGAGTGAGGAAATCTCTCCAAGGTTAAGAGTGGAGGAGGTTACACAGCTGCCCTGGAGACCAGCCAGATGTATATGCTCCATTGCCAACCAGATTCTGGTCCAAAGCCAACCTCCCCTCAATCTGCAGCCCCGCACAGCTGAGGGGCCACGGCTATTACAGAAATGTGTGCTTCAACAAAGGCTGAAGCTTCGAAAGCACAAGTTTGCACTCTCAGTACAGCAAGTAAAACCTACAAATCAAGATATTACTTGTACTTAAAAAAAAAACACACACACTTGATGCATGATAATAGTTTGTGTGCTGAGACAAGAAATTCTACCCCCTACAAAACAAACACAACAGGGCAAAACAAAGAGCAGCTCTGGTTTCAATCTATGAATCTCACCACTATCAATAAACTCCCCAGGGTTTGCCTGACTCTAACTGGCACCCTGGTGACAGAGACACCCATCAAAGCTCAGTCAGAAAAAGGTGTTTATGTAAATACGGCTGAATAGGTGCTGAGTGATCTTTTGTTTCACATAGTTAACATCCTCATCTTAACTGTTATCAGATCTCCTCCCATACAGACCCCAAGGTAAAAGAAACACATGTAATGACGCCTATTTTATCTATTCAATCTTTTTGCTAATATGCCCAAAGTAAGGAAAAGAATGGGGCCTGGAATGTGATGTTTAAGGTAAAATGCTGGGCTCAAGGCATGTTATTAAGATCCAGGATAGTTAGAGGGCTAAAGTGCTTTCATAACATTATAATTCTCCATCTTCCTATGTTCCAAGCTCCTGTCAAGTCGTAACGTGTTACTCTCTCTTTCTCTCTGGCTCCAACATTTATTGCTAGTGTAAAACTGGCACTTGCCTGCCATGGGACAGAAGCCAAACCGCTGCTCTCGGTCGTAGTCATAAGTTGTGCCGCACCATTTCATGCCATCTCTCCTGCCGTCAGCGGTGCAGTCAGTGTAGTTACGGCCATTGTAAAGGAACGGGAAGTGACAGAGTGCACCATTGGAGTTTCCACCTCTGGTTGCAAACATTACTAAAAAAATAGATAGGAAGATATTTACCTGTGAAGAACAGTAGCAGATTTTAAAACTATGCAATGATTTATAACCTACCATTCTTGCTTGTACAGAAGGAGTACTTGTAGTCTTTCTCAAAGTCGGATGAGGTGCTGCACCAGAGCTGCCCATCACTGCGTCCCTCAGAAGTGCAGGAGTAAAACGTTTTTCCCATGAACACAAAAGGGAACACACACGGCTGGCCACCGGAGCTCCCACCATACACCTGGGGCTGGCTCTCTGTATGCACACGACAATAAAAAGCATTCAATGTAAATGTACACTGATCTGTTTTATCACCAATTACATAAATGTGATAAGTAAAGACACTAACCTGACTCTTCACAGCTGACACCGTTGCCCAAGCAGGTACACAACATCTGTTTGCTGCCCTGGGTCTTGATCCAGCGCATGCCCAGGGCATAGGAAACACCTGCGTCTGTCAAACAGGAACCCTCCGCGGGGTGTTCAGGCACCCCCTCTGGTTGGTACACAGCAGGCTGGACGTTGGTCACCACACGAGACCCAGTACCTAGTGCACAAAATAACACATGAGGATACATGTTGGTCGCAACCAGGTGGTCACGCCCACCAGGGTGCCTCTACAAACATCCAGGGGTGCCCCGAATAGTTTTAAAACATAATAATATAACGTAAATTATGTATCTTACTGAAATATGTAGTAGAAATTAAAGATTTACATTTTGTTTTAAAAATCCACATTGTTTTTGCATAATTTGGACTATGAGGGGCGCCATTATATCGATGATATCAAACGGTTGCACTCGGTGTTTTACCACAACACAAAATACTGATACAATGACCACAGCTATTGAAAGAGCTTATAGGTGGTGATGGATATAAACATGGCATAAACCAAATGCTGCACCATCGATTTTTCCCCACAAGGAGTCTAAACGCCCCTGGATATAGAGTGAAATCCACACTGAGAAACTCCTTCAGTGTCTGAGGCTTCATGACAAGCGTCAGCATGTTTACATCCTGCCAGGATGGCATCTAGCGTTTCTTGTCTCTGCCGTTTGTAAGCTCTTTTAGTAGCTGTGGTCGACTAAAAGACTAAAAGCCTCAAAGGCATCAGGGCTAAAGTGAAGAGAAAAAAAGACGCAGGTCTTTAGAAAGTTTTTTTTGTCCACAGGTATCTTCCCATTCTTTTCTCCTCTTCTTATCACTAGGAAAGTTATTAAGACTTAGACTGGTTGTCTTGTTGCCCGTCGACTGAAAATTACAACCAAAAGTCGCACAATGTGGCATCGTATCAGTATGATATTTTCCGAGTTGTGTTGCGGTAAAAATAGCAACAGGTAGCGCCAGTAGCTCACCAAGTGCAACCTTATACATCATCAAAATAATGGCACCCCCCATAGTCCAAAGTATGTATAAAACGACGTGGAATTTCTACTACATATTTCAGTAAAAAAAAATATATAATAGGTTGAACTTCCTGATATTCAGTCACGAGACACTGACGTCCAACCTGAGCCACTTATATTCAATTTGAGAGCTGTTGTGTCTATGAATAATGATTTCTGCCTCTTGCGCAAAGCAATTGTATAATTTCAAAACCACTGATATACAGGACATAGTTCATGCTTCACAAATAAACTTTTTTAGTTTTTTTGGGGGGAGCTTGACAAATGTGGTCACTATGAATTGTCACATGAAAATTAGCTGTGTGACAATTACTCAAAAATGCAAAAGAGTAACCAAATAATAACAGATTTTTTATTTTTAAGTTAGTGTTACTTTATTATTTATATACTACTACAGTATTTTGAATTACCTTTCGATTTTAATTTATCTAATAATTTATCCTGAGTTCTTACCCAGGCTAGTGGTGTGCAGTGACGCATGTCTCTCGCACTTCCACTCTCCACGTCCATTTCCAGTACACAAACATTGTAGCACGTGTCCACGAGCATCAGTCTTGCTCCATGTGTCTCCAATCCGGTAAGAAGTGCGTGTGTCCTGGTCATTACAGCGATCTGTAATGCACACACAAACATACAAACCAGATGTTGCACATCAGAATCAAGTTGTGGTGAAGCTCTACTAAATAAACAATTGTTTTAAAACGCAATAAGGTAAAACTTTCCCTCTTCTACCCCCTTTTTAAAAGTCCTTGCGCTAAAGCCAGAGAGTTTAACTGCATAGTGGATAATTAAAGTGAAAGTTGGACAGATGTGAGATTGGAAAAGGGAGTTTTGTGTGGTTTGGACTGTTCCACAGTTCTATAAAGGGTGGCCTTCTTACTTCTGGATGTGCATGTAATACGTCCACTTCCTTCTCCCAGACAGGTGCAGTCCACCATCATCCAGCCTTGGTAGGGTTTCTCCCAGGTCTCACCAACCATGTAGGATGTGCCAGCTGTATTGTCAAAACAGCGTTCCGCTATCAAGAAAAGAAAAGATTGGTTTTAGTAATATGTCTAATGTAATTTTCATCATGTTCAAAATCTCTATCATTAATTTAAAGAGCCCTGAATCACTTGATGATCGCAGTTTCTTGCCTGTGCCAATACATTGCATGTTGAAACAGGAAATTTGGGTGGAACATATTGGAGTGATCGACCCTTTTAAAAACTAAATAGCTGATACGTTGCATCACAGCAATGAATCATTACTAGTTGATTATGGGTGGTATTAAGGGGAGGGGCATTCATTTTCTAGAAAGCATTTGATTGGACCAAAATCTGTTGTGCATGATGAGTCATCAATAGTTTTAGTGAGTTTTAACAGAAGTGAACATTCATTTAAAATGCATATATCTGCTACAAATGGATTTAGCTAATGTTTAAAAGTGTACTATCATAGCAAACACAGACAAAAAGGCACATGAGTTTCTTAAATGCTCAAACTCACCAACAGGTTTGCAGGTCCACTCTCCTTTTCCATTTCCCAAGCAGACGCACTCCAGCATGTAGTCTCCAGTGTCATGGAGTCTCTTCCATGTGTCTCCAATCTTGTATGAGTTCCCTCCCTCATGACAACGGTCTACAACACAGGCCAAGTAGGTAAACAGCAGCACAACTCCAAAAAGCGTAATTTCCAAAGCGTCATTAAGTACAGTGAAGGAAAGTTCCAGTCTACCCACTTGCAATGGTGCAGCTGATTTTCCCTCGGCCAGAGCCAATGCAAGTACAGTCCCAGATCATCCCGTCCTTGGGCCTCTCATAAGTCTCTCCAACCCGATAGGAGCGAGCGTTTACTTTATCATAGCAGGTTTCCTCAGCTGGGAACAGACATGGACTTTGTTCTTCATACTATTCAGAGTTAACACTTCAAACTGTAACACTGTTGTACGTTTATATGTACATAAATGGTTATTAATTTAACCAAAGGGGCTCACCATCAGGTTTTGATTTACACTTTATACCAGAAACTCCATGACAAGTGCAGAGGAGTATGCTGCCCAGATAACTGCGCTCCCACTGCTCTCCAACTCTATAAAACTGGCCATTCTCAATACAGCTATCTGTAGAGGACACAACAGAACTATTCTGAGCTCTAGAATATTTTAACTTTCTCAACAACAAATCACAGTCACACGAAGAAGAATGAAAGGTTCCCTAACGCACATTTTTCAAGCCATTTGCATGCGCAAAATCAACAATACGCTACTAAATTGCTCATTTTAATTCATAAAAACAATAACAAACACATGTAGGACTGCATACCTTGGGATACGGATGACACTGAGTGTTCCTGAGCTTGTCTCCCATGTTCCCCCGGTCCTTTCGGCATACACTGCACAGTGCAGGCGAGCAAAGCCACTGCCAACGCCGTGCCCAACGGGCCACCGGTCATTTTCACAGGTGGGATGAAACACAAGTTTACCAATTGTTAAACCTTCCTTTCCTTGCAATGAAGGCTCGAAGAGACGCGGTAGTTCACTGGCTGAGGGATTCAGATTCACCACAGCCTCTTCAAGTCTCCAAGTTCCTTCTCTCCCTTTGCGTCCTGCCCCTCCTGCTTTCGGCGCACCTCTGCGGAGAGCTCAGATGTGCGGAGCGCTTTTATTTGACCTCAACATTCCGCCCTGGAGGAGGAACTACCCCTGCACACGCGTAGGAGAGCCACACATGCGGACACCCAATCTGAAGCTCGCGTTTTGCGTACGATAATTAATTCAAAGCTAATGCTTGCAAACAACCACTGAGTTTTAAGTCACCTTTTGTTTTATAAACATTGTCCCAGTGTTCAGTAATGACCCAAATCTGTCCGTTTAAGTAAGCCTGTGAGTCTGTCCTAATCTACGAGAGATCATGCTACAGTTGGACTGCATGAATGTCCCATGTCCCGTTCACAGATGGTTCAGGGCGCTGCATCCATCTGAAACCAATTAGACAAACCCTTAACTTTAATAACACTTCCCTGGTGGTAAAATAAAGTCATTCTCAGTTTACTGTCACCCTTAGAAAGAAATAACGATTGAAAAGGACTCATAAGGCAGATGTAAGTGGGAAATAAAAGGCGAATTATTACCGCAAGTTCCTGGTTCACATGCGTTTAGTCAACATACTAAACGTGTTCAACTCCATTGTTGAAGGTAATATTGCGTTTAACTTTTCTCCTATTTAAAAGGTTTTATAGGAGGCCATGGTAAAAATAAATAAAAAAAAATCTTTTAAGACTTTTCTTTTTCCTTTTTTTAACACTTAAACTTTCTTGTATTTGACTTTGTTTATAGAGGGTTTGCACTTACCTCACGGTGGACAGTTAGATGCGCGGCCATATTGGACACGCAGATGTAAACAACAGCATTAACTGCAAGGTTAATATTCTGCTGAATACGTTGTTCTGCTAATTTATGCTGTCTAAATAGTAGAAAAAACGTGTGGAAGCTGCTAAATGATATAGAGAAGGACTTAGTGAGCAGGAAAGTGCCCACTATTTTGACAAACTAAAGTTAATAAATGAAAAAAATACGTTATAAGCAGTATTAATTAAGATATTAGCCTAATATTTCACCTACCTGACCGAAAATGACAAGAACAAGTAAGAATGTTGTCAAGGTTCTTGCCCTGAAAATCCTGGTTCAGTTTGGCCAACCACAAATGCAAATTTTTCACTCTTCTCCATGATTTGTTATAACTTTTGGCAGTCTGTAGTACTACAAATGTTTTTCCCAGTTTGACCAATTAGTACAGGCCAAAACATGTCACAACAACTGACCATTTTCAGCAGCAAGAATCAGCGTGTTTGCGTGTTTCGTTTGCTTCAGTGGCATTGATTATGTTCAGTGCCACCAATATGGCCAACTGTTGACGCGTCATGAAAACACTCTATGTTCATCTCAAGGCAACCCTCTGACAGTCTCTAAAGTTTCAAGACCCTGGAATATTTCTTAATCTTACATAACCTTTCTTTTCACTTTTCTGTACTTACAGCTTTATGAATCTAGTCTGTGTGTTTTATCTATAAGACTATCTTGCAGGTCATTCATGGAAATGCAGGCTGATGTCAGCACCCTTTCATTTTAAAACTGTACTCCTCTCTCTCTATGAATGGAGGCCACTGTGCTGACAGAACTCCCATTTAAACATCATCAGACTTATAGAAACTGCTTTCTGAGCTTTCTGTGTTCATTAGAATCATACCACCATGTAGTTCAATTCTTTGGATGATGTGATGAGACAGATTGTCGCTTAACAGATGATTCAGTGATTTCCAGGCCAGATGTTTGGTTTGACTCATGCTTTACATATCTCACTCTGCAGGCGTTCTTTACCCTCCCCCAGGATGAGTGCAATCTATGCTTATGAGCTGATATGCAAGATATCGCTCTTTCACTTAATGAGCTTATAAAGACTTCAGTCCACAAAGTTTTAACGACATTTTGCTCTATAAAGATCTCAGTTAATCTAGTTTTCTGCTTTGAATTTGGATGATTCTCTCAACATGTTGTTCTTGTGGTTTCTTAATGCACCCCATCTTGTCATCAATGAGGTACATGGTCTGTATGAATCAGTTATGATTGTCCCAAAATATGGCTTTATAAGCACATGTTGAGGTTGGTCTTCCTGTGCTTTGGTTTCTCTGGATCTGAAACCACTGGCAGTAGTGGGTGGCAAATATTTTCTTGTTGGGGGATTTTTGTGGAAAGTAGAGAGGTTACAGAGATTGAACCCAAAGCTGCTGCGTCATGGAGGTGAACAAACTAAGAGTGAACCCAGGAGATCTGACTCCTCTAACAAAGGTCTGGGTATCCGAGCACATTTGGCTGCATTTGCCATGACTCAATGGATGACTCAAAGCCAGTGTTTTTGTACATAGCTGCACAACAATATTTCAGAAACAACCATAGTCCATGAAAATGTTGACAGTTGACAGATATGTTCAGGAAGGTTATTAAGTTTTCAAATAACTAGCTAGGAATTGTTCAAGTAGAGATAATGGATAGAGAGATAATGGTTGTGTTTCTAAACTATTGTTTACAAAACAAAAGTTTTATTGCCAAATTAAACAAGTAACAAATTTGATCATTAGAAATTGTAAGTTATGGTCAAATATGGTCAAAAAATACACTACTGTTCAAAAGTTTGGGATCAGTAAGATTTCTTTCATATTTTTAATGAGTTTTTCACCAAAGGCTGCTTAGATTTGATAAAAGAAATAGAGTAAAACAGTAATATGTGTGAAATATTACAATTTCAAATAAGTGTTTTGAAATATACACTACCAGTCAAAAGTTTTTGAACAGTAAGATTTTTAGGTCTCTTCTGCTCATCAAGCCTGTATTTATTTGTTCCAAAGTACAGCAAAAAGAGTACAATTTTGAATAATTTTTACTATTTAAAATAACTGCTTTCTATTCAAATATATTTTAAAATGTAATTTATTCCTGCGATCAAAGCTAAATTTTCAGCATCATTACTCCAGTCTTCAGTGTCACATGATCCTTCAGAAATCATTCTAATATGCTGATTTCAAGGTTGCCAGGTTTTCATAACACTGGCTGATTTGCTGTTCAGGAAACCTGTATTATTATTATTATTATTATATTTAAAACAGTTGAGTACATTTTTTTAGGATACTTTGATGAATAGAAAGATTCAAAGAGTAGCATTTATTTGAAATAAAAAGCTTTTGTAACATTATACATTATACTTTTTTTGGGAAAGAAATTATAGAAATTTATACTTTTATTTAGCAAGGATGCTTTAAATTGATCAAAAGTGATGATAAAGTCATTTATAATGTTACAAAAGATTTCTATTTTAGATAAATGCTGTTCTTCTGAACTTTCTATTCATCAAAGAAACCTGAAAAAAAAATTATTTTCAACATAATAATAACAATAAATGTTTTTTGAGCAGCAAATCAGACTATTAGAATGATATCTGAAGGATCATGTGACTGGAATAATGATGCTAAAAATTCAGCTTTAAAGTCACAGGAAAAAATAGAAAACAGGTCTTTTAAATAGTAAAATATTTAAAAATGTTACTGTTTTGCTGTACTATGGATCAAATAAATGCAGGCTTGGTGAGCAGAAGAGTTGTGCTACTTAATATTTTTGTAGAAACTGTGATACAAATTTTACTGGCCACAACCTTTTGAGCAGTCGTGTATATGGGATTAAACAATTGCTGTAATTTCACTGTAAAATCATGTAAAATGGGCTTTTTAAAAAAATAACTAGCCCTCTTATTTATGGTGACACTCTTAAAAAGGATGTTCCCATGCAGAAAAACCTATAAACCCATCACATTGATTAGATTACAATAAAAATGTTTATGATCTGTCCTTCTGGCTTCTGTTTTATCACCTGTATTGACAAACAATGAGGAAATGTCAGTCTTTGTCCAGTTTTTGCCTCAAGTAGACAAAGGGTATGCTATCATGCTTACTGCTCAAATAGAAAATAGCTTAGTTCCAAGATGGCCACCAAACAAAATGATGTGCCTTAATAGGACAGGACTTTCAGTCAGAAACTCAGTCTAAGCCCTTTTTAATCTCTCCATCTCTGCAGCAGTGTATGACATCATTCTCCCAGAGGACATGGGCGGGGTTCAGCTGCAACCCCCATCAGTTTACCCAGACTGCACTAAACCCCTACAGCCCCCATCGAATCTACAAGATCACATCTAACTGCCGTTTTCTGTCTCCCATCTTACTTTTTTAATGCCGCCTAAAGTAGTTCTAGCTCTGCTTGGTATCTGTTGTAGATTGAAGGGGGATATATGTGTATTACTTGCACTAAAATCAATATTTCTTGCTTGATCAAAATGTGTGTAGTTTTCTTATAAATAAAAAGTAAAACACTAACCATAGCACAATGTTTGTGTGGTGTAGTTATCATCTATGCATCGGTCAGAAATGCTTTCAATGGCAATGGGCAAAGGAAGCCACAAATTGATGAAATTACTTGCCAGAGGAGCTACAGGAAGTTTCGAGTCGGTTAGAGGGGCGTTTGTTTATTTGAATAAACTGTCCATCATGCTAAAGTGTCTTCCGTTCTGATGTCATTATTGTCTGTATGTCTCTGTGCACATGTGATATTTGACGTTTATTTTAGACCTGCCGAGAGGTCGGAAGGTAAAGGGTAAAGCTCTCGTCACGTCTTAAGGAACTGAAAGTCACATATACTGTCTTTAGTCTCATCACCATGACAACCCAGATGTGCATTTAGTCAGCGATGTCTCATAATTTCCTTTCCATAGTCTGAAACGCTGCACAGAGGATGGAGGTTATCCCTAGTTACAGCAAAACACACAGAGGACTTCAGCGAAATGCTTACTAAGTTGTTGAGTCACAGAAGACATTTTTCCCCCTGTCTTTTTAGAGGAAAACTCTGATAGAACAGAAAGTGGCTGGCGTTTGTGGGCGGAAGTTCACATAGATTTTTTTTTTCTTTTTTTCCAAAGCTTTGCTTTAAGGCATTACTGCTCTACACCCCTGAGATTTGTGGGTCAGAACACAATCTGGTAGTGATTTATGAATGAGCTTTGGTCCGCCTTTGCGTTCATTAACCCTCATGTTCTGTTTGGACTGATTTCACTGTCTTATGTTTGGGGCCCAAGAACCCAAGAGACCATAATAATGGATTTCCAAGTATTAATTTGCATTTACAATAATAATACTAGTAAAAAAATGAGGCAAGCGAGGTAGTGTCTCCTCAAAATATTGAATGAGAACAAAAATTTGCAGCACAAAAATAAAACAACACCAATATTATAAAATATAACATTCAAAAGTGTATAAATCACTCGTTTTTCTAAAAAAACATTGTTTAACAGCAACAACAGGTTACAGGGAGTCTGCTTCTCTCTCGCCTCCCCCGAGTCCATTGAGTTTTAACAGACCCCCTAAAGCATGCGGTGAGTTTGGTAGGGGGTAATTCAGAATGACTGGGAGAAAGTCACAAGAGATGAGGCAACGCCTCCATCGCGATATGATTGGATACGGCTGTGATTGGTTCATCCTCTTGTGTTTGTGTGCGTTCTGCATATGTGAATCAGCCTGAACAAACGATATAATCAGGGTTGCCAGGTTTTTACAATAAAACCGCCCAATCGCTACTCAAAATAGCTCAAAACTAGCCTAATCGTCCCGTTCCGGGGGATAAAATACACATTTTTTTGTCGGTGTTCCCATTTTAAATTTGCATTTTAGGGGCTAAATATGATGTTATTGGAGTCGCTTCAACCCGCAAACATCCAAAAACTACCTGCGGCAAGAGTGTAAAAGTAGCCCAATTACACGGGAAAACCACGGACTTGGCAACACTGAATACAATGGCGTTAATAAGTAAACAGCTTAAACATTTATATATCACCTTGACTTTGTCAAGGAGGGGTTTAGTGACCAATCAGCTTATTAAAATTAAAGAAAAATCTCTGCATCTGTGACCAGTGTTTATAGAGCTCTGATGATCCAAAAATAAGTTTATTATGAAAAACAACTAAACATTGTTTAAATTGTTACTTCAGTTATTACACTTGGTTTTATTAATTACTTTGTTAATGTAAAAATACAAAATAGATTTTTATTCTGATAGTGTGACTGAAAATGTGACTGGGACATGAATCTACATTTAATTTAAAAAAAAAAAAAGAAGACGAAATTTGAGGATTTTATTTCCTCATTTTACAACATCAATGCATGCCACTGTGCATTATACTATTACAATTAAAAAATAATTTTAAATTAAATTATTCTACTCATGACGGATTCTAACTTCCCTTTGGATGCTTTCCTGTTCCGGTCTCCATAGAAATCAATGTTAAAATGGGGCGAAAAAGCTCGACTGCTTTTTCAATATAACTAAATATAAAAATGTGTGCAGGTTTAACGTTACGTTATCAGTTCAGACAATATGTTAATTTGACTAGAAACACCAGAGACTGGAAATGTAAAGCACCGTTCAAGTCAGGTGAGACTTCCGTGCTCAGAAAAAGGTGGATACCAGATATGTTTTAGCTTTAACCCTTTGCTATAGAAATATTAGGGCATGCTATATCGGTCAGTTTGGGTTCAGTTTAACCAAACTTTTCAATTTTGCCACAGTTGCTATGATCACCATAGAAACAGTATAATGTAGCAAAATACAATAGAACTTTAGGATAAAAATAAAATTCAAAATTAAAGATCAAAATAAACAACTAGGATTGCAATGCTTACTGCACACCAATTAATTAGAAAAAATAAGAATGAAATATTAATTGTAAATAAAAAGAATAATAATTAAATTTATTATTAGTAGTGAAAGATGTTTAGTAATACAAATTTATCACATTTATTGATTATCTGGGAACTTTAAGTATGTAAGCCTGTTTCCACCACTGAATAATTTGTTTTAAAAAATGCTACTTTTTATCTCACAATTCTTTTTTTCTCAGAATTGTGATACAAACATGCAATTCTGACTTTTTTCCTTAGAATTGTGAGATATAAACTTAATTCTCAGATATAAACTTAATAGTGTGATAGAAAGTCACAATTCGGACTTTTTTTTTAAGAATTGCAAGATAAAAGCAGATAAAAACTTGCAAATGCAAGTTCTAAAGTATAAAAGCCAGATATGTTCTCAGAATCACAATTCTAACTTGATAACTCGCAATTGCATGTCATAAAGTCATAAGTGCATTTCTGAGAAAAAACTCACAATTGTGAGTTTATATCTCACAATTCTGACTTTATTTCTCAGAACTGCAAATTTGCATTTGCAATTTTATATGTTTATATCTTACAATTCTGAGAAAAAATGTCAGAATTGCAAGTTTGTATCACACAATTATGAGAAAAAAGTCAGAAATGTGAGATAAAGTTGCAATTACCTTTTTTTACCTATTTTGTTTTTTTATGGCGGAAACGGGCTATTTAAGACCTAAACATAGAAGAGAACAGAAACAACATGTAATTTTGTTAATGGTCAGTTTTCATATCATTAGGGAAAGTCAAAAGATTTCAGTGTGCTATCTTTGAGTAACAAAAGCATCAGGAATGCTCATTTTCAAGGCCTTGGGGTTCTCGTACAGTTAATAAACAGAAGCTTCAAATATATATTATTACTGTGCATGTCTTCTTACTAAAGAAATGTTGCATAACTGAACATAACTGTTCTGTTTTCAGGGGTGGAGTGAACAAACCACAGTGTTTTGCAACAATGGAAATGTTTTGTGGAAAGAGGAATGGGCGGAGGGGAAAACTCCTCAAACGAGGCCAGGGTGAATCCAACAGAGCCCCTGCTGAGATGATAAGGTGACCCTTTATCCGTGATGAGAGGCGACTTCATCACTGATCCCAATCTCATCCCAGACAGCCCTCTTTCACAAAACAAAGGCTGATTATTTTTGTCCCATGAGATCATCTGATATAGACAGGTCATAGTGTTACCTGGGTCTACACCTACCTGCCTCCAGCTCCACTCAGTCCAGTTAGAGAGGGAGGGAAACATCGCTGGCAGTCTCTGGCTGTGTCCTCCTGTATCCTGTTTAATGAAACTAAATCACCCGCAGATAAAAGTATGGGAGACAGTCCTCAGAGTGCATTACTCTGAACCGACACAGTAATGTTTGTCATAAATCATACAATAACACTGATGAAGACGTTTTTCTTTTTTTATCCTAGATTAACTTTAATACCCATCACATATACAAGAACATCTTTACCTTATATAGCAATGCGCTAAGTGTAAACTGACACCTGGTTTAGAGAAAAACATTTTAGGGGAAGTGTTTAGTAACGCACGTTGAACACAGAAGTTGATATTACGTACATCAATAAATAAGGGCTCTTTCAAACTGTTATATGTATAATTTAACTCATGATGACAAAGCCTCTCAGCCACCATGTGCTGTGTGGCTGGTGCAAATTGATCAATGGAAACTACGTATTAAAGCTGCGTTTAAAATCCTAATAGGTGCGTAAGTACTTGTTTGCTGTAGATTTATGAGCTCTTGGACCTTTAAGGAATATCTGATCTTGTTAGTTCCTGGCATGCAGTATGGAGAGTGCCTTAAAATGTTATTGTTTCTCAGATGTTTCCCAGAAGAGTACTGCTTGGGTTGATTTTACAGGATAGTAAGTAAGATGCATTTCAGGAAAACTGGCAAATATTTTAGAAAAACAATGAGTTTTTGAAAGCGATAACATTAAGTCAGGACCGACTCAGGCACAGTAAACCCTATAAACTACACAAACCACTGAAATGAAGGATGTGCATGAGTGAAACTATTACTCAGTGCCATAATTCAACCAATGTTATGTCACAGAACAGCGTCTGTGGGCAATTTGAGTGGAAACCCTGAGACACGGATAAACACCTGCACGTCATTCCAGATGGTGCGGCGTTAGCAACGAGAGAATTTCCTTGTACTGGAAAGCCAGTGGTGTAGAGTGACAAGCATCCAGAGGAAAATTTGTGGAGATTTTTATTGCTGTGACACTCTGAATCATGGCATTTCCATCTTTAAAAGGATTCTTTCACCACCCACTGGGGTTGGAGAGTTGGATGATGCTCCCAGAAGGCATTTAATTCAAAATGACAAAAACATGTTTATCTTGTCAGTGAATCTCTCTGTGTCATTGTACTATAAGGGAATGACATCATGTCCTAAGGCTTGTGTGGGGTGAGATAAATCCCAAATCCCAAACTGGGAATGAAGATTTCTTTCACAATTGGATAGACACCTTGATAAAATGAGGTCATGACATAACTGGTCTATGCCAGAAATAGTTTGTTCTGGTCCTCAGTTTGATGCTTGAACAGCATTCTGAGAGCTTATACCAGCATTGAGACTTGTATCTTTCCGCTTTTCTGTGTTCAGACCAGATTATGCAAGTAGCATGGAGTAGAAGCACCCTGCAACAAGTGCGTTTGACAGACAAAGCCTGTTTTCTCATTATGTTATCATGTCAAACAGAATTCAGTTTAAAGAAAGTTTTAGTTTATGCATTGCTTCTTGACACTGAAAGCTTTTTGACTGAACTAAAGAACTAACTGAACTTAAAGAAAATGAAGATTCTGTCATTAATTACTCACCCTCATGTCGTTCCAAACCTGTAAGACCTTCGTTCATCTTCAAAACACCAATTAAGATATTTTTGATAATATCTGAGAGCTTTATGACCCTGCATAGACAGCAACACAACTACCACTTTTAAGGCCTAGAAACACAAAAAAGACATTGTTAAAATAGTCCATGTGACATCAGTGGTTCAACCGTAATGTTTTTTTTTTTTGCTCAAAGAAAACAAAAATAGAGTTTTCTTCTCTGCTGTGTCTAATGGATGTTCAAGAGAGAAGAGATTGAATAAAGTTGTTATTTTTGGGGTTTTTGTGCACAAAAAGAATTCTCTTAACTTTATAAAAATACGGTTGAAGCACTGATGTCATATGGACTGTTTTAACGATGTCTTTACTACCTTTCTGGGCCTTGAACGTGTCAGTTGCGTTGCTGGTCAAAGCTCTCAGTTTTTATTATAATATCTTGTGTTCCAAATATGAATTAAGATCTTATGGGTTTGGAACGACATGAGGTTGAGTAATTAATGGCAGAATATTCATTTTTAGGTGAACTATCCCTTTAAATGTTTTGTTTGAAACATAAATATTGCCTTCTTGTTTACTGTATAAAACAGTTGTACAAGAGAACTTTTTTTCTCAAAAACATTTATTTCATAATGAGATTTTACCCCCATTTTCAGTTGTTTTACTTCAATGAAAGATTTGATTTTTGTCACTTTTTTTGAAAGAAGTTTAAAGGGATTAACAATGTAGATTTATTTTCATAGCATTATTTGCTCATATTTAAGGGTGCAAGAAATTCTGACCAGGACTGTATTAATCATTGTCAAATCACAATCCAAAATAAATACATATTAAGTTCACAACCAAATTCTGGACACATTCCCAGTGGTTTCCCATGAGTGTAAAATTTGACTTTTAAAGTAAGGTGAATGCTAAATGCATGTTATTAGCCTTATTATAAACAATTCCTCTATGAATTTGGTTCTTTTTAAATGTTGTCCTCTTCAATTATGTAGTCTACTTAAACTCTGCCTCTTTTATGCATTTCATGCAGGTATTCTTGTGAACATGCGTCAAAGACTGACACGGAAGAGAAGAAATTGTAAAATAAAGTCATTATTTTTGTTTTCTTTTCGCATAAAAAGTATTCTCGTAGCTTTATAACATTACAGTTGAACCACTGATGTCACATGGACTATTTTAACAACATCCTCAGTACCTTTATGGGCCTTGAACGTGGTAGTTGCGCTGCTGTCTATGCAGAGTCAGAAATTTCATCAAAAATATCTTAATTTGTGTTCCAAAGATGAACGGTTGCCTTATGGGTTTGGGACAACATGAAGCTGAGTAATTAATGACAGAATTAGATTTTTGAGTGAACAATCCCTTTAAAATCTATAGCTTGCATTTATATCCGCCCATATCTGTTGTAAATATCTGTTGTACCATATTTGACAGTTTTAAGTGACCGTTTTAAAGTTTTAAAAGACAGTTTTAAAATGACCGTGTTTCTCATTTGTTTGCACAAACTGAGGTCAAAATGATTGTCATTGGAATAAATGACATGTCATTGGATTCTGTACATAATCATTAAGCAAAAATAACTGAACCACCTATAAATATATTTAATGGTCATAAACTCTATGAACCCGTATTATGTGAAATGCTGTGATATGTTATTAACTTTTAAAATTCATATGAATTTTGCTGTTTTTGTTTTTAAATACCACATCTGTCAGATATTCACTTAGCACTGGTGTAAACGGCAATCCGTCTCCTCTGACCATCGGATCACCCAGGGTGGATGTTAATACCAGGTGTACGCAGGGCCTGAGGGTCCTAGCCTAACGGGCCCACCAAGTCTACAAAGCAGCCTCACCCACCTGCCTGTAGGATAGGCCTTATTTAACCTTCTTCCTGTTTAATTTATTACATGTTTTGTAAGATGCCTGCAGATTAAAGGCTCCGGTATGTTTTATCACCTTGTGTTTGATGTGTGTGTGTGTGTGTGCGTAATACTAAGAGATGTTGAAAACTGACAGTGTGCCAAGGGTGCAGAGGGTTCGGGGTGGTAGTGTGGTTGTAGCGGTTAAAAATCTGGTCTTCAGTTTTTAGGCCTGAATTCTTCAGTGGCAACCAATAACTATTACCACAAAGTTTTTTATGCATTGTTTAATTTTAAGAATAGCTTTTTTTCTGAATCTAAAAATACGTCAACAGCCACAGGAACTTAGAATATAAACCTAAGAATAAACATCCCCTCTGTTAAAACCGTTGACCTTAATATTTTAACAAAATGAAACTATTTTAAACCAGGTTTAATCCAATATTCAGATTTGAATTCTGGAAAGTGGTGCATATTTAAATATAACATTTCAGAAGACTTTCAGTAATACAAATCATATTTGAAACTCTGTAATTTTTTGTTATCTATTAAGGGACTTTCACACTGGAGGAATCTGGAAACTGGAACTAGTTTCAGAGAACAATGGAGAACTTCCATTATGATCCATCTATAAACTCCTAAACTCAACAAAAATCACACCCATCATTTAAAATGGCTTGAAACAAACACTAATTGCATTTATCACAGATTTTGTGGGTGTGTTTGCATTACCTGATTTACTTAATTCCTTAGTAAACCAGGCACCACAACAATACAGATAACCTATTACCAATGTCCCTTGAGCAAACACTTGCTCCAGGGGTACTGTTCTTGTGATAAGACTTTATTAGCAGCCTTAGACTTACTTGGAGTGAATGAGACCCACTGTCCTGCTCAGCTTTTGGCAAAGGGTTTTCTATTTCAAAAGCAAGCAAGCAAAAGTGCAGTTTATATAAACAATTCTATGGTCAGGAACTACAACACTCTCTTGTGAGGGCTTAAAACCCAAACTGAATAAAAACGCAAATAAAGAAGCTCAGACAGAAGGTTTAAAAAACAAATTTGGGAATTGTAACTAGAAACCCCTAGTAAGAGCCAGAGAACACACATCTGAATTACCAAAGTGAAATAACCGCAATAGACCACACACACTTATGCAGTTTACACAATGTGTGTACAAGGGTTAGCAATCGTTGCTCCACATACATTTGCTTATGTTTGAAGTCAGCAATAATTACATTTTAATGTATGGGCTATGATGCTAACATGAGTCTTTTTAAAAGGATTAGTCCACTCCTGAACTAAAATTTCCTGACAGTTACTCACCACCATGTCATCCAAGATGTTCATGTCTTTCTTTCTTCAGTCGAAAAGAAATTTAGTTTTTTGAGGAAAACATGATTTTTCTCCATATAGTGGACTTCAATGGTGATTAATGGGTTGAAGTTCCAAATTGCAGTTTCAATGCAGCTTCACCATCCCAGCCGAGGAATAAGGGTCTTATCTAGCAAAACGAAAAAAATAAAAATGTATACACTTTTTAACCACAAATGCTCATCTTGCACTAACTCGACTTCACGCATTACGTAGTCACGTTGGAAAGGTCACACGCACTTAGTTCACTCTCTGTGTACTTCGGTTCAGAAAAGGTAGAGCAGGGTGGAAAACTTTCTCCTCCAACTTCAGAATCATCCAACATCGTTTTTCCCTTTTTTTTGTAAAGCGTGTTTGCTCTCCAACCTTTCCAGCATGACATGCGTGAAGTTGAACTAGTGCAAGACAAGCATTTGTGGTTAAAAAGTATATAAATGTTTATAAATGGCTGATTTTGCTAGATAAGACCCTTATTGAAGCTGCACTGAAACTGCAATTTGAGCCTTCAACCTGTTGATCACCATTTAACTCCACTATATCAAGAAAATTAACCAACATTTAATTCAGGTCTGTATGGAAACTGGTCAGAAATGCTTAGCACTAAGACAAGAATTCTGTAAATTATGTTATATGTGCAAACGGACATTCTGTGTTTTCTAAAAAGACCCTACTTTGTCATCGCCTCTCATTTTCACCCATTTGCTGCTTTTTCTTTCTTCCCAGGAAACAACCCGCTGAGTCTTATTTACTCACAGATCCAAATGGATCCCAACAGAGCAGCATCCGCTGTGACTATTTGTTCTTTTCGTTTGTTATAAACACCAAAGGAAGAAGGGGAGGGAGCATTCTGACACTGTCTGTCACGTTCTGACATGCAAATCTGAGAGACCGCCACAGATAAAGCCGGGGTGGGTTATATAAGTCCCGCTCCCCCAAAGGAAAAAAAACTTTTATGGCACATCAACCTTTACCACAAACTTCAAGGGCTGGTTTGGGCACATCTAGATAAGCTGTTTGCAATTGCGGCTCCCCAGGGGATGAAAATGCAAGGCAAGCTCAACAGGGACTCCACCTTATCAAGTTCCTGTCCCACTTCTGCTACAGAGGCATTTCCAGTGATAAACGAACTTAGAAATGTTACACTGCAAATTAAACTTTGCTTTGTATAAAAAGCTCATCTTAAAGGAGGCATCTTCAGTCATATGTTAGAAATATTTCACTCCAAAATGAAAATTTACTCACCCTCAGGCCATGCATGATGTAGTTGAATTGTTATACCTTAATGATGGATTTGTTTATTAGAAACACAGCTTTTTCAGTTCAGAAGATTTTAACTGATGGACCAGAGCCATGTGTATTACTTGTGATTTATTGTAATGTTTTTATCAACTGTTTGGCACCCATTCTGACGGCACCCATTCACTGCAGATCCATTGATGAGCAAGTGATGAAATGCTAACTTTCTCTAAATCTGTTCTGATGAATTTGAAATGATTTTCAGTTACAGCTGTGTGTATTTTTTTTTTTTTTGTGATAGTTGTTCATGAGTCCCTTGTTTGTCCTGAACAGTTAAACTGCCCCCTGTTCTTCAGAAAAATCCTTTAGGTCCCACAGATTCTTTGGTTTTTCAGCATTTTTGTGTATTTGAACCCTTTCCAACAATGACTGTATAATTTTGAGATCCATCTTTTCACACTGAGGACAACTGAGGGACTCATATGCAACTATTACAGAAGTTTCAAACACTCACTGACGCTCCAGAAGGAAACACAATGCATTAAGAGCTGGAGGGTGAAAACTTTTTGAATTTGAAGATCAGGGTAACCGTAACTTATTTTGTCTTCTGGGAACATGTAAGTATCTTCTGTCACTTCTGAAGGACAGTACTAAATTAAAAAAAAAGTACACATCTTCATTCGTTTCAAAAGTTTTCACCCCCCTCTTTTGTGTTCCACACAAGTATGAAAGTCATACAAGTTTGGAACTACGTGATGGTGAGTAAAATCATTTTTGGGTGAATCACCTCTTTAATTTGCTTTGAGACTTATTCAGCCTTTAAAAGAAAACTAATCAGTGTTTTCCACTTGCATAGTTAATGGAAAATTTCACTTTAGATTGTAATAAATTACTTTCTGCCTTTCCCATGGAGAATTAAATAAGCACATGCATTTTATTAAAACAAATATGTACTTTCTCACAAAATACTCAACTGCAGGGCCATCACTTGATATCAGCGTCCCCTCCCCCAACACACAAGATGGCGTAATGACGCATTTAGTGGATTCCCCCCAGTCAGAGGTCCCAGGACAACATTTCCGGTTGTCCACCCTTCACAAAGGACATCAAAATAGCCCATTTCATTTGCCTGAACTTTTACTTTAAACAATACCTTTGCATTACCTAATGTGTGGGATGGAACTCATCTGAGCATCCTCAGGCTGTTGAGCTCCCCATGCCTGATTTAGCAGAACGCTAAAGCCTTTTTAAGGAACACTGAAATAAATCAAAAGGTCTTTACTGTAAACCACAAAAGATAAGCTATTGGATTACAAATGCAGAAAGTAGTGCAAAGGGGGAAGAATAAAAAAAAACAAGCAAGAAAGAACAAATCTACAAGCTGAACGAGAGACATAATTGTGTAAGATGAGCTACAAGGAGGTTCTCAGGGGGACATAAAGAGCGGAAACACACACCACTCCATATCCTTCCCGGAGAACGCTGTAATTACAGATGTTTAAAGTCAGTTCAACAAGGGACAAGTTACTGCATGTTAAGATACAAAGTGACCCACTGAGAAGAAGGCATTGCTCTCTTTCTCTCAGGTTCTTTCTCTCCTCAGTATGTCCTCTGACCTTGACTTGCCAGACAAAGCCATGTTGTTTCCACCCCCAATGGGAAGCTGCGCAAAGAACAAAGGTCAACACACTTATGTGATAAATTAGCATCTGGACACTCCTTTAAAGCCAACCTGTTAGCGCTTTAGCATTTAGAGTCCCACATGGAATCCGCACCAGTCAATGGAGCCATTGTTAGAGCTAGTTAGTGATGTGACATGCAATAGAAACTTCATCATGTAACCCCAGGGAACTTTCTGGAATAATGTATGAGATTTGTGTGCAGTGGACTGCAGAGATGAGGGAGACTGTGATTTATGCTGGATAGTATGGCTTGTCTCCTCTAAAAACAAACAGGTAGAGTCTGAATCCAATGGTTTGTCTCAGAAAGGACAGTAAATGCTATTTGATTGAAGTATATGAATTGCTTATGAACAATTGAACATCATTTACACTTGAATGTCATTTACTTTCTTTGTCCGTCAAGTGAGGACTCTCCAGTGCAATTTATCGTGATATTTTGTATATTTTTTGTGCAATAAAGCAAAGTTTGGGAGTTGCATTACATCCAAAACAAGCACATAAATAGAAAGTCATCTTTTACATAGTGCACACTTGCACTGCATCTTCAAAACCAAGATTTTCCATGGGAGATTGGGACAGGAAGTCCACCAGACGTGTGTGGTAACCTCTGTGGCTTTTCCACATTTGGCAAAACTTAAGCACTTGGTGTGAGTCTTGGTGAGCAGCTAAAAAACAGATGAATCATTTACAGTAAGAAGTCCACTTGAACATTTACTGGCCTGATATGGGTAATATTAGCTGATGCTAATGGGTATTTGTGTAGTGACTGCTTTCAGAGGGGGCAAGAGGATAAGCTGCAGATAGGTAACAAGCTCTGCGTGACTCATGGCAAGCAGACAGGAAACTAACAGTCCCTCATATCCATCTTCAACACCCCCGCAGTCTCCATGCACTTTTCCTTTGTAAAGGACCTATACTATGGAAAGCACAGGCCTATGGAACATCATGGGTTTGTCCCTTTGCAGCTTGCGACCTTCAGCTTTGTCAAAATATCATTCTTAAAAAGTACCTTTATTAATTAGAATAACAATGGGAAGTGAAATATTATTATGGAAAAAGTTGTTTCTCTTTTTCTTTTGTTGAATTTCGATCATGCAGAACTACACTTTGTGGCTCCTGGATCAATGGCATGACATTTAAACCAAAATAATAATCTTCTATAATGATTTTATTTTTTCTAATTGACTAAATCATTCTTAATTGCTTTTCATTTTTTACTCAAATTAACCCAAAAATTAAAATGATCTCATCACTCACCCTCAAGTTGTTCCCAACCTGTATGAGTCAAACATTTTGAAAAATGTTGGTAACCAAAAATTTGACGGTAGCCATTGACTTCCACAGTATGGAAAAAAATACTGGACAAGTCAGTGGCTACTGTCAACCACTCCATTAGAAGAATACAGTTTTTCAGAATACCTTATTAAGTAGCTTGGCATAATATATTATTATTTCTTAGAAAAAAATTAAAACTGTTTCACTGCCTGTTAATATGTTGAAAAACTTTTGTTTGAGATAAGGGAGACTGAGATTTATGCTGGATAGTATGGCACGTCTCCTCTAAAAACAAATGTGTAGAGTCTGAATCCAACAATTTGTCTTTGGGATTCATAAAGGATAATAAAAGCTTTTCAATATTATCGACTGAATCATATGAATAGCTGAAAAAAAGCATAAAACAGGAAATTATATTACATGCCGGTATGCAAGCCCCTCTCTGCCACTGAATAAAAATAAACAAATAATAATGTTACTTTTTCCTCTCACAATTCTTAAGTTTTTTTTCCCGCAATAGTGAGTTTACATCTCACGATTCTGACTTTTTTCTCAGAACTGTAAGATATAAACTCGCAATTCTTAAAAATGAAGTCAGAATTGCATTATATAAACTCACTATTGCAAGAAATAAAATCAGAATTGCAAGATATAAACAATTTTGACTTTTTTTCTCAGAATTGTGAGTTTTTCTTTTGCAATTGTGACTTTATTTCTATATTTCGCAATTCTGACTAACAGGCAACTGCGAATTAAGTCAGAATTGTGATATAAAATAAAACAATTTTTTGCCTTCAGAATTGGAATTTATAACTCACAATTAGTATTTCGCAATTCTGAAAAACAAACATCAGAATTGTTACTTCATATCTCGCAGTTCTGACTTTATAACTCACAACTGCAAAGTACATTTTAAATTGGCATTTTTAAAACTAGATTCAAAACGATTTTTTTTGTAACACTTCACTTAAAGCCTTTATTTATAATGCATTATAAATGTAGTTTTAATGCATTTTTTTTTTCTTTTTGTTCAGTTTATTTTATTTGTACAAAAATAAAATAAATACAATAAAAACAAAACAAAAAAAAAGTACAATCCAAAAAAAAAAAAGAAAAAAGTACAATCCATTCCATATACTGTGCAGCGAGAGGCAGAAAACCCAAACGGCTTATTTAGAGCCTCCACCTAAACAATAAAGAAAAACAAAAACAAAACCACTCATACAATTAAAGAAAGTACTAAATTCCAGTTACAAATATATAAATATAAATAAATACAAACAAATTACAACATATGTCAAAAAAAAGATAAAACAGAAATGATATACTCCAAAAACAAACCATATATAATACATAAAATACACTCTTACAAAACAGCATTAAATGTTTATAACATATTAAAGACGAACATTTTTTTGCTAGATGGTATAAACCATTCCATAATTTAATACCCCTAAATATCTACAGGTGAGAACTTTAGGAAGGTGAAAATTTGAAAACTGACGAGTTAAATAACAGTGAACCTGTGAATTTACTTTTACTTTTACATTTTAAATTGCTCTGGAATGTTGCCCTCACTTGAATATTTCTTATACATGAACACACATATGTGAAAAATATTAACATCATTAATACTAAAAACCTTAAGTTTATGAAATAAAGAAATAAAGCAGATGCCAATCCTCCTTATTATACCAGTAGATTTATGTATTTTTCTGCTCACATAATCAACTTGTTCCCTCCAACTCAAAGTCTCATCAACAAAAACTCCCAAGAATTTGTGGTTGGCACTTATAATTACGCCTTATAATTAACCTTATAATGCACTGTGTGATTCAATGAATAATTGTAATCACAGATACAATGCATTAAAATTCATTGGTATGCTATTACAAAAAATAATGCATTAAAACACATGACAAACAGACTTTCAAATATTATAATGCATTTCTATCGTGACATCTCTCTAAAGACTTTAGCATGGTAATGCATATGACTGTCATGTGGAGAGGGAGACGAGAGGCGAGGGGATCCACATGCAAGCTTTTATTCAAGGGGGAGACATGAGGAGTACCTGGTCAGACAGGCAGGGTCAGAACAATAACAAACACGTATAGCGGAGGGAGGCACGAGAGAAGTCCGTGAGGCTGGTGTGGGTCGATCAGCGGCGAACATAATCCATAACGAGAGCCAGAAGAGTAATCCTTACAACGAGCTAGAGTCCAGAAAGGCAGGCGGCGAGACAGACGAAACGAGATGGCCAGGCGAGAATAAGAAACTCAGGAAACCAGGGACTCAGGAAACTAGGAACTAAGGAAACTAGGGAACATAGGAAATACAGAAACTAGGAAACTTAGGAAACTAGGTAACAGTGCTAGCACTAGGAGAGCGCTAAACGCGACTGATACAGTTCTCCACATAAACACTGCACAATACTCGGTGCTTAACGAGTGAAAGTCCGGGGCTTAAATAGGGCTGCTGATTGGCCACAGGTGTCTGGCGCAATCAGCGTGGTGGGTAATGGGAGATGTAGTCCGGGGTGTAGTGCAACAGTCAGTGTGTAATAATGGAGCGAGAGCGACATCTGGTGATGAGCGGTCCGCAGAACACCGACCAGATTCGTGACAATGACAGTATTAATGTATTTGGTCTTAGCGAAATAGAACTGCTACACTGCTGAATTGCTGCTACTGTTGGTTATTGCTGTTGTTGTAGATTATTGCTGCTGGTTCAAGTACAGGAACTTGCTACTACCAATACATACGCTGATACAGTGCTGTGAGTATCTGAAACATACTGCTGCTGCACAAATAGCATATATAATAACCTGTAGCAGATCTATACAGGTGGAGCTGGGGAGGTGGAGGGTTTTGGAGGAACTCTAAAAAATGTGCTCCGAAATGCTAACAAGCCAGTAAAGCAGACTTACAAAGCAGTAATCTCATTGGCTGTGTATGCAACATGGACCAATCAGCTTGTGCCAAGTAGTTTAACGCTGTAAATATCTTCACTTTTCATTAACTAACCAACAGCCTGCGCCAATTAGAGTTTTAAAGTGACAGAACTTTGCATTTTAAATACTTCTGAAAAGATTGCAGTGCATTACAATGTACATTATGAATATCTTTATAATGCGTTATACCTAAAGGCTTTTTCTTTTCTTTACTGTAGACAGTCTAGCACCCTCAGAACTTGAGGTCCTTCTCCATAAAAGGCTTCTTGGGAGAACAAAATATTTTTAAACCTTCTCATCACAGTTAACCATGTCTTCAATTTGTTACACATCACAACTGTTGACAGCATTTCCAGCAAGTTTATCATACCTCAGTGCTATATGCTCCTCTACTGAATTCTGGGGCAGAGCAAAGAGCCATGGAGACTCATCAAACAGGCACAAAATAGCAGTTATCAGCACACATACATGGTGAGGAGAAGATCTATGTGCTGGTGTGAAGTAAAACCATGCAGACCCCCCTAATGAAGTACAACACACACACAAAGCCATACAAAATGACTTACACATGTACGCAGACACCGCTGTCACCGGCTGCCGTTATTGTTTATGGAGTTTCTATGATTTCCCACAGCACAGAGCAAGACACCCCTGCTCTGCCTCTTCTGAGGTTTGTGTGTCTATAGACAGGACATTCTCTATTCTGCCCCACAGCGTCTCACAGAATGTGCGCTGGAGAGCGAAAAGACGAGGCTGATGTCATGCACATAAATATTTTTGGAGAGCGTAAGCGCAGTATGAAAACCCAGAAAGGGAAGCAGCGGGTTTGCTTAATAAATAATGAAATATAAAGCGTGAAGGCCTGATTGCTGGCACAGAGGAGGGCGACCCCGTCTCTTTAATCGATTACATACAGTGATGAATGAAATGCAAGTAGAGGCCTGGCCTGCACCTCTACAGAGAGGGGGGCAGGGGTGAAGAAAAGAAAAACAGACATGAACTTGGATGAAGGAGTGGGAAGGGCAAATGAAAAGAGACAGGGAAACTAAAAGGAAAGTGAGAATTAGTGAAGCAGCAAAAAACAGATGACTATAAAGGGTTTTAACTGGAAGTTATAAAGTTGGGAGCTTGGAAAGTGGGAGAGAAAGGCAGGCAGAAATGGATTCAGAGATAAAGAGAAGTTTGCTATGATTCTATGGCAGCTGTGTGTGTGTGTAAGAGAGAGAGAGGGAAAATAACCCTTAGTACAGGGATTACTGACTTTAGTCATGGACATTTTGCAGACTTTGGGAAATTCCTTGCAGAATGTACCAAAAAAACGTCAGAAGACAGACGTTTGGGCCTGGGTAATACTTCCTGTGTGAGGAAAGCTTTGGCTCAATGCCTGTTGAGTCAGATTTAGAGTAAAAGTAGCCTATTCGTTTCTCTGGCTTCACATTCGTCATTGATATATGACATGCACTATTTATTAACACTAATGTATTAATCAGTGCATTTATCGAAAGTTCAGCACATTTACAGAAAACAGCTTACTTCCATGTTGGTGGATTGTTCCCCCAAAAATCTGACATTTATTTACACGCTGTTCCAAAAATTATCTACTTCATTCCCTACCTTTTTTCTGTGCAACACAAAAGAAGAAATTCTAAAAAACTGTGCTGGTCACTTATTTCTGGCTCATTTTTTTCCCCTGTAAAGCTTCAAAAAGAAAGCAAAAGCACCATGGAAGCACCCTTAAAGGAGAAGTCAACTTCCAGAACAAGGACTTACAGATAATGTACTCACCCCCTTGTCATCCAAGATGTTCATGTCTTTCTTTCTTCAGTCGTAAAGAAATTATGTATTTTGAGAAAAAAACATTTCAGGATTTTTCTCCATATAATGGACTGATATGGTGCCCCAAGTTTGAACTTTCAAAACACAGTTTAAATGTGGCTTCAAACGATCCCAAATGCAGTTGTAAATGATCCCAGCCAAGAAAGAAGGATGTTATCTAGCAAAACAATGGTTATTTTCATAAAAATAATATAACTTGTCGGCGGCAATAGCCTCATGGTTAGTGCGTCAACATATAGCGCAACTGCGCTCCTGGTGACCTGAGTTCAAATCCCATCTTGAGGTCCTTTGCCGACCCCGCTCCCCTCTTTCCTGTCATCTCTCTACTGTCCTATTGCAATAAAAAGCCCCCCCAAAAATATAATTTATATACTTTTTAATGTCAAATGCTCATCTTGCCTTTCTCTGCTTGAACTCTGGTTTTTTTCCGGTTCATGACAGTTAGGGTATGTCAAAAAACTCCCATCTCATGTTCTCCCTCAACTTCAAAATCGTCTGATTTACCTTTTTTGTTAAGGGTGTTTGATCTTCTTTGCATGTTCACTTGTTCACAGTACTTCTGCAGTGATGGAGGATGATTTTGAAATGATTTTTGAAGTTGAGGGAGAAAATATGATGCCCTAACAGTCTTGAGCCAGAATACACAGAGTTCAGGCAAAGCAAGACAAGATGAGCGTTTAAGATTAAAAAGTATTTAAATTGTATTTTTTAAATAAAAATAACCAATCGTTTGGCTACATAAGACCCTTCTTCCTCAGCTGGGATCGTTTACAACCACATTTGGAAGATCATAATCGGGGCACCATATCAGTCTATTATATGGAGAAAAATCTGGAAATTTTTCCCTTAAAAAACATAATTTCTTTACAACTGAAGAAAGAAAAACATGAGCATCTAGGATGACAAGGGGGTGAGTAAATTATCTGTAAATTTTTGTTCTGGAAGTGGACTTCTCCTTTAAAGGGATAGTTTACCCCCAAAATTAATTTTGAAATAAAAATTTTGTCATTAATTACTGACCATAATGCTGTTCCAAATCCATAAGACCTTCATTCATCTTTGGAACAAAAATTAAGATATTTTTGATGAAATACAAGAACGGTACTACCAACTGACTGAAGACTGACACAGAAGAGAAGATTTTTGAATAAAGGCATCATTTTTGTTTTCTTTGCAGATAAAAAGTATTCTCGTAGCTTGATTACAGTTAAACCACTGATGTCACATGGACTATTTTAACAATGACCTTACTACCTTTCTTGGCTTCGAACATAGTAGTTGTGTTGCTGTCTATGCAGTGTCAGAAAGCTCTTGGATTTCATCACAAATATCTTAATTTGTGTTCCAATATTACTCCTGCATTTATGATGTTTTCTCAAGGTACTGTCACGATGAGTAAAAAAAGTTCAAATAAAAACACAATCCACATTTGTGTCCACTCTCAGGTTCTTTCTTTTTTGGCCCTTTCTGTCGACAAGACGAGCAAAATTCGCTGTTTGGGTGAACTATCCCTTTAAAATCTTCTAAAGTTGCACAATAGCTTTGTGTGAGAAAGAACTGGGATTTTTGACGGTATTCACTGATAATCTGTTAACCGCTGGGCATGGATCATTGAGTCAAACGCAATTTCTGAACAAATCATTCAGATCAGTTCAGTGAAGCAGATTCAATGAAAAGATATGACTCAAAAGAAACTGGACTTCTCTCATAAACATTCATAAATGTGCCAAGTAGAGCTAGGGGTGGATGTCAAGATTTTCAGAGAAAAACATTTTTTTTTTTTTTGGATTGAAGTTTGATTGTAGTTGCACAGAAAAGAGAGAGCAGCACAGGCTTTTGAGTTCCACAAAAAGAATTTGACACCCCACAAGGGTGAATAAATGATGACAGAATAGTTTTTGGGTGAACAATTCCATTAAGGAAAATTCTGATCTTGTAGACTGACTTCATAGAGTAAAGTCAATCTATAAAATTAAACTGCACACACCATCATACCATCACATTTTGAATGTTTGGAATCTTCTTTTTACATATTTCTTTTTTCACATCCCTTTTCCACTACACACTACCCCTCCATCAACTCCTAAAGCCTTAGTAACACGGGTGTGTCTGTACAACATACATTGACACACACACACAGCCTGATGAGGAATTTTGTCTCACTTCCATTGGTATTTATAGATCAAACTTTGCTTAGCTGTGGGTTCACTGCCTGGCTAAAGTCTGAGATACTCCTCAAATGTGGTTGCGTTTTAACCATAGAGCTCTGCAGGCTCTCTTAGTATCTCACAAGGTCCCATTAGACCAGAATGTGTCTCACAAGACCAAGGAAGGGTCCGGCTGTACTGTATCCATGGTTACAAGGATGGTCATAGTTATGTGTTTTCCCCCTGATGTCATCGTAACCTGAGTCAAAGACTATTTCAGCAAACCAGTGGTCAGAGTTTATATGGTAATGTGTGTAGCGGACATTTTAAGTAATGGATAAAGTGAGAGTTAAGATGGATACAACAGTTTGGAGAGAATCAATGGTCTATGAAAGTCTGGACAACGTGGGTTATGATTATGGAATGTGAACATGTGGAGGGTAGGAAGAAAAAAAATTCCAAATGAAATCTCTAAAATCTTAATGGTTTCTCCCAGACAACAATGAGATTAAATGGAAAGTAAATCGAAACAACTTTGTTCTCAGATTCTCAGAAAAAGAATCTAGTAACAATGGCAAATCCAACTGGGTGGATCTCATATATTTTGATGTAGCGCTGTCAGTAACAACTATTTTGGTAATTGAGTAATCAGATCATTATTCTGGCGAATAATCAAGTAATTGGATAATTATACAATATGTATATTAATATACATATAGTCCACAAGAGAAAATAATAGTTGAATTTATAAAAATGACCCCGTTAGAAAGTTTACATACACTTGATGATTGTATGATTTTGAGTTCCATGTTTTCACACTGAGGACAACCGAAGGACTCATATGCAACTATTACAGAAGGTTCAAAAGCTCACTGATGCTCCAGAAGGAAAAACAATGCAACGGGGTGAAAACTTTTGAACAGAATGAAGATGTGGACATTTTTTGCCTAAAGATCCTATTTTTTCATTTAGTACTGCCTTTCAGAAGCTAGAGAAGATACTTACATGTTTCCCAGAAGACAAATAAGTTAAATTTATCCAGATCTAAATGCATCATGTTTCCTTCTGAAGCATCAGTGAGCGTTTGAACCTTCTGTAATAGTTGCATATGAGTCCCTCAGTTGTCCTCTGTAAAAAGATGGAGCTCAAAACCATACAGTCATTGTTGGAAAGGGTTCAAATACACAAAAATGCTGAAAAATCAAGCTGAAAAACAGTGGGCAGTTTAACTGTTCAGGACAAACAAGAGTCTCATGACACAACACAGTATTAGGAATCAAGGGGATGTAAACTTTTGAACAGGGTCATTATTATAAATTCAACTATTATTTTCTCATGTGGACTACATGTAAACATCTTTTATGTGAAATATCTTATTCAGGTCAGAACTAAATAAAAACAACATGCATTTTGTATGATCCCTCTTATTTTGGTAAAATAACATTTTGCAGATTCTGCAAGGTGTATGTAAACTTTTGACCTCAACTGTAATACTTTCTTTATCTATATACCTCCTATAACTTACAATAAGCCTAAAAGGTTTGGGAACCCTTGATATAAGCTGTAGGGATGTCAGACACAACTTACGAGAGTGTCTTTTCTAGAGTTCCAGAAGCTCAGAGATGTTTTTCTGGGGTCGATGGAGGTTTTCTGAGCCTCAGGCTGGTGATTTCAGTGTGTGAGTCACTGTCTGACGGCTCAAGATAATATAGTGTCGTCTATAAGATAAAAGTCAACAGGTAACAGTCATGGAACAACTTTCTTAATATGTGCTTCTGTCTGTCCCAACACATGCCCTCAAGTGAAAGGCCACAGCGTACAGATTAGATCTCGCTGAAGGACGTCATGCCTTGAAATACAACCTAACCTGCGGCCTGCCTACGCAACCTTCCTAATTTCCAGTAAAACAAAGAAGCCATAATGACTCTATATCAAGTCCAAAACCAAAGTAATGATACTTCCTTTTAGAAATCTAAAGCAAAAACTCATAGGTCATGTACTCTGAAAGAATAAATGCTGGCAATAACTCATTCAATTACATGTTATTTACTTCATCATAAAACAGACGTTTGTTTTCTTTTGATAGCAGCTGTAATCTGTGGGGCGGTCCTGTAAAGGATGCACTGAAGTGTCTTGCTGAGTTCAGTAATTATCTGACTGTACTGTGCAGATGCTTTAATGTGCATGAATAAATCATGCCAAAAAAGGGAGATCTCTGCTCAATTATAGCCTTATATTCACCACACTGAGCTTCTCTACGGCCAACCTCTACCAGCCTGCCAGCCCTGGGCGTTTACTTATAAGTGAATTCAGCTGTGTATGTGTCTGTGATATCTGGGTGTTTCTTCAACTTCAGGCACTTCCATGTTCTCAGAGTTTTGTCTTTATTAAGACATTTTTTTTGGTAACACTTTACAATAAGGTGTCATTTGTTAACATTAGTTAATGTATTAACTAATGAACAAACAATGAACAAAACATTTATTACAGTACAGTGCCTTGCAAAAGTATTCATACGCCCTTTTTACACATTTTAGGTTGTGGATGTTAAATTGCTTTAAATTAGTTTTTCCCACACGAATCTACACTCCATACACCAAACGACAAAGCACACAACAGAACTGTCACAGCTTTGTAAATTTATTAAAATGAAAAACACTGAAATAAGTACATTGCATAAGTATTCATACCTTTAACGCAATAATTAGCTGAAGCACCTTTACAGCCTTAAGCCTTTTTGGGTATGAAGCGGCAAGCTTTGCACATCAGCATTTGGCAATTATCTGCCATTCCTCTCCTCACCTCTTCACCTCTCAAACTCTCAGGCTCAGGTTTCTCCAGAAATATTTGATTGGGATTAGGCTGGGCCACTCAAGGACATCCACAGAGCTGTCTATAAGTCACTCTTGCTGTGTGCTTAGGGTCATTGTCCTGTTGGAAAGTGAGCCTTCTGCCCATTCTGAGGTTCTCACTACTCTGGACTGGGTTTTCATTAAGGCTATCTCTATGTTTTGCTGTGTTGAGCTTTCCTTCTACTTTGACGCATCCCTCAGTCCATGCCACTGAAAACAGCCCCAAAGTATGAGGATGCTATCAAAACACTTTATTGTTGGGATGGTACTCTTCAGATGATGAGCAGTACCTGGTTTCCTTCAAACATGATGCTTGGTATCGAGGTTCATCAGACAAGTGAATCCTGTTTCTTACAGCCTTTGGGTGCTTTTTTGCAAATGCCAAATGTGTTTTCACTGAAGAGAGGAGTGAGACCTGCCACATCGCCATAAAGCCCATAAAGCCCAAAGGGGTGGAGTGTTGCAGTAATGTTTGTCCTTCTTGAAGTTTTTCCCATCTGCATATTTGATCATGGAGCTCAACTAAAGTGACCATCAGCTTCTTGGTCACCGCTCTAACCAAAGCCCTTCTCCATCAATTGCTCAGTTTGGCCAGCAGGGCAACTCTAGGAAGAGTCCTAGTTGTTTCAAACTTCTTCCATTGTGGATAATGGAGACTACATGCTTCTGTGAACCTTCAATGCAGCAGAATTTTTTCTGAACTTTTCCCCAGATCTGTGACTTGATGCAATCCTCTCTGAGCTCTACAGGGAGTTTTTTTGACCTCAGGGCTTGGTTTTTGCTCTGATATGCATTTTCAGCTGTTAGACCTTTTATTAAGATGTGTACGTCTTTCCGGATCATACCCATTCAATTGAATTTGCCACAGGTTAACTTCACTTGAAGTGTAGTAACATCTACAAGCAATATGAATGCTCCTGAGCTAAATTTCAACTGTCCCAGATAAGGGTATGAATACTTTTGCAATGGAATCATTTAAGTTTTTTATTTTTAACAAATTTGCAAAGACATTAAAATGTTTTTTTGCGTTGCCATTACGGTGAATGCAGTGTAGATTTAAAGCAGTTTAACATATAGCAGCAACATAAAACGTGAAGAAAAAGAAGGGGTATGAATACTTTCACAAGGCACTGTATTTATTCATCTTTGTTAACGTTAGTTAATAAAAATAGAGTTGTTCATTGTTAGTTAATGTTCACAGTGTATTAACTAATGTTAACAAGCACAACTTTTAATTTTAATAACGTGTTAGTGAATGTTGAAATAAATATGAACTAAGATTAATAAATGATGTAGATGTATTGTTCATTCTTAGTTCATTAACTAAAATAGTTAACTAATGTGAAAACTTATTGTAAAATATTGCCATCTTTTTGATTCAAAAATTATTTTCTTTTTAAAGAAAATGGCATTAAAACATTTATTAACACAATTGGCATGTCTACTGCAACTTATAATTTTGTCCCTATTAATGTTTGTGTGAAAATATTATTTTCACATATAAAAATATATATTCATACCAAACGTAAAAAAATGCTATTTATATACTCATCATTTCCACAAAATAAAATAATAAAATAACAAATAGCAAATGGATTCTCCATTCATAGGTAATTAGACATTTTTTGAAAGAGCTCTTCTTTTTTCCCGTTACGTGGCAGCCTGAATTTCTCTCTTTCTTTCTCCACACTTTTTCTTACTGCTGTCAGCATAATGTTATTGTTATACCGGGCGGTTTGGTATTTCAGGGTCATCGAGTCATTTTTGGTGAGAGCCAGTTTTCCATGGGAACATACACACAATCAAATGTGCATTAGTTTTACAGGGCAACTGACACAGTCAGATTAACATAGCATAGATCGAATTTATCAAACTTTTTTCAATCAAGGACTCCTTTCATAACGCCAGACTATTTATTAATCCCCTTACCTTCATAAAGCATTGTGAATAACATAACGGAACCAGTCTCCACAGTCTTTGCAAAGTTTTCCTACATATCTGAATATTTCAGAACAAATCTCTAACAAATCATATTTTAGAATTGTAATAAAAAGAATTTTGTATTTGTGATTTATTGTGAACTAATTGGTTTAAAGGGTTGTACACCCAAAAATTAGACATTCGTTAATCGTTGGAACACAAATTAACATATTTTTGATTAAATCTGAGAGCTTTCTGACCCTGCATAGACAGCAATGCAACTGACACATTCAAGGCCAAGAAAGGTAGTAAGGACATCATTAAAATAGTCCATTGGACATCAGTGGTTCAACCTTAATGTTATGAAGCTACAAGAATATTTTTTGTGTGCAAAGAAAATAAAAATAATGACTTTTATGCAACAATTTCTTCTCTTCTGTGTCCACTATGCGTTCACGAGAGTATCGCAGTTTTGCAATGAGATTTTTGTTTTCAGTTCAGAAATTTTCTGCTGACCCTTTGCCTTTTCAAGACAGGTTTTCCGGGGATCCACAGACACATTAATGTCACTAAAGACACATTACAACTCAAACCAGACACTTATCTCAAGCACATACCATGCTGAATGCAAACAGCAGTAAAGCTTTCTCTTCTGAATGTTTATCTCCATTCAGAGGGCCTCTCTCTTAAACAAATTTCTCTGCTCACCTCACGCTTGTGACATAACTGCACATTTCACCCTCCAAGCACATCTGGATTTCTGCTCTGCTCCAAGGAGACTCTGTCACCCCTCAAAGCTGCTTAAACCAAACTGTTTAAATCAGGGAATAGTATAAGAAACGAAAAACACTGGACGAGACAATGCCAGTATGCTTACGTGCAAAATTTCTGATTCAGTATGGTCCAGTCTCACGGGAACGGCGCATAATGGGTTTCATTTGTGGACTACGTCAACTGACCCAAATAAGTCTAGTGGTTCTTGAGCGGGTAGTGGGAGCATGCAGACTTGGCCAAAGAGGTCAGTATAGGTTGTGGAGTGTTTCGCTGTGAGATAAAGCAGAGTAGAGCAAGGCTATAGATAAGAACGCAGTTTAGGAGTCAACTGGATTGATTTAAAGCTGGTTATCCTACCTCAGTCTGGTGACCTGACCCTTGTGTTGTTTAGGAAGGAAACAGCAAAGTTAATTGTAGATTTAACATGATTTATGTCCCCAGACGAATGTCTATGCAATGACACTGGAGTGGGCCATTAGAGTGCATTACTGTTAAGTAACATACCCTTCAGATGTAGACCTGTGTGTGAAAAAGAAGTGTGATTAATTGTTGTAGATCATTTCAAATCTTAAAAGTGAATTTTTGCAGATATGAATGAAATAAAAGGCCACTTAAAGCTCATAAATATTATCAATGTTTATTGTGATTACTCTGCTCCTGATTTTATAAGTTTTTTCTTAGCTTTTCTTTTTCCATAAAAAAAGATTTATTCAAAAGAAAAAAAGATATAGTTTCTCTCCGAATTTCAGTATGATTAAAGAGGGCAGACTGGGGAACATATACTGTATTTGAAATGATTTACACATGTGATAAGCTGCATTTTTACTTACCAACAGTGACCTTTCACCTTTTGCCTTCTGAAGCAATAAATCTGTATGTGATCCAACATGCCTGGGGCTACATGCTCCTTTTTTCATTGTTACGCAAAAACTTTAACTCCACATTTTTCTGTTCTTTTATGGGAATAGAGAGCTGTGCTATGCTGGGGCCTCATGAAGAGGACAGTAGAGAAACTGTGCTTTTCTTTCAGAAAGACTGACATGTGTTTATTTAACCACACTTCATATGTTAGCCAATAAGAGGACATTGTCCAATACGGCTTTAAGCCACAGACTGGATTCACTCAATAAGGAAACATGGTATGGCCCCCTTGGAGCAGAAGTATGGATCATATAATAAATGCTTATTCTCCTTCAGAACCGAATTCAACATAAAAAGAAATGAAAAGAAAATCGTTGATACGCCAACTATGGGCAGTATGAATCCCACTCTCCACTCAACATCATTAGAGTCACATCTGTATAGAGTTTCATCCAAGTTGCCAGACATTTATGGTAATATGTTTACAAAATACCAAATAAATGAGGACACAAAGGCATGATGTCTTAGGGCAGCACAGTTGTGCATATGGAACATGATACAGATGTTTGAAACTTGGTTTCTTTTTTTCTAACTGCTTAAATGTACAGGAAAACAGCACTGGTCCTAAAACAGAGCCTTGAGGGACCTCATATTTTACTGCTGTGTTTTCTGACATTACATTGGTAGCAAAACGATAACAATAACTTAGATTTAAACCTAGAAGGACCTAGAAGTCAAAAAGATCCCAGGATTTCCTTCCATATAGTGAACTTTAATGATGGCCAACGGGTTGAAGGTCCAAATTGCAGTTTCAGTGCAGCTTCAAAGTGCTCTACACGATCCCAGTCTAGGAATAAGCGTCTTATCTAATAAAGCAATCGGTCATTTTCTATTTTTTTTTTACCTTTTTTAAAAAAGTTGGGGTTTTTTTGAAAGCTGTGTTTGAGCCCTTTCCAAAACTGTTTTTATTTTGTCCATTGAACGTAACAATAGTTATGGCTATCTTAAGTTGGCTGATGATTTTCAGGAATGGAATTTTGAGAAAAACATGTTTTAAAATGAGACGGATTTCACTTCGTGGGTTTAACGAGAGCTGTCTATAAGCATTATTACACAAACAGACTAACGTTACCCTGAAAAGGACAGCTTTTCATTGTTTCTCATGGGCATAGTCTCTGAACTTTTGATCACCCCTTGTATGTTTAGATACTGTAGCACGAATAGTGTAGTTTACATTTAGAAAAGCGAGCACAGGGCAACTTTTCGCACACTGTGCATATAACAGACTGTCATCGGACTCCTCCTCTTTAACTTCATCATCCGATCCTTCATCTCTGTATGTGAAATAGCCCATTATAACATTGTTTAAGGCACTGATATCACCAAGATTGAGCAGATTGATACGTGTAAGGTCGTTTAAGCGAACAGCTACTTGACTGACAGACTGTGTTGTTCTCCACATCTCACGATATTAAAAAAAAAAAATAATAAAACTTTGCATGCCGTACTTTACACAGGACTGGTGGGGAATGTGCATTGATACACCTTTATTAAATATGTTACATGGTTTATTTCGATAGGTTAACTGTTTATGTGGTGTTAAGGGAAAGCACCTCCGCAGAGCATTCTTAAAGGAGAAGTTCTTCAGTCGTAAAGAAATTATGCTTTTTAAGGAAAGCATTTCAGGAGTTTTCTCCATATAATGGACTTCAACTTCAACTTTCAACATGCAGTTTAAATGCAGCTTCAAATGACTCTAAACGATTCCAGCCGAGGAAGAAGGGTCTTATTGATTGATTTATCGAAAAATTTAAATTTGTATACTTTTTAAGCACAAAAGCACAAAAGTCCATGACGCTACATACTACAGAATCACGTCAAAAGGTCACGTGCGACATAGGTGGAATTACAGCCCCAGTGTTTACAAAGAGAACATGCAAAGACTAATGAAGTCCAAGTAAGTCAAACGCTGTTTACAAACAAAAAAAAGGTACAACGATGTCAGATGATTCTGAAGTTGTAGGAGAAAATGAGATGGAGTTTTTCACCATACCCTACCTTTTTGAGCCGGAGTACACAGACAATGAACTTAGACAGAGAGAGGAGACTGCTGCGGCGACAAAGTCTCTCAAGCCTCGGGCAGACCACGTTCAAACGAGACATGGTGGTGCATGTGTGGGAAATGCCAACCATTGCCAACGGAGCAGGAATCTCAATGCTGTCAAGAATGGACCATATCTATTCCACTGTCGGAAAATATCAGCAAGTCAGGTGGTGAGTCACGCGTGACCTTTCAACGTGATTCTGTAGTACGGAGCGTTGTGGACGCGCATCCCAGAGCTAGTGCTACACAAGCTTTTGTGCAAATTTTATACAAATTTTAATTTTTCAAAAAAAAATGACAGATCATTTCGCTACACTCTTCTTCCTCGGCTGGGATCGTTTAGAGTCCTTTGAAGCTGCATTTAAACTACATTTTAGAAGTTCAAAATCGGGGGCACCATTGAAGTTCATTATATGGAGAAAAATCCTGAAATGCTTTCCTTAAAAACTATAATTTATTTATGACTGAAGACAGAAAGACATGAACATATTGGATGACAAGGGGGTGAGTAAATTATTTGTTCTGGAAGTGGACTTCTCCTTTAAAATGAGAGAAAGACATATACATTTCTGCTTGCTGCAATAAACTATTTTTCTGCACTAAACAAGTGAATTTTGCCAAGATATTTTCAGAGATGACAGACAAGATGTTATGGAATAATAATTTAATGGAAACCTAATTTTGAGAAAAAAATTGACATTCAACCTATTTTTCGAATTTCCTGAAAATGTCCCAGCGTGACATCCAACGGGTTTTCCCAGATTGCATCGCATATCCTTTTTAACCACAAATGCACATCTTGCACTTGTCCGACCTCATGCATTACATAATCACATGTGTGACACAGGTGGAAGAACCAACCCAGTGTTTACAAAGCGAATGTGCAAAGAAAGTCAAATACCCTTTATGTGAAAATGGTAAAACAACGTCGGATGATTTTGAAGTCTTTGAGTTTTTGGCTCTACCCTGCATTTTTCAACCAAAGTACACAGACAGAACTAACCACATGTGACTTGTCCAATGTGATTACGCAATGCGTAAAGACACACATGTGCATCGCAGAGCTAGTGCAAGACGAGCATTTGTGGTTAAAAATTATATACTTTTTTTTTTTTTTAGAAAATGACAGTTAGTTTCTCTAGATAAGACCCTTATTCCATGGCTGGGATTGTTTGGAGCCCTTTAAAGCTGCATTTAAACTGCATTTTGGAACTTAGGGGCACCATTGGGGCACCAAAGGTCACTTTTACATGTTGTTTGAACATTAATTAATCTGTAAAAATAATATCCCCTTTTTTCAAATCGAGCCGGTGGTGTCACACCGACAGAGGCCATAACTGACATGTTTTTTAATGGAATGCGCCTCCCAATCTATATATATCCATCTATGTTCGCATGAATCATTCGTGATCCAGCTTCACTTACAGCAGAAGTGAGTATAAGGGTTTTTTTTATGAATCTTTGCGATCACCTTTCCTAATAACATGCTAGTTAGCTAGTTTAGTCATGCGGCAAAGTAAACAGGCTCGTCACTCCACAAAGAGAAGAGAGGGGCGTGGCGAAAGCTCATTAACATTTAAAGCAACCTTGACCAGAACAGGATGATTTTTGCAGAGCTGATCTTGGCAAGGTCAAAAGGGTGTTGTTTTACACTACCATTGAGAAATTTTAACCAAAGCATGTTATAGACTTTTCATTAAGACCCTAAAGAATCATATCAACTTGTGGAAAATGGGCATTCGATGACCGCTTCAAAGAAATCTAAAGTCAAAAGAAATTGATGCAACAAGCTGCTAAACTAGAAAATGGAAAATTACTAGTGGGAAAATTATTCTTAATTGTCCCACTAAATCATTTGATTAGGGTTCAGCTGCTCTCTGATTCCTGGTCTGTCTGCTCATCTGAAAATTCTGTATTTTCTGCTTTCTTAAACCAACAAATTATGCAACTCCAGTTGATCTCTCACATCCATATTATTGGGAAAAGGGAGAGAAATCTGGCTCCAGGTCTATTTACCTCATAGGGTAGTGGAGCGAGAGGGAGACACAGGTCTGGCTGCTCTCTTTGCCAAGTGTTCTTATGATGAGAAAACCATTCTCACATTCCCCATCATCTGTTAAACACACTTATACTTACACACATATATAATGGCTTAAAAAATATCTGAACACCTTTGGACAGGATACTTAAGCCATACATAAAAATCTATGAATCTCGTTGTGTCATGTATAAAATATATGAATAAGTGGGATCAATAAACAAATGATACTAGGATTTTTCTATTGATGGTACTTCTGCTTGTAAATGACAGAACTACAGGTTTTTAGTATGATTATTTGATTAATCAGACACTGGTTTTGGTACTGGACATAATAAGGAGTGTTGAGAGACTGGTAAACTGTAATGAAACATTTGGTTTCCTGTAAGTAAATAAAGTTTCCCAAAGTTGAGACTACACATGGTTTTGATGTCAGTATATGCTACATGCTTCAGCAAATTAAACATGTAGGTCATGCCCTGTGGTGTGTTGTGGTGTGTGAGAAGCAGGGTAATGTCTAAATCTGAGGCCAGATATGCATACACTCCATTATGGCTGTCTTTGTTGAGTCTAATTTGGCTTGAATGAGTTTAGGAAGCATAACGAAGCAAAACATAACTAAACTTACTGCATTCGCCCCGAAACTGAAGTTTGTTAATTTTTGCAATAATTCTGCATTCTGCATATTGTTGCATAACAGATGCTTTACTCAAATTTTCAAATAAAGGTTCAAAATTTTACACTTAAAATGAATTTAAAATATTCTAAAGTCATTTTAAATTAATTAATACTATACAACTTAAATTAAAAAATAAATAAACACTATGAAAATGAATTTTCAAATAAAAACTACCACAGAATACAAATGATACAAAAATCAAACTGCTCTAAACCACCTTTTTTTTTTTTTTTTACCACAGCCCCATTGTGGGACAGTTTGTCAATTTTTATCTGTTGGAATATAACAAATCCAAATAGGATCCAGGCAACTGAAAAAAAATATAAGATTTCTGGTGCAACTCAAGGATACAGCCGTAGTAACTTGAGCAACACAGCTGGAGAATGGTGGGAAGAGAAGTAGAAAGCACTAAAGAAAGGGTGGCAGGAGTTGAAAGTTAACAAAGAGTGAATGAAAAAGTGGGAAAAGACTGAAGAAAAAAAGGACAGACCCAGACCCTGACCCAGTTGTAGAGCTGATATGAAGTTGGACTCATGCAGTAATTATAGTCATTATGAAATACAATCACATAGGGATAAAATGCTCCTATTTTCTCCGTCTGCGAGGTGAATGAGGGCAGATCATCTTTCATACACAGACCCTCAGATGATGTAAACTGTAGAGAGTTGGACCCTGTCCTTTCTTTGGTCATGGAGGAACATTTTCAGCAATTGCTAGAGGGACGTAACAACAAAGCCAGGACTATCGCACACACATCCACGCTGACATGAACAGACGCACACACGCGTATAATCAGAACAAGGTGTTTCTGCTGGCCTTCAGCAATAAGAGAGAGCCAAGCTTGAAAACGCAGAAGATTTATAATAAAGCCCCCACCTCCTCCTCCTCCTCCTTACACTGCTTTCTCAATCTTTCTCTCCCTCTCTTTCTCCGCTCCACATCTGTTTCTGGCCCCTCAGATCAGGCCCAGGAGACAACAATATATAGGTCAACGTGCACAGCTGAAACTATGACTGCACTCACTTATTATCTGATAGAAGGATATTAAACAGACATGCATGGCATCAAGCAGAGAGAGTTACGAAATACACTGTAGTCAATCTTCATCATGGGATAAGTCATGTCTTTAGATGTTTAGTTAGCTCATGGTGGACTATGTGCTGAGTGGGGGGAAAAACTTTTTTTTTTTAAAAAAAGACAGGTTAGACTGACCTCTGCTGGCGAATCTGATGACGTGCATAAAATGACAAAAGGGGATATTCTATTCACATTAACACGTAACTGATAAAGTAAAACAGAAGAGTACTTGTCCGCGGAAACAACTTACTATTGGGGCAACTTCGGCATCTCTACTCAGGATTTTCTGTGTCATCAATTTGTTTATGCCGTACCGGCGTTTATCCACGTTTTTGGTCTTTGTCTTCTGGCTTCAGATATTTCTGGTTCTTCGATCACCGTACAAATACTGTTTCTCCCGTTGTCTCTGCTGCTCTCTTCACATTACCAAACAACACTTTCACTACTAGTTTAGGCTATCAGTGAAGGAGAGAATTCCCTATGATAATCCTCGTCATCTCATCATGGCGAGAAACTACTATTTAGTTACTGTTATGTATTGCATTTACCTTATTCTTCAACGTGGAAGTAAGCCTATGGGTAAGACTTCCGGTTCATTAGCCGATATAGGAAAATAATGAGAAGAATAACAACATGGAGTAAACAGTAAAACTGTTTGCATTACAAACCAATGTGGTCATAATTAAGATAATACATTAATACATCATTATAGCGGAAGCCAGACCCATAAAATTTACAAATGGTCGCGCCCACTCTTACCGGAAAAATTAAGTGGATAGGCGGCAGCCAATGAACGTGAGGATTAACCATGAGGTATGATGAAACAGTGCAGGTCACGTCATTTCATTAAGGTGAAAAACTATTATTTGGTTACCTTTATATATTATATAGAAAACTATAATGAGTGCAGTCTTCATATTATGTGAGTGTACAAAATTTAGATGACTCTTTACAAAAACACAATTTATTTCTAAAGGCGTAAGATATTTGTACATACAATAGCATCAAACTGAATGAACTTTTACTATGTGTACATTGGAGTATATTAATAAAACATATTTATATACCCAATATGAAAAATCACAGAATCTGAAAATTATTTCAAAATGTAGTACATGAAACTAAACTAATTATGGCTGTGAAACAGTCTTGTTTGAAAAATAAAGCTAAAGTGTATGAATTTTATTACAAAGACGTCTTTATTTGTAATTTATACTGTAATCTGAATAATGAAGAGCAATAAATAAATCAATTTGTGTACTGTATCTATTTACACTTACATTTTACATTTTTGTGTTTAGCAGACACATGTAAATAACATTTAAATCAGTTAATAAAACTGGATTATTGTTAAAGTGGAAGAATTAAGGAAATATTAAGTATTTTTAAAAGTGACTCTTGTTCTAGATATATAGATCATATTTTTCTTACTTGCAGATATCTTTCTGAATTTCCAAATATAATCTCATTCCGTCTCTATTCCTCAGGACAAAACAACAATGAATTATTGTTGATATTATTAATAAAAATAGTTGTAGAAGAAGCATCAAAGAGAGCAAACAAGCTCCAACTTAAAAGTTCTTTTCCATCTCAAGGCTCAATTCTTGGATATTTCTCTTTGGCCAACCGCACAAAGTCTTCAGCACTGTCCAAAGACACCAGTCGGTCCTAGGAGATGATCATAACAATTAAAACTCTCATTATTCCAAATGTCCTTCAGCTCCACCGAACTGCATGTAAAAGTGGCACATCCTTGATCAAGTAAAGTACAACCCCAATTCCGGAAAAGTTAAGACATTTTGTGAAATGCCATAAAATCAAGAATGTTCATTCTCCTTAACCTTTATTAAATTGACTAAAGTACAAAGAGTGGCCAACTTTAAATTTTATTATGTAAATATAACCAAATTTTGATTTTCATGGCTGCAACACACTCAAAAAAGTTGTGACAGAGGCAAAATAAAAATGAAAAGGTTATAGAATACCTCAAACTGTTTTGAAACAGTTCACAGTAAGCAGGTGAAATGGAAATAGGTGAGGATATCATGTTTAGGTATAAAAGGAGCATTTCAGTCTTTGCAAGCGAAGTTAGATCATGTCTCATCACTTTGTGCCAAATTTCATGACAAAAGTGTCAAACAAATCAAAAATCACATTTCTTAATAGAAAATTTACAAAGAATATATGTCTTTCATCAGCTACCACATAATATTGTGAAAGATTCAGGGAATCCAGAGAAATATCAAGGCAAGACGCCTCAGGTGAACATTCATGACCTTTGAGCACACAGATGGCATTGCATAAGAAACTGTCATGCTGCGGTGTTAAATATAGCCACATGGGCTCAGGAGTACTTTGGAAAACTGCTGTCACTTAACACAATCTGCAGCTGCATCAATAAATGCAACTTGAATTTCTGTTACTCTAGCAGAAAGCTATACATCAGTTCTATGCAGTGATGCCATGGGGTTTTCTGGGCCAGACCTCATCTGAGATAATAAAGACAATGAAAATGTGTGCTGTGGTCAGACGAGTCCACTTTCAGCTTGTTTCTGGGAAAAATAGACATCGAGTTCTCAGTACCAAAGACCAAAGGGACCATCCAGACTTTCATCAGCGACAGATGCACATGCAAAAGACCGTCATGGTATGGGGGTGCAGCAGAGCAAACGGTATTGGTGACTAGAATATGTGGGAAGGTACCATTGAAATGGAGGCATGTATTGGGTTGTACAGACACATATACTGCCATCAAGATGACGTTGTTCAAGGGAAGTCCATGGTTATTAGATCAAGACAACACCAGCTCTCATTCTGCATGTGCTACAACAGCGTGGTTTTGTAGACAGAGACTGAATGTGCCTGACTTCCCTGCCTGCAGTCCAGATCTGTCTCGTATTGAAAATGTATAACCAGTTGTGAAAAGGAGAATCAGACAACAATGATTACAGACTGCTGAACATCTTAAGTTTTTTTTATCAAGCCAGATTAGACAAAAATTTTGCTTGCAAAACTTGAAGTATTAGTATCCTCAATTCCCAAACAAACATTGTGATTAAAAGGTAAGGTTATGTGGCACAGTGTTAAACATGCCTCTGTCCTAACTTTTTTTGGAGTGTGTTGCAGCCATGAAAATCAAAATTTGGTTATATTTAAAAAATAATATTAAAAGTTGGCCACTGAAAACACCTGATTTTTTTTCTTTGTTCTTTAGTCAGTTAAATAAAGGTTAAAGAGAATGAACAGATACCATATCCTTGATTTTATGGCATTTCACAAAACTTTTCTGGATTTGGGGTTGTATAATCAAGTAAGCAAAAAATCCTAATTTTTACATTACACGTTTATCATAATGAGTCCATGTAATGTACACATATAGTACAGTATTAAGGCTGTAGGACTGAGTACTGTCATTTATTATGCAGACATTCATTTACCATGACAAAGACGTATCTTTCACTGTTGCTGAGTCCACGGGGGAAGAGGCCCGTCTCCTCTGACAGTAATCGCAGCAGTTCTCTGGCCTTCTCCACATTGTCCCAGTCACTCAGAACGGTCTGTCTGTTCACTGTCAGTAAGGAGTCTGCCTCCCTCTGGTAACCTGGATCAATAACATACATATACATTTATATGACTGCACTTCTTCAGACACAAAGACATGCTTAGACTCCACTGTCATTACGTGGACAAATAAGGGTCACGTTTGACTTGGTATGCTATTCCTATTATGTCAAGTGGCATTGTGCATTGTACATTGTTTTTGTAAGCCCTAACAAAAGCTGAAAAAGTAAGAAAAAATACAATTCAACAAGACAGTGATATATGAACAATAGAAAACAAATGTAATATAAATATTAATACAAATATTAATATTTATACAAAATAAAATAAATATAGTCCACCTCACCCAGCTGAAGCAAGATCTTCCTCCAACGTGTACAAACTTCTTTACGAGCATACTTCAGAGTGTGGATATCATAGTTCAGTTTTTCCCATTCCTAACACACATACACAAATAGTGAAAGTGCGGTCAAAAAAACAAGACAGAAAGAAAGCTTTGAAGAGTTTTGTGGATGGACACATAGGTTGCATGGCAGAACATCACTATTGGGTTATCGTCGATTGACTCTAACAAGTTCATAAGTACATTATAGACCATGTGCTCTTCCAGCAGTCCCCAGCCTGATGAACATGAGAAAAGTTAAAGCTGTATGAAGTGGACACTGACATACAGGAAACATCAACATTATAAGGTTGTTAGAATCACACTCATTGCATTGCATTTTATTTTAAAAAATAACATAAAACAGGACCAAAGATCAAAGGATTAGTTAACTTCCAGAACAAGATGTCATCCAAGATATTAATGTCTTTCTTTCTTCAGTTGAAAAGTAAAGGTTTTTTAATAAAACATTCCAGGATTTTTCTCCATACAGTGGACTTGTGGTTAAAAAGTGTACACATTTTTGATTTTGGAAAATGACTGATCGTTTCACTAGGTAACACCCTTATTCCTCGGCTGGGATCATGTAGAGACCTTTGAAGCTGTACTGAAACAACAGTTTGGACCTTCAACCTACTGGTCCCCATTGAAGTCCAATATATGGAGAAAAATCCTGTTTCGTGTTTTTCTCAAAATCCTTAATTTCTTTTCAACTTAAGAAAGAAAGACATAAACATCTTGGATGACATAGCGGTGAGTAAATAATTATTTTAATTCAGGAGTGAACTAATCCTTTAATACAGACCAAGAATTTCTGCTCTGATCATATGATTGGCGTTTACAGTTTAAATGATTCAAATGTAATGGACCGGATCAGTGTCCTCACCACACCTTAGGGTTGTGTCTGAAATGAACTCTCCATCACTTGTCATTCTGGTACAGTTGAGCTGAATTCAATTTGAGAAAATTGGCAAATTACATCAGCCTAAATTCCGATGTATTTACTCGTAGCCAAAATCCAGTACAAAAAAGTCAAAAGTCACATCTGCTCTAAAGCATGAAGCAGTACGTATGGAAGAACTTATGGTTTTGTGCTGGTTCAGGCATAACTGCATGAGGGCCGTTCACACAGTACACGTTTTTTCCATTCAAATGCACTACTTTCCATTGTTTTTCTATGTAAACATGCTAGACAGATGTGTATGGCAGCTGTGTATCATGGTTGGAGACAACTCCTGCCTGTGTTTAAGAGCCAGCTGACCATTAATCTAAAAAAATCTGCCAACATTACATACAGACCTAATTATATCATCATCAAACTTGACATTTCCCAGAATTCACAAAGTTCATTCCAAGACTTGTGTAGGTTGTCATTCATATAAACATATTTTAAAAATCTTAAAAAAGCAAATGCCAGTGAAATTTACAAAAGCGAGTCACAGAATTTCAGAATTAATTTAAAAGTGTCATGACATCTTTGTACCATTAAAACATCCTGCAAGTGTAATAGCCTAAAACCTAGATCCAAGGTGCAAGGTGACGTTCACTTGGAGAGCACTCCATAGTCATCTGCTTACTGGTGTTTAGTCGATTAACGGCTGACACGTGTTTACACTGATGCTATGCGTCAACAGCAAATAAAAATTACAATCACTGCCGCTATCTTGTCTACACTGTATACAGTATACAGTTGCGCGGTCTCTTTCTGACACAATCGATGTGGATCGTCAATAGGACAAATGGAGTGAAAGAATGTTCGCTTTGACACGTTTGGTTTAAAACAGCTCGTTCACGTCTTTGTAAAAATAACAGAAGGATCCCAGTGTAAGGAACAAGTGGATATTATATTTTTAACAACATCCCGGATCACGTCAGAGGATTGATCTGAACATTTTGTTTTGTAAACAAGCCACAGTCATGGAGAGTTCACAAAGAAACATTTGTTGAAAGATGAAGCAGAACTAGATCTGACTGCAGCTGCATCACAAACTGTAAGTAAATGATTTCATAATGCTTTGTCTAGAAATTACCGGCTTGTTGATCATGTTGTCAAAACACTGACATGCAATAGTGAGGGGTCGCTGATACTGTTTTGTATGCAATGACATTAGCCAATTGCAACAGTGGTCGGTTGCTTACAAGCCTTAAAGGACCCGTCCCTTATATCAGCTCGTTTTAGACAGAGGGTCAGAATGAGAGTTGAAAATAATAATTTTTCCACATATTCATATAAAATCATGACCCCTTTAAAATAGCTGCTGTAAAATATCTTCACTTGCCTAATTCTGTATTTGTTCTCACAATTCTTGCTTGTATCTCAAAGTGCATGCGTATTTGTTCCTCACCTCAGTATCTTTGTCCACTTTGTTTCTCATCTTGATGAATGCGTGTAATTCGGCATCTGATTCCCCCTCAGTAGTGCAGACAGAGGTTTGAGTGCTGCTCCAGGTCCTCCCCTTCTTCTCAGGTCCAGATCTGCTGTCCTGGAGCTCATGAGCCACTGCTGTCTCACTGCCACTGGACATACTGGTCCTGGCAGAGGTAACACTGTATTTAGAGACTTTATTAAACTACATTTCACAAACACATTCAGATAAAGTACTATTCTGTTGATGAATTTTGTCACTTACCTTAATATACAATCTTTCTCCTCAGTAGTTTCATGAATAGGACAGCAGCCAGAATAAATGGCGCCCATTTAGAGCAACAACGTTTATTTTCCACTAAAATTAGCTAAAATTCAGTGTCATACTCATAGTCATTGCTATAGTTCCTTATAGTTGAGCCAACATCCTTCATGCACTAGGACAGAAATTTGTGCTGCCAAAGTTAATTCTCACAGGCGGTGTCCTTAACTTGATAATGGGTGACTCTGGCCATGTGACTGCACTGTTTAAATACCTTTGGGACTAACCAAAGTCAAGACAGTCAGCACAAATAAAACAAAAACACTATATCTAGAGCTGCCTTATTTAAAATGCATACATTTAAAATGCATACAACTTATTAACTAAATTGCTTTAGAATTTTAGAATGCTTTTAGAAGGAACTCTCAAACATTCCACATCTTTTAGAACCAAGACAATGTGTTGATCTGTCAGCATTAGTCTGGAAAATCCAGCTGTTGGTGTTAGAACAGACTCAGTGAATTTACACCAGGGGTTGTTATTTTTAAAAACAGTTTAATACGAATAAGTCTCAAGCATGTCATACAGATACTGAGTGTTAAGTTAATTATTGCTGATGATCAGGCTCCAGGTTTGATACTATGGCTTGAGTAGACATGTAGGGGCTTGGGCTGGTCACTAGGGGGTGCATCTGCTCCCTGTTATTATTTGATCCGGCCCTGGACTGTCTGTTGGAGCCAAGGCTGTTTTGCCTACATATGCATAAAATGAAAAATTAAAGTCTTGGCTAATACCTCTTCAGCTAATAAATGAAGTCAATGCCACTTAGATGCAGTACTTATTAATAAAAAGGTTATGGCGCAAAAGTAATTTATAAAAACTGATAAAGTGAGATTAACATAAAATGTAGACGTGACCTGGAAGAAGACGGTGGAAGAGCGATGATTCGTGGCCGTGTCGTCAGCACCAGCTCACCCAGGAAAGCCTCTGTCATTAGGTTCTGCACGGTGTTGAGTAAAATGTCCTCTACCAGGTCACAAAACTCAGGCAACCTGCAGAAAAGGATGAGAGAGACTAAAGGTAAGTTATTTAAATGGCAGAATTTGATTTGTGAGTATATTTCCTTGTCTTAAAGTGTTATAAGAACCTCTCTAGTGTCATAGCACACCTGCGAATGGACTCCTGGACTTTCACCTTTATCTCCTCCTGGACTTCTTTCGGAGACTCCTGGTCACACTCACTCTTGGGTCTGTCTGCAGTGCTACAGTTTCTTGTGTAGGTCTCTGCTGGAGTGACACTGGTCATGCTGGACATTTCTACAAGGTTCTGGTTGCCTGCAGGAGAGCAGGATTGTGCTTGTGTGGGGAGCACAGGAGCAGGCCGCAGCTGTGTGAAGTACGGCACCTGCTCATTGTCGCCCTCTACCAGAGACTGCTGGAACTGAGGCTCATCTAGGAGACTCCTGTAGGAAAACACAGAATGGCTTACCAGTCAGGGTTAGAAATGACCTTTTATATGTTACCAAAATAAACAAAATACCCCATAATTTCAAGACAAGGAGGCAAAAAATGTCCTTCCACAATTAAACAACATATTATGGCTGCCATGATTAAAATGTAATGTGAAAATGAATGAAAAGTGTCAATTCATTTAAATTTACTTTGGTGATACATGCTTTTTTGTGCAGCGTTGAGTGCACACGCTCACAAATTCCCTCGTCATGAATAACACAGTGCAGTTTTTTCATAACTTGTGCTAGACTTAGCTAACGTCATGGACTTACATGTTTGTCTATGAAGCAAGAATGTGACATGCCCAAAATGAAACAAAAACATTTTATATTGTTTTCTATATTAATATTAATAATCATTATTACAATATAACTAGAAATAATCTACAATAATGATTTTTGATATAATATTGCAGTCCTGCTCGTTTTTTTACATGTATAATTTAGATTTTAAACAGTCTATTGTTATTGACAACAGTTTAAAATATAAATTAAAGCAGTTGGGTAAATTTAAGTATTTGACATTAAAGACAACATAGGCTTTTTATAATAAAAAAATCATTATAAACATTGCTCTCACAAATGTAAAAAAAAATGCCCCTGGAAATCAATTCCGGAGGAAAATATTACCCTTTAATGGAAAAGTTACTGTATAAAGGTTTGGGGTCTGGTTTTATAATGTTTTTCAAATAAGTCTCACACCAAAGCAGCATTTGATTAAAAATACAGTACAAATGGCAATATAGTGAAATATTATTACAATTTAAAATACCTGTTCTATTTAAATATATTTTAAAATGTAATTTATTCCTGTGATGCAAAGCTGAATTTTCAGAAGGTCAATGTTATCAATGTTGAAAACAGTTGTGCTGCTTAATATTTTGTGGAAGCAATGCTACATTTTTCATGGTTCTTTGATGAACAAAACATTCAAAAGAACAGCATTTAATTAAAATACAGTCTTCCAAAACATTATAAATGTCTTTAATATCAATGCATCAAAAGTTAATGCATCTTTTCTCAATAAAAGTATTAATACTGTAAGTCATACTGTAGTAAAGAGGTGAGCATGTGTGTGATGACGTCTCTCTCAGGACCCAGAGTAAGTGGGGGCAGGTCTGCAGGACAATGGCAGCTCTCACCTGTCCCAGATTGAGAAAGCTTAGGTTGCCTAGACCTGAAAGAAAGATAATCATCATGTCTGACTTCTTATTTAATTTTAATCCTTAAATTTACTGTTTATCTCCAGGTTTAAATAATTTAAAAAAGTTCTATATTCTTAAAGTTTTGCATCCCATTGTACCTGTTGATGTAATGAGTGTTGAACTGAGTGGGGAAATGTGTCTGGTACTCCATTAAGCTGTGAGAGCGTGCAGTGACACCTAAGTGGAGTATTGCAGGACGAGGAGGCTCGGGACACCTTCTCCTTTCCTGGCCTGTCTGCTGCTGCGCCCGCTGTTCAGCCCGACTGGGTCTCACCGAGGGACCCTTTTCAGCTTGATCACTGCTACGGATGGGTGGAAGAGTCTGCCACATGAGAAACAAAATATTGGTCTCTCATTTATACATATAATGTACACATAAACACTGCTTCAGCTAAATGCTACCATCTAAATTGTGAATATTTCACATAACTTGTAATAACTCATTTGTCATTTTCTGGTGTTGTTTACCTTGTATTTTCTTGGGTGAGTTCTCTGTTCAAACACTGCACCTTCCTGAGGGGGTCAATTGATGTGAATGAGATGTGAAAGGGTATTAGTCAGCGTTGAAAACGTTTAAATGTGTCTTTCTAACCTGAGAGCTTTTATCCAATTGGTTTGTCTGTTTCACGTCTTTCTCAGTGATAGTAAACTCATATTTCTGTCTTGCTGTCTCCTCCTCCCACTGTCGAAGGTCTTTGTGATACTCTGCAAGCTGCTTCACAAGAGTTATCTGACAAAGAGAGTGATAACCATTTAGGTGTGTTTATATACAGTGACAATGTGTTCACTGGTGTATCTTTGTATTTGTCACCTCACAGATGAGGTCTTGCTGGTAGAAAGTGGGGCTGCCTGAGGCCTGTATTGATAGGATGCAGAGAACACTCTCCTCTGGTGCCAGACGACCACTCTCAGGATGGATCTTTACATTCTACGCTCAGTGTGACAAACAAATGAACACATGCAGTTAATATAGTCAATATACTGAGTAGACTGGCCATAGCACATTTTTCATTTTAGCATGATCTAATATTTTAAATTTACATACCTGCTGGAATTCTGTGCTTGCTCCGTTCCATTTATACAACACTTGGTCTGTGTGTGAGACGTTGGTCAAAAAGAGGATGCGTGTACTACGAGAGCCCACTGGGATATCACCAAAACACACTCTCTCTTCTGACAGGAACACCACCTATTCACAAAGAAAGAGAGAAAATTTTGACTTCCATTTCATGTAACACTTCTTACATATGGCTTATTTCAACAAGCACTTTCTTACTTGTCCAGGTACTGGGATTCTTTGAGTGCAAGGCACAGTAATACGTCCATCCTGTATTTGAATGGGTTCTGACTCCCTTTCATCAAAGCCTTGGCCCTCAAAGGTTACAAACATGCTGTCCCCCTCCACAACATGAATAGGTACGTCCACCTACAAAACATGAAATTGTGCACCAAACTCAGTATAAAACACTTAATGGTTAGCATATTAAAGTCTTTTCGTAATGTCATTTCAAATAGAAACAAGGGACATTAACGCCACATATATTTTAAGAGGATGTTATTGTGGAGTAACTAACACTGTATGTTTTAGCTTCCAGTGGGGAGAAGATCCACTCCACCAGTGCGGTGTCGCCTGGTTCCACTTCTCCTCCAGGGTTCAGACACTGTAAAACTGGGTGATTGAAGTTCTCCTCCATCAGTTCCTCCAGAGGAGTGGTGTCGATGTGGTATCTCAGCGGAAGAGGACCTCCATTATACAATTCAAACACCTGTGCGGATTCAATATTTAGCATATCTGTGAATACAGTTGAGGTCAAAAGTTTACATCCCCCTTTCAAAATCATTAAAAATGTTAATTGTTTTACCAAAATAACAGGGATCATACTAAATGAATGTTATTGTTTATTTAGTGCTGTCCTGAGTAAGATATGTCATATAAAAGATGCTTACATGTAGTCCACAAGAGAAAATAATTGTTGAATTTATAAAACTGACCCAGTTCAAAGGTTTACATTCCTTTAAATCTTAATACTGTGTTGTTACCTGAATGATCTACAGCTGTGTTTTTTTTTAGTGATAGTTGTTCATGAGTCCCTTGTTTATCCTGAACAGTTAAACTGCCTGCTGTTCTTCAGAAAAATCCTTCGGGTCCCACAAACTCTTTGGTTTTCCAGCATTTTTGTGTATTTGAACCCTTTCCAGCAATGACAATATGATTTTGAGATCCATCTTTTTACACTGGGAGACTCATACGCAACTATTACAGAAGGTTCAAACGCTCACTGATGTTCCAGAAGGAAACATTATGTATTAAGAGCCGGGGGGTGAAAACTTTTTTAATTTGAAAATCATAATAAATTTAACTTATTTTGTCTTCTGGGAAACATGTTACTATCATTTGTAGCCTCCAAATGGCAAATACTAGACAAAATAAGAAAAATGTACACATCTTTGTTCTGTTCAGAAGTTTTCACCCCGGCTCTTAATGCATGGTTTTTCATTCTGGAGTATCAGTGAGCGTTTGAACCTCCTGTAATAGTTGCATATGAGTCTCTCAGTTGTCCTCAGTGTGAAAAGATGGATCTCAGAATCATACAGTCATTACTGGAAAGGGTTCAAATATACAAAAATGCTGGAAAACCGAAGAATTTGTGGGACCTGAAGGATTCTTCTGAACTATCACTAAAAAAAAACAACAGCTGTGAATCATTCAGGTAGCAACACAATATTAAGAATCAATGGGATGTAAACTTTTGAACTGGGTAATTTTTATAAATTCATCTATTCAACTAACTAACTAATAAATTCAACTAACTCTCTCTTGTGGACTGTATGTAAACATCTTTTATGTGAAATATCTTATTCAGGTTAATACTAAATAATCAATAAAATGCATTTCGTATGATCCCACTTTTTTTGGTAAAATAATTTTTAATGATTCTGCAAGGTATATGTAAACTTTTGACCTCAACTGTATAAAAAACCCACATGATATCTAGTAGATGACTGTAAGAACCTGCCAATAACTAAACAATTAATACAGTTATTTTTAAGTAACCTAGACCTTGTTAAGTCTATTACATAAACTATACAGCTTAAAAAAGAGTTTACATGGAAAACCTCGCTTCAGTTAAATTATACACCTACAAACCTGTTTTGGTGGACTGAACCCTCCAATTGCCACTGGAGAAAAGATGTGCCGGTTGGAGGAGAGGTGAATGTAGCGTCTGTCTCTTTCCACAGTTACTCCTATAAAATTCAGCTGGAAAGATAAAAAAATAATCAAGATTTGTCAGCATAAATCGTTTGTTAAAATGACGCACATGCTGTAATAAAAAGACTCATTTGCCCCACCAGTATCTCTCTTCCATGTGAAAGTTTCAACAAGACAGGAAGACGATCTGTCCCCACAAAGTCATGTCTGAAAGAGAAGCGTATGCCTTATAGTTTTCTGTGCCTCACTAAACAAACCAGTGTAAAAGCACTATTGTTCTCATTCCTGACCTGTATGTGAATTGCACTGTCTTCTGTTGGCCGGGCAGGAGTTTACCAGAGCGTGGGGAGATGGAGAAGAGCCTGTGGTCTTGAATCTTCATCAGGTGGAGCTCAGATGGACTGAAATCTCCAGACTCAGCCCAGTACTCCAGCTCAATCTGTTGGTCCTCTGGAAGCAAGAATGACCTGAGAGAGACCATTTTGATAATTTCTTCACATTGAAGGCTAACTTTATTTGCTACCGTAAACTACTGGCAGAGCAAGTTATGGATGCTCACCACTCTACAGGAATACTTCCTGGATTCTTAAACAAAAGCAGAATACTGGAAGGTTCTGAGCCCAGGGTAGCAGCGCTGAAGCTAAAATCCAACATGGCTGAGGTGAAGATGGAAGGGCAACGTTGAAGACTGTGAAAGAAATTAAATGAATATTAGAAAGTGTGGAAGAAAGAAATATCTGAATGAATGACTTAATTGAAGCACAAAATAAAAGCATTGCCTGTGTCTAGTGGGCACCCTGAAGGTGAGCTCAGATGGGCTGGGATCTCTGTGTAGATAAGTGTTGAGCGCATCCAGATTGAGGAGGCGCCAAAGCTGCAGTTTACTCAATCCCTCCACACTGCCACAGCTACGGGCATCTATTACCTCCAGAGTGGGATACACTCCCTCTGCCTGTACATGGCATACAGATTGTGGCTCTCCTCCCACAGACCCTGGCCACCAGAAAAGAGTTTCATATTGTGAAATTTACTCTTTAGCCCTGATGCCTCTGAGGCCTTTAGTAGACCACAGCTACTGATAGAGCTTACAAACGGCAGAGACAAGAAACGCTAGATGCCATCCTGGCAGGATGTAAACATGCCAACACTCGTCATGACATTGCAGCCACTGAAGGAGTTTCTCAGTGCGGATTTCACTTGATATCCGGGGGTATTTAGACTCCTTTTGGGGAAAATCAATGTTACGGCATTTGGTTTAAGCCTACACTTACATCCATCACCACCTGTAAGGTCTTTCAGTAGCTGTAGTCATCGCATCAGTATTTTATTTTTGGAGTTGTGTTTCCGGAGTTGTGTTGCGGTAAAAATAGCAACAAGTAGTGCCAGTAGTTCATGGAGTGCAACCATTCATCCCCCCCCACCCCCTTCATGGGTTTTCTACTACATATTTCATTAAAAGACATCATTTACGTTAAAAATATAAAGCCATACATGTCTTAAAGGAGAAGTTCACTTACTCACCCCCCTTGCCATCCAAGATGTTCATGTCTTTCTTTCCTTAGTCGATAAGAGAATATATTTTTTGAGGAAAACATTTCAGGATTTCTCTCCATAGCGGACTTCAATGGTGCCCGAGAGTTTGAACTTTAAAGGGCTTTAAACAATCCCAGCCGAGGAGGAAGGGTTTTATTTAGCGAAACAATATGTAATTTTCTAAACAAATTGACAATTTATATACTCCCATCTCGTTTTCTCCTCCAACTTTAAAATCATCCTTCATCGCTGCAGAAGCACCGACCCAGTGTTTATGCACAGAAGATCAAACGCCCTTTACAAAAAAAGGTAAAACAGCGATGTAGGACGATTTTGAAGTTGGAGAAGAAAATGAGATGGGAGTTTTTTTCGACATACCCTAACTGTCTTGAACTGGAATACACAGAGTTCACGCAGAGCTAGACAAGACGAGCATTTGAGGTTAAAAAGTATATAAATTGTCTTTTTTTTTAAATGACCAATCGTTTCACTAGATAAGACCTTTTTTCCTCGACTGGGATTGTTTAGAGCCCTTTGAAGCCGCATTTAAACTGCCTTTTGGAAGTTCAAACTCACGGACACCACTGAAGCCCACTATATGGAGAGAAATCCTGGAATGTTTTCCTCAAAAAACATAATTTCTTTATGACTGAAGAAAGAAAGACATGAACATCTTGGATGACAAGGGGGTGAGTAAATCATCTGTAAATTTTTGTTATGGAAGTGAATTTCTCCTTTAATACCCAGGGTTCCCTTCAAAGAATAAACAGCACTCTTTTCTTAATACGCTACCAGAAGCATTGAGGATGTGGTAACTGATGGTCCAGCAGTAATGGGCCCTGCGAGCCGGTTTTACTGTGCAGCGGATCAGTAGCCTGCAGTCAGCAGGTATAGTTCCCCTTACATTCTCCATCTCCAGAACTGAAAAAGTAAAGCTTAAGTTCAAATTTCTGGGGTTGGTAAGACTTTTTTCAAGTTTCTGAAATAAATCTGCATTTCTTTAAATAAAAAATATAATCTAAAATAAATGTTTTATATTTGAATATGTTTTAAACTGTAATTTATTTCTGTGTTTCTTATTCACATTTCTTATGATCAATTTTTTTTTTTTAGGAATCTCTGATGAATGGAAAGTTAAACAGAACTGCATTTATTTGAAATAGTGCTTAGTGTGACTCGTCACTTTTCAATGTAATATATCCTTGCTAAATAAAGTATCAATTTGAATGGTAGTCTACATCATTTGCATATGGCTGAATACAGACAATGAAGCATTTAAAGTGTGACACAGTGAGTCTTGGCAATGGCAGTCAAAATATTTCTAAGAATAGTGAGTTAACAATGTAAGTGTCTCCAACCCAAAGGATCTTGAGTCATATCTTCAGGGAGGCCTGTAACTGTGACACTCTGCTGTGTGGTCAGAGAGTAGCTGACAGCGCATGGGCTGTCGTTCAGTAGAGGGACATCAAATAACTTACAGCTTCCCACCAGCACCTCACCAAGATCTATAACAGGATGCTCTGCCTGTGAAAAAAAAAAACCCGACAGTCATGTTTTATATAAAAATTCTAGGAAAGTATGCACAACCAACCCATCCCAACACAAGATCACTAATCAAGTGTAAGCAAATCTGTGTCACTGACAATATACGCTCCATTGTACAGATGATTAGATGTTAATTCCATTCAGGTAACACACCTGGAGAGACCCTTTGGATGCCAATCCAACAGCTTTAATGGTAAGTCTGGACTTCTTGCATTGTGGCATTTGGACAGGCCAGAATGTGAGACTGGGTTTCATGTTGTATGTCATCTCCTCTATAGGGGCAAAGGACCACTTCTGTACCTGAAAGCAAACATACTTTCAATAATAAGACTGAAACTACTATTCCCTAAATAGCACAATCACATTGCAGCCCTACCTTCAATTCATTGGGCTGGAGTGTGTCTGTGTCCGGTGGTACAGTCAGAACCCTTTGGTCAGATCCACACAGCCTCCACTTAAACTCCACCGGCACTCTGCTCATGTTCTTCACCCGCAGGGTCCTATCAGAGCAGGAGCCCACGGCTGTGGGCTGAAAGAACAGATTTCCATCTCCCTCCACACTCATGGAAAGCTTCTCTGCTACAGCGACCACATTCAGTACCTACAAAAGATTAATTTGTAGGCTAAAACGGTCCATCGAAACACAGCGTTCAGTTTCAGAAACTCCTATTTTACTTTTTAATGAGTTTTACAGGTGTGCAGTGCCACACTTTAGTTAAAGTAAAGATAACTTTATGGAAATTGATACAAGTACAGGAAAGTAAAAGTTTTTCTGCACAACAATGGGGTCTTTAGGGGTTAATCTTGGTTAATGTTGATTAATAAATATTCTTTTGTTCATTGTTAGATCATGTTTGTTCTTGCTACATTACTTTATGTTAATACTGAATGATTAATTGTTATATTTAAAAGCCTAATGTATCTGTGTCCAACTCCTAATTCAGCTATACTGATATTATTCATAAATTTTACCCTGGACCACAAAACCATAAGGGTCAATTAAGGGTAAATAAGCTTTCCACTGGTGTATGGTTTGTTAGGACAGGACAATATCTGGCCGAGATACTTTTTTAAAATCTGGAATCTGAGGGTGCAAAAAAATCACCCAGGGTCACAAATGATGGTGAAATATCATACTTGTGTCTTTTATAAACGTAAAAATTGATTGTTTAAATGTGGAAGCAGTAGTATAATAAAATTATTATAGAAACTGGCAGTAATAACCAGATAATATGTTTTTTAAGGTCATAGACTATGTCAAAAATGAGTTCATGACTTTATTAATGACCATTTTCTTCATGTCTCTAGAGGTATCATTATAGATTTTTGGCTTTTTGGAAGTGGCTCCAATTACTTTTTTGTGTCAAATCACAATATTATGCTATCTTATCTGCCATGTAAGACATTGTGTTAACCTGTGTGTGTTTGGGGCTGGCATTCAGATGTAATGTCAAAGGGATACTGGCAGGGTGATCCGGTGATGGAGTGCATCTGAAGGTAAGGATCTGATGGCTGCCTGGTGGCACCAGACCACTGGGTGGCAGCACGCATACAGATGGGCATTCCTCTGGATCTAGTCTGAAGATCAAGGGCAGGTCCCCTGTATTCTGCAGGAGAATACTGCGGTATGATACCTGTTTCAATGGAGGGAATACCTGCAGGGAGATCAATGTTAAAACCTTTTAAGTATTTTTATACAGTATTTTTCCAATTATGCACTCTCTCTCTACATATTATGTTAAAAGATATTAGCATTATCAGACTCACTACTTTAGGGTGTTGAAGAGAGAACTTGGGGATGAAGTTCTCTTTTCCAGGCTGAAATGAGTGACCGCTCGCCCTGACTGTAAGACACCAGGGTGGGCACAAAGTCCGATCCTCCACATTTCTATGATCCCTCAGAACCTGGAGATGACAAAAACTAAATTCAGAACTGATGTTCTCTTTACATCCCATTTACATATTGACTACAGTTGCTGGAGGTCACCAAATCGATTTACTTTAAAGGAGAAGTTCACTTCCAGAACAAAAATTCACAGATTATTTACTCACTCCCTTGTTATTCATATGGTCATGTCTGTCTTTCTTCAGTCGTAAAGAAATTGTGTTTTCTTGAGAAAAACATTTCAGGACTTATATACTTTTTAACTTCAAATGCTCGTCTTGTCTAGCTCTGCGTGAACTCTGTGTATTCCGGGTCAATACATTTAGGGTATCTCATTTCTTCCTCCAACTTCAAAAACATCCTACATCGCTGCAGAAGACCCAGTGTTTACAAAGTGAACGTGCAAAATAGATCAAATGCCCTTTACCAAAAAAGGTAAAACAGCGATGTAATGCAATTTTGAAGATGAAGAAGAAAATGAGATGGGAGTTTTTTGACCTACCCTAATTGTCTTGAACCAGAATACACAGAGAGTTCACAGAGAGCTAGACAAGATGAGCATTTGAGGTTAAAAAGTATTTAAATTGTACATTTTTTAGAAAATAATTAATGCTAACTAATTTCGCTAGATAAAACTCTTCTTCCTCTGCTGGGATTGTTTAAAGTCTTTTGAAGCTGCATTTAAACTGCATTTTGGAAGTACAAACTCGGGGGCACCATAGAAGTCCACTATATGAAGAAATCATGAAATGTTTTCCTCAAAAAACATAATTTCTTTAAGACTGAAGAAAAAAAGAAATGAGCATCTTGGATGACAAGGGGTGAGTAAATTATCTGTAAATTTTTGTTCTAGAAGTGAACTTCTTTGAGGCTGGAATACACTACACAACTTTTGCCCTGATTTAGTTTGGATGCTGACTACTAGTTGCTGAACATCAAAGCCAGTCTGCAGAGGACGGCGAATATCAAACATGTTATGTAGTATATTCCAGCCTTTAGTCTCACATTACCTTGTAAAAAGAGAAACACTCAAGCTGAGCTGCATGGAAGACGTTCTGCTGGTTGGGACTGTATGTCACTCTGAAGGCTGTGCTCTTTAGAGGGCCCAGCTCACAGGAAAGAGGAGAGATGTAGAAAGGGGAATCAGCTCCATGAGTCCACATCAGACAGATCTTGCCTTTGGTGTGGTTGGTGATGGAAACTGACTTAGATGCTGGGCCGTCATAAAAAAGAAGCTCAGAGGGCTGAACTGTAACATGGGGGGTTGGAAATTTGGAGGGGTTTGAGGTGTTGTCAAGTTCGGTTTCCACTTCAGGTGCTGAATTAACATGGAAATACTCCTCCAGAAGACTGCGTGGATTGAAGAGAGGTGTGGAACTGTCAATGTCCTCTTCTGGAAACTAAAGAAAGTTAGATGAAGTGTTATGTGATGTCACATACATGATTGTGAGGTTAGGGTGTTTGACTTAACTCTTAGATGTCAGAACATTTGTATGATGGACAAACACACACCTCCTGGATTAGCAATGCTCCGCTATCATCCAGTTTTAATTTGTGTTCATCCAGTAAGGCACTCAGTATGTCAGGAGGATAACAGGTGAGCCCTCGTAGCAGATTCATTCTGTACACATTTAGGTGCATGGGGTTTAAAACGGCTGGCTTCGACTGCTCTGAGTGACAGGTGCCAATCAAATCCAGAAACAGTGGTTCCTTTAATGAAAAAAGCAGAACTGTACTATAAATCAAAACCAAAAAGCTGACAAACAGATTGACTGATAAACAGACAGACTACCCTGTGGAGCAGCAAACAGGTCACTGTCTTGTGATAAGCTATAGGCTGATGTGGGCGGAACTTCACACGCAGGGTGATTTTGCTGCTGCCTGGCAGAGAACCACAAGGTTTATCAATGCTGAACACATTATGGCTGCCAGTGTCCACATCAAACTGGTAATGAGCCAATACTTCAGAGGAGTTGATGATCTGTACATTGTGTGTGACCTCTGTGCCCTCCTCAACACAGCCAAAGTCTAGTACAGAGGTGTTTAGAGACACTGTTGGACCTACAGTGGACAAAATAAGACGGTCAGACCAGGTTAGACATGTTGATAAGCTTTTACTGTGGGGTTATATATTGTACCTATGCAGCTGCCTGACACTTTGAGCAGGTCTTTGCTTACAGCCCCAGGACAAGTAAGAGAGAGGTAGTCCACACTTATGCTATCCACTGTAAGAGGAGAGAAGCAGACGGGGACTTTCAACACTGAATTTGGAGCGATCTTCCCCTCACGCACCTCACAGCAGAACACAGACTCCATGAGAGCGGGACGTCTCAACCAGGATAGACTGAATGTTGTGCTAACCTAAAAGAAAAAGAGAGTGACTGTAATGTGAATTTTCTTTGAGCAAAAAACAGGGCGGAGGAAAACATACAGTGGAGAGGTTGTAGATCTCAAAGTGCCTTTCAAGAGAGTCTCCTACTGCCACACTCCCAAACTCCAGCACCTTACAGCCTTCCTCTTCCCCCGTGGAGCTGATCTGGAGGTGAGGATATTTGCCTGTGGAAGGGAATTTAGATGTGATGTGAGTCATTTAAATGTTAAAAAAACTTTTTCACCTTCAGAGCACAAATTCAGATATTTTTGATAAAATCCAAGAGTTTTCTGACTATGCACAGACAGCAACACAATTACCACGTTTAAGGCCCAGAAAGGTAGTACAGACATTGTTAAAATAGTCCATGTGACATCAGTGGTTCAACCGTAATGTTATGAAGCTATGAGAATACCTTTTCTGTGCAAAAAGAACAAAAACAACAGGTTTATTTAACAATTTCTTCTCTTCTGTGTCAGTCTTTGACACACTTTCATGAGAGTATCACGATGCACATAAACTATTTTAATGATGTCCTTACTACCTTTCTAGACCTTGAACGTGTCAGTTGTGTTGCTGTCTATGCAGGGTCAGAAAGTTTGTTAATTTGTGTTCTGAAGATGAATGAAGGTCTTACGGGTTTGGAACGACATGAGGGTGAGTAATTAATGACAGAATTTTCATTTTTGGGTGAACTATCCTTTTAAATATTTATTTCTCTATGTAGAAAATTAATAACTTTATTACATTAAAATGGTAAAGACCAGTATATATCCTTAAGGTGTTTTCCGAAATTCTTTGAAAAACTTCGTGTACTCACACAGGCCACGCAGAAGCACAGTACAGCTGTTTTCCCCATCATCTCCAAAAGCACAGCAGGCCTCGGCCTGATAAACTAGAGCCCGCTGGGGTTTAAACTCTACTGTAACCCTGCACTCTTCTCCAGGCTTTAACTGTCCATTTTCAGGGGACAGCTGGAACGGAGGATCCACAAACCACCTGAATTCTGTCTGCAGCTTACTAGGGATACAAAAAGTGCATTCACAGGATTTAAAATTCAGCACTTCCTTTGCACTTTCTCCATAAATCAGATCTTTAGTCATGCTTTACCTGGAATTACGAAAGACGAAGCTAGTTTGGGAGCTGTGTTGGGCAGCACAGGGTGGCAGCATCACCGCGTCTGGTACCTCCAGGGCATGATGAGGAATCACAGCTCGCAGAGACACGTGGAATGAGCCCTCCTTGCTCTGAAACTCTATAGTGTCTGCATACTCACACTGGAACAAGTAGACCAAGAAAGAAGAATATATGCAAATCTAGTCATGCATATAAAATCTCTCATTGCTTGCTGTAAATTCATCTTAATCATAGTATTATTAAATGTTTCAATAATGTAACAAGTTTAAGATGATATATTAGGTAAGAAACACAGGTAATTTATATTTTACTTTTTCTAGAGGCTGAAAAGTAACTGGGAGTGAGTAAGATGTTCCTGGACTCAGTAGGATGGTCTGAGGAAATGGTGTGCTGAAGAATTTGGAAGCAGGAGGTCTGAAATGGAGAAAATACCACAAATACATCAATCTGAACAATGTTTGAAAGTTTGGGGTCTGAAAGATAAAAAAAAAGAATTCTTTTATTAATCAAGGAAGCATTAAATTGATTAAAAGTGACAATAAAGACATCTGTGATATTACTCAAGCTTTATATTTCAAATAAATGCTGTTTTTTAAACTTTCTACTCATAAAAAAGAATCACAGTTTTTACAAAAATATTAAGCAGCACAACTGTTTTAACACTGATAATAAGAAATGTTTTTAAGCACCATTGGTGCTGCATATTAGAATGATTTTTGATGATCATGTGACACTGAAGACTGGAGTAATGGCTGGTGAAAATAAATAAATTGCATTTTAAAATATACTCAAATAGAAAACAGTTATTTTACATTTAAATACTATTTCCCAATATTACTGTTTATCACTTTTACTTTTTCATGAAACCATTAACAAATCGAATTAACCACAAACTTAGCTTTGAATTTCAGGTCTTAATGAGTTTTTGGTTTAAGTAGACTGACCTGAAGGTGAGTTTCTGAAGTTTTCCATGTATGCTTTTTAGGAACAATGATTTGGTATACTCTCGTCCTGGTTCCCAGCCCTCCCAGACCAGCTCAGCCCAGGTCTCAACCCCAAAAAAGCAGTTTTGAGCTCTCTTCAGAAGACTCCCTGGCCTGAGGCGTGAGACCCTCTGAAAATAAAGGTAAGCAAGTTATTATGTCATTGGATTTTTTTTTTTACCAGCAGATGGCAGTGTATCTCAGCAAAGCAGTTTAACAGACTGATGGTAAGAAGCCAATGCAAAAAAAAAAAATATATATATATATTAAAAAATATTACAATATAAATACTAAAAGATACTAGCTTCAAGTAGCAGAATAATGAAACATGATTAAGTAGGCAAAAATAATGAAAAACAAATAAGAACAGGAGGATTGAAGAAATAAGAAATTGGGGCTAGCTATCAAACGAGGAAGTATTAAGAGTAATTTAAATCAGGTCAAATGACTGGGGTTTTATATGTTTATATATGCTATATATTTTGTGTTTTATTATTGTTTCATTTTCTAAACTTTGCTAAAAAAAGGCATGTTCCATAATCAACGTAATCCATTTAGTCCTACATTTATCCGCATGTAGGCTTTATCCACATAAAATAAAAATTATTCCCTCCTTAAAAAAAAAAAAACACCTTACCTTTCTATGTGGGTTGTGTGTGACTCCAAAGGGAATGCCTGAGCTCAGAGGATTCACTGGATGATCTGTCAACATTGCACCTAAAAGCACACACACCCAAACCACAGGAGATCAAATAGTGCTGCATTTGTGGGCTTCAGATATGTGATATAGCTTAAAAACCTAATTTATATATATATATATATATATATATATATATCAGAAATGAACCTATAATTCATCTGACTGATAATATGAACATAAACAACATACTGTGTTAGGCAATTTCTGTATTACTTTAAACAGCTCTATGCCAAAGTGGTACATTTACATCTATTTGTTCTTCTCTCCATTTGTTGCATAAGCAGTCAGTTATATGTCTGTCTGAGGTTAACTGAGGCTGGTGTAAATTTATGACCCTGCCACTCATTTCTTTACCTCTCTATTAGATTAAGTGTTTGCCTTAAGGAAATCACTGACAGCAAAGGTGACTGCCTCAGAGGATCATCAAATGAAATGTTATCGATAAAGTAAAAGTGGTTTTCTGGAGGTATTTTTCGCTTTATGTCCAAAATTACTGACATCTTTTCTTTAATAAAGTTAATATGGCGTTATTATATTTACATAGAAGCTGTAATTCTGTTTAATCAATCATAAATCCGTTTGCCAAACATAAAACAGCTTATATGAAATATTACAGGTACTCGCTTACGTTAAGCGCCAACACAAAATTTGCGTCATTTTTACGTTAAGTATCCTACTGGAAATTGTAACTTACCACTGTATCTTTATCTCATGCAGTTATATCACAAACAAACAAGAAAACTGAATAGAAACGTGTCAGTTTATTTGTTTCGCCATGCTGAAAGTTTTCCTCACAGTTCAGTTGTGTATTCGAGCTCCATGACAACGCCGACGGAAACAGCCGAAGGACATTTTACACACACACGCACACACACACACAGCGAGCCTTTTTCTTTCTTTCTTTCTGTTTTTTTTTCTTCATTCAACTTCAACAATACCTTTAGCACTCAGGTGAGATCAAAATGCAGGTGTAATTTTCCAAATGCGTGATAAATGTTCAAAGTTTCCCTCCCCTGAGTGCTCAAGTTTCGTTTGCTTTGGCAGGGTGTTTATTCCCGCCACTGCAATGCATTTAATCAACATATAAATATGTCCTATTCTAGCTTGGCTGAGAACACTGCATCTTCTCTGCTTTAATATTTAATTGTTGGCCTTACACCACACCCCTGTAAAAATGCTCTTTTGGTCACTGAGGTAATTCATCCTTTCAAATTAAATGGCCCGGTGACATCAGCATAAGGAGTGGATTATTTTACTTTCCCTTCATTAACTTAATTATTTGCCTATCAGTAAACCCCCCTGAGTAATTCATATTTGAGAGGCTGTGGCCATAAATATCAGGGCCTACGTTGTTTATAATGCACTGTAGGTTCGCCTGCGTTTTAATCACCATCTGTGTCAGCTAGAGGTTAAAAAGGAGAGGAGAGTGGGACGATGAATATGTAGGATGGGAGTATTCATTTACAGTTTTAAATCTTTCACTCATGAGCTGGATGGCATTTCTTCAATGGCTCAAACTCGATTTTGTTTATTTCCCTTTTGTCTTCAAGTACAATCGTTGAAGGTCACACATCCTTCAAACTGAGTCTTGATATCAGCTGAATAAATTAGATATAATCTATAACAGTTAAATAACATTAAAGACACCAACATCAACAACATGACATAAACTAATGGACTAACTAATGCACTGTTCACAGTTTGCCCTTGTTCAATATTTGCAGAGGATTTACAAGTTCCTCAGTGTTCCAGTCAGTGGTTATTGGTAGAAAGCTGGCAATGATGACCTCAACAATCGTCTGTTCCTCAGCATCACTCTTACATGAAATGTGTTCAAGAGACCAATGAACACAAGTGTCAGCCTGTGACGTTCAGTACAAAGGCTTCCTCATTTGGTTCAACAGCTTTTTTCAGCCAAAATGTCCATATTGTAAAGATTTTGATCACATAAGAAAAACGTTAGTTTGAAACAGTGTACATTTGCAGTTTACAAGCAGCCTTTAAGAAAAAATATTAAGTGCAAATAAACTGGAAGACCATTTTCATGAATTATTTAAGACTATAAACATCATGGACAATGAACTCATTGGCTCTAAGGGATATTTTAGACATCAACAGCTTTCAGTCTTCAGGTCTTGGGTTTTAAACCTGTTCTTCATAACCCTAGCCTGATCTTTTGGTCTCCTCCGATTTCTTCCAGGTCGTCGTCAGAGTAAGAGCCATGGGAGCTGTAGCTCAGCGCAGAGCTGTGATGCAGAAAGTCTGAGGGGTGAGGTAAACTTACACCTGCGTTAATAGACTTTCTGAACTCTTCCTCTTCTTCTTCTTCATCTTCTTCCTCTGCGTCCAAATCCTCATCATCATCATGTGCACTGCAGCGACTGAGGTCTTTGGGCTTGTTTTCTCTCTTGCCTGACTTGCAGCCATCTGTTTCCAGCTGCGCGGCCTGCTCTTTAGCTTTACGGCTGCGTTTCCACTTCATCCGTCGGTTCTGGAACCAAATCTTCACCTGGTGAATACATAACAATCATTCACCCAAAGGTTGATCCATTGGTATCAGCCTAATTTAATAAGAAAACATAATGTTTACGAGGAGGTGATAAATTCGTATGATGCGTTTAGAAAAAAGTACGCATGAAGGTCCAGCCCAAACCTAACCTAACAAATTAGCCAACAATTTGCCAAAACATCCAATACTATAAAAATAAAGGTTCTTTATTCGCCTCTATGGTTCCATGACGAACCTTTAACATTCATGGAACCTTTTCAACAGTTCTTAAGAAAGTTCTTTAGAATGTTCTTCAGAATGGTTCTTTTAAGAACTGTTGACTGAAAGACTCTTTGGGGGACCAAAAATAGTTTTACGGCATTGCTGCAAAAATGATGAAATCATGAGAGCGTGTTGCTTTTTTCTACTCACCTGTGTCTCAGTCAGCATGAGAGAAGTGGCCACTTCAAAGCGTTTGGGTCTTGATAGGTACTTGTTGAGTTTGAACTGATTTTCCAGCTCTAGCAGTTGCTGGCTGGTAAAAGCTGTGCGTGGTCTCCGGCACTTTCCGATTAAACCAGACTGAGGTGCCCCTGAGAAGAAAGATAGTTAATGAAGGAGGTGTAAGACTCGTGCCAAAAAAACAAAGACATACAGCGAAGACACCAAGCAGACGCAGCAAACAAGAACATATTCACCTCTTGTTCCTCCCCCCTAATAGATAATGATAACAGCTTTACTTCAGTTTATTGTTGATGACAGGGCCAGGAGATATTGCTTTAGCGAGACAATAAAACACCAGAGAGCACCATTAACTTAATGAAAATTCAATAAATGCTTGCAGATAACTTTATTGATGAAGCTTGGACCGTTTTAAGTGTTTCTTTATAGTTTTCCTTCAGATGCAGGCAGTTTTAATGGAGTTGTCATTTATGACGCTATGAAAAGACTGAAAATAAAAAAGCTTACATTATAGTTCCGTTAGCAGTAAATACTGATTCAATTATGCTGGATAATATTTATGGCGTGAGTTCACTTACTGGGTTTTTGCAGAAAGATACATGAGTATTTTACATATGTCATCATTTTCCCTACATTTTGTGATACATGTAATTTAACAATACCCTTTACTGAGGTAAAAAATAAAATTTAGGCCTGTTTTTCAGATTTCTGCGTTACAATTAGCTACACACGTTATAGTGGCATCATTCAGACCTTTTACATTTTGACTATACTTTTTAAACGTAAAAGTATACTTAAAAATAAGTCTCAATATAGTCTAAGTATGAATGCTTCTGCAGAAGAAACACATACCGCTGTAGTCTGCAAGCCGAGGCATTATGAGTCCAGCCCGGAGCCAGTGTTCTAACGGAAATGAACCGGCCACGGCTGCTGCCTTCAGGTGCTCCGGATACGGCTGCGGGAAACCAGAATACGCGAAGGTAGGATGCTGCGCTCCAAGCGCCGTGATTGAGTACATAGGTGAGGGATACATTCCAGGCATAGACCCTTGGGAAAGTGACGTTAATCCGGGGTGAGAAATGTTCAGCATGCCTGGTTTGGGTATGACCCCTGTCTGAAGCTGAAAACCGCGGGGAGGAGAGTTTTCTGTCCGTTTGCATATCACGGGCTCGATGTCAGTGCCGTCATTGCACAGTCCCGGGGAATCCTCGCGAACTATCCGCTGAGAGCTTTCTGACAACAGAGCGTCTATTCGAAAGTTCTTCGACTTATCCATGGAGAAAAACGTTTAAGTCTCAAGTATGTTACGAGCTTAAATATTTTAGTTTAAGAGTTTTTCCCCTCACACTAGCCTAAAATAATAACGAACTTTTACTTAGACCGCTGACCTGACCTTCTCTAATTATTTAAGCCAGTTGTGGATATTTTGTTGCTCTATAACGACGTGTTTTCATCTCTATACCTGTGACGCAATGTTATGCCTGGAACGCGACCGTCCTCAGTTTTTGACCGTCTGGCGGTCCAGCACGCTCCTCCTAAACACTCTCTGATTGGTTCATTTCATACCTTAGAGTTGAGAAACTTCCAACGCATGCCTGTTAATTCATTACACGCATTTATCTTAACGTCAAGCCATACAGTTCACATCTCTTACGACTTATTGGTCAAAATTATAAATTGGCCACACAAACATTTTTTTTTCACGACAACTGGTTTTCTAAAAATAATTTTGCAAGACTGCAAAATGCAACTGACAATATTGGTAAAACAATAACACGGCGATGTAGGCTAAACAATAACAATGAGAGATTAGAAAAGGCGTTATTTTGGGTAATATAGATTAATATACGAAAAAAGAAAACGTGGCTATTTTAGGGTACATTAAAAAACAACAACTTGGCACAGTCAGAAATCAACGTCTTTAAAATATCTAAAAAAATAGTTTACATTCATTCACGTTGTCGATATCATTTCGACTGATCTATGTGTGTTATTTATTTTTCTTATTTCACTGAGGGACTTTACACGGCATGTACGGCAGTATTTTTGTTACCATCTGTCTAAAACAGATTTTAATCATTTTAATAATTTGATAATTAAATTCGAAGTGGTGGGGAGGAAATGTCTGAGCTTTTTATATATGTGTGGTTCAAGTTAATAACAGTCCTATTATTAATTACAATTACAATGATAAAGATTTAATAATAGTAAACAATTTTAACAAAACATTTCGAATGAAATAATAAAATATAATACTATGACAACCGAATTTTTAACTTGCAAAATATAAAGAGAAGAATATACAATGCCAAGTATTTTGTAACATACACGTCCTTATTATACAGTAGCCTTTATCACATTCAGATCGTAATTTACACTGCGTAAAGAAGCTTTTTAAGAGCACTGGACTTTATACCATATATTAATATCAGAAGAGGAATTAAACATTTCACTTAGGTTTATCTCGAAATTATATTACAGGTTTCTCCTGAGAGGTGAAATAGATTAGGTTCAAACACATTACTAACTCTTGCTAACCTTGACAAAGAAAGGGACACTGACGGACAGGTTGACCTTTTCCATTTCGTGCTCTCGCAGGTGCGATGCCGCCTTGCTTTTCTCACGCTAGTAATGCGGCGTGCTTGCACAACTACCTTTATACCTATTTCTTATCAGGTGCAAACATATACTAATGCACAAATAAATCATCAAGCAGGATAAACGCAAAAGCACCATGTTTATCTGGCGGATATTTGTTGTTTATTTTTCCAGTAACGGCTGAGGATACAACGGTACTTTGCATTAAGGGCTGCTGAGACGCCAGCGCGCCTACACAAAAAAGTAAAATAATAATAATAATAATAATAACAATGTCAAAGATCGAGAAAAGACTTAAAAATCGAGAAAGATGCCTATATTATACAATAGCTCAAGGCCATTGCATTCACACCTGAGGTGTAGGATTGCTGTTTTTGAATGGTTATTTGCGGTCTGTGAATAGTTTTTTCTCATGGGAAGTAAGGTAATGCACTCAGCACTGTCAGTGTGTTCCCAGACAAGACCTTGAGGTTATAATTAATCTCAGTTCATTAGGAAGATAAAGGTCAATTATTAGGCTTCTAACTGTCAATCATTAACAGCGGTAAGGTTTGTGCAGCGGAAGAGATAATAAAGAGATTTGCCTTTCTTTAATTTCTAGGGAAAAAAATAGGTTGCATGGTAACCAGCTTTCTTTTTTGAAAACGACCAATACTAAACAGAACGACCAAGTGATACAAATTCAGTGTTATATATGTGACCCTGGACCACAAAACCAGTCTTAAGTGGCACTGGTATATTTGTAGTAATAGCCAAAAATACATTGTATGGGTCAAAATGATCGATTTTTCATTTATGACAAAAATCATTAGGACAGTAAGTAAAGATCAGGTTCCATTTAGATATTTTGTACCTTACATATATTAAAATCTATTTTTTAATTAGTAATATGCATTGCTAAGAACTGCATTTGGACAACTTTAAATGTGATTTTCTCAATTCTCTTTTTTTTTTGCACTCTCAGATTCCTGATTTTCAAATAGTTGTATCTCAGCCAAATATTGTCCTATCCTAACAAACCATACATTAATGGAAAGCATATTTATTCAGGTTTAGTGGTCCGTGGTCACATATATATATGTCATCATCCTATCTTACAAATTAATATAAATTAAAACAATTATATGAGAATTTTTACATTATATATATATTTTTTTGTGTACTTCATACTGAAATATGGTATTTTAGAAAGAACTGCATGGATATCAGGCCTAATTTAAAAAAAAGCTTCCAGTAACTGTAATAAAATTTTTCAAATTAAAGAGGAAAATGGGATAATTATTGGGATTTTCTTTTTCCTGAAATTGAGAATGGTATAATCAGTATCCTGCTTATTCTTTCATCTTTCCAATGAATATAAATGAAAGGACAAAAACATATATATATTTTAAGGCGCTAATTAGTTATCAAATAGTTATCAAATCTAATATTATTATAAAGTCTATATGTTATAAAATCTAATTTGTGACAAATAATAAAATTGAATAAAACTAATTGTTTTAGTGCAACATTGTGTTACGAAAGGAAAAGGAGCACTGGGCTTAACCTCTGCAGGCAGAAAAAGATCAGTTTCGAACAGTCTATATTTAATTTCAAAATAATTTATTACAAAACGTGTTACAAAAATAATATTAATAACTAAATTAATGTAGTGAATTAAGTTCCTAAATAGTGGTCCCTCAAAATTTTCAGCTCTCTGTGCTGGCCTATATAAAAAAAATGGTGCCACAAAAGAAGCATTACCATGTGAAAACTCATCTGGAGTTTTGCAATAAGCATAATAAAGAGCAGATTTCTGAGACTGTGAAATTCAAAACTTGACTGACTGACTTAAAGAATGGGCCAGAATCACAGCTGAATTTGCGCAATGTTGTGCAAACTTGGTACGTAAGACATAAAGTGGTTAGTGCTGCTAAATGTGCCTTTAGAAATCTTATAGTTTACTTATTACAGAGAACTAAATTTTAGTGTAAGATTACTAATTCGGTAAAATAAGACAACTGAAATGGTAACGTTTTTTGCAAGACAGAGTAGATCTACAAATAAATGTCCTCTTTCTATAAAAGGAGACCACAGATGCCTAACAAGCCTGCCAAAAGTGCATGCACTCTGCATTCTGACTGTCCAGAAGGGCGCCAACACTTGTATTCAAGAGACTGTAAAAGAGCCATTGAATGGACAGCTATTCATACACAAATGCAACATGGTGACATGGGCTGCCCCTTTCGTAACTGTCTGACCTCTTGCTCTAGGTCAGATGTAAAAAATAGCAGTGCGCTTTGCTTATGTAGGTTTCAGCATTAAAGTGCTGTCTAATTTCCAATTCCAGCCTTACTACTCAGCACATTGAACTCTTTGTCCAGACCTACCAAAACTTAATGTTGCACTGCTGGAATCCACTGAATAATTGCATCTTATTTTCATTTCCATTCATAACCAAGCCATTGTTGCACTCTTGTGTCCTTGTGATTGACCAGAGGGATTGAAAACTTCCTCAGTAACCAGGGTTGGGCGGTGCAGGTTAACCAGTTCAGGCCTGCGTTGAATCGTTTGATTAATGACGGCTATGTTGCCCAGACATCAAGACAATGGCAGAGGCAAGAGGGGTGTGTTTCTGGATAATTACTGCTAAATCCTACTATTGCGGAGTTAAAGCATAACAGAAAGTTCAACACACACACGTGCACGTACTACACAAAGAGGATGAACGGGATGGATAATTAGTCCGGCGGAGCTGCTACAAACATCTGTTGCTCCGGAAAAAATGGTGGCAACATCAGGGGCTGGTGGCGCATCGTGGGTGGTTCTCCTGCTGAGACATATGCACACAGAAAGACACAAAATATATATTCCTCAATTACTAATTCTGAGAATATACATTTAATAATAAAAAATTACTAGATGAATGAATACTGTAAATAAATACATGCACTATTAATTATGAGATTATGCATTTTAGAAAAAAATGGCAAAATGCCAATTATGAGATTATAGATTTAATTAAAAAATAACTAACTAAAGTGCAATGCCTATTTGAGATTATATATTTAATAAAAAATAACTAAATTAATAAATAAATGCAATTTCAATTATGAGATTATGCATTTAATAAAAGAAACGAAATAAATAAAGTGAAATACCAGTTTTGAGATTATACATTTAATAACAAAATAACAAAATGAATAAATAAATGCAATATCAATTATGACATTATGCATTTAATAAAAATTACTAACTAAATAAAGTGCAATACCTATTTGAGATTATACATTTAATAAAAAACCCTAAATGAATAAATAAATGCAATATCAATTATGACATTATGCATTTCATAAAAAAAAACTAAATAAATAAAGTGAAATACCAGTTTTGAGATTATACATTTAACAAATAATAACTAAATGAATAAATAAATCCAGTATCAATTATGAGATTATGCATTTAATAATAATAAAAAAAATAATAAAAATAAAGTGAAATACCCGTTTTGAGATTATACATTTAATAAAAAAAAAACTAAATTAATAAATAAATGCAATATCAATTATGAGATTATGCATTTAATAATAATAAAAAATAAAAATAAAAATAAAAATAAAGTGAAATACCAGTTCTGAGATTATACATTTAATAAAAAATAACTAAATTAATAAATAAATGCAATATCAATTATGAGATTATGCATTTAATAAAAAAACCTAAATAAATAAAGTGAAATACCAGTTTTGAGATTATATATTTAATAAAAACAAATAACTAAATGAATAAATAAATGCAATTTTAATTATGCGATTATGAATTTAATAAAAAAACCTAAATAAATAAAGTGAAATACCAGTTTTGACATTAGATTTTTAATAAAAAAAAAAAAACGAAATGAATAAATAAATGCAGTATCAATTATGAGACTATTAATTTAATAAAAATAACTAAATAAAGTGCAATACCAGTTTTGAGATTATATATTTAATAAAAAAAAGCTAAATGAATAAATGCAATTTCAATTATGAGATTATACATTTAATAAAAAACTAAACAAATGCAACAACCTAAATAAAGTGCAATACCAGTTATGAGATAATATAATAAACATGAATGAATAAACTAATGCAATACCAGTTATAAGATTATGTATTTAATAAAATATTAAAATAAATAAGTAAATAAAGTTAAATACCAATTATAAATTATTTCATAAAATATAAATAGATACATAGACAGATAGATAAATAAGCAGACAGACAGACAGACAGATAAGATAGATAGATAGATAGATAGATAGATAGATAGATAGATAGATAGATAGATAGATAGATAGATAGATAAGATTATACATTTCATTAATAAGTAAATTAATAAATAAACAAACAAACAAATAAATAAATACTCATTTTATTCCTTACAGAGATATAAGGTGATGTGCCCTGGACAAATATTAAAAAAGTTTAATCAGAACATTCCTCTGGGGCCTTTCTTGCTCCTGAGCCACAATAATTTATGGGATATCATTTCAGATTTCTGAACCACAATGTAATAACTTCCAAAGTATAGCCGCATTTTTATTTGTCAGGGTGGAATTTAATTAGCAAAGCAAAAATCAAACAACATGCACAGAAGGCAGGGCTGAATTGCTGTGCCCTTTGTGTACGGGTATGTGTGTGTTTGGTCAGTCCGGAGATATATAACAGGACAGGCATGATGGATAACTACTACATCTAATCAGCCTCTGTGTTTATCTTCCAGCACCATCCTAGTCAGCTCACAGATTCATCCAGGGCTGTATGTGTGTGCGGCCGTCAGAGGTGAGCAAATTAAATATGACAGTTCAATTAGCCCTGCTTGTCCAAATGCTTGCACCTAATCCTGCTGTAGGATAAGCAGCCCCACCCACCAATAGACTATATGTTTTTTAATCAGACAGTCCTCCGACTGCAAAGCTATAATTCAAAACCACGATTTAAGACCACCTCACCTTTCTGAATCATGCACCTTAGCTCACATGCTATGTTAAATAAAAAAACATTTGCATAGACAGAATAGTAGTAAGCAGAAACTGATATCTTTTACCTTTTAATTCCAATCAAAATGTATATAGTTTACAAACCAATTGCTGTTTTGTTATACAGAATAACCCTGAAACAAATAGCATCTGCGTACAGCCAGTGATCCCTTTATGCACTGATTATGTCTGTGCTTTTATATCATAAACCTGTCATTCATAAATTACAGCATCTGATTTCCATCAGGAATTCATTAAAATATTCTCTTAGATAATGACATGCGCACATTAAATCTCTGTGTTTGTCTGGAAGGTTGTCGTTAAAATTTAATATTTGCTTTGCAAATCTATGCCAATTTGCAGAGTGACTGCATAGGCTGCTAGGTGTATTTAAATGGGTGTTGATCTATGGGGGATCAAGTCATGGGGCACAAAAAGGGTCCAAGAAAGCATATTCTCATCCAGAAACAAATCTGGCTTGTGAATAATTTAGTATCTTCCTCATTACTGGAACTTGGCTCTAAGAAACATCAGTGAAAATTATGCACATTTTCTGAACTTAACATTTTTTCCATCACAAATTGAAAGATGAAAAGTTTGATCACAGTTTACTTTAAGGTGCAGTTCTCACTATTAACAAACCATTAACTACGGCTTTCGCCTTAATAAACTCCTAATTTGCTGCTTATTAATAGTTAGTAAGGTAGTTGTTAAGTTCAGGATTAGGGATGTAGAATATGATCACGCAGGATATGTGCTTTATAACTACTAAGCAACAGCCAATATGTTAATAATAGGCATGCTAATAAGTAACTAGTTAATAGTGAGAATTGTTCCCTATACTAAAGTGTTACCAAGTTACCAAAGTTTAATTAAAAATGTAATATATGTGACCCTGGACCACAGAACCAGTCATAAGTAGCACAGGTATATTTATAGCAATAGCCAACAATACATGGGTCAAAATTATTGATTTTTCTATTATGCCAACAATTATTAGGATATTAAGCAAAGATTCTACTGTAAATATATCAAAACTTATTTTTTGATTAGTAATATGCATTGCTAAGTATTTAGATTTTTTTTCCACCCTCAGATTTTCAAATAGTTGTATCTCAGTCAAATATTGTCCTATCCTAACAAACCATAAATCAATGGAACTATTATTTATTCAGCTTTCAGAAGATGTGAAAATCTTAATTTCAAAAAAATGTACTGTTATGACTGGTTTTGTGGTCCAGAGTCACATATATGTTAAAGGAGTCCACTTCCAAAACAAAGATTCACATATAATGTACTCACCCCCTTGTCACCCAAGATGTTCATGTCTTTCTTTCTTCAGTCATAAAGAAATTATGTTTTTTTGAGGAAAACATTTCAGCATTTTTCTTCATATAATGGACTGCTATGGTACCCCAATTCTGAACTTCCAAAATGCAGTTTAAATGCGGCTTCAAACAATCCCAGCCAAGGAAGAAGGGTCTTATCTAGCGTAACGATTGGTTAATTTAATAAAAATAATACAATTTATATTCTTTTTAATACCAAATACTCATCTTGTCTTACTCTGCCTGGACTGTTTTTGTTCCGGTTCATGACAGTTCGGGTATGTCGAAAAACTCCCATCTTATGTTCTCCCTCAACTTCAAAACTGTCCTATATCGCTGTTTTATCTTTTTGTTAAGGGTGTTTGATCTTCTTTGCATGTTCATTTTGCAAAGACTGGGTCAGTACTTCTGCAGCGATGAAGGATGATTTTGAAATGATTTTTGAAGATGAGGAAGAAAATATGATTGCAGTTTTTCCACATACCTTTATTGTCTTGAGTCAGAATACACAGAGTTTAGGAAGAGTAAGACAAGACGAGCGTTTGAGATTAAAATGTTTTCAAACTATATATTTTTAATGAAAATAACCAATCGTTTCGCTAGATTAGACCCTTCTTTCTCGGCTGGGATCATTAGCCGCATTTAAACTGCATTTTGGAAGTTCAAACTCAGGGCACCATATCAGTCTATTTATATAGAGAAAAAAGCAGAAATGTTTTCCTCAAAATGCATAAATTCCTTACGGCTGAAGAAAGAAAGACATGAACATCTTGGATGACAAGGGGGTGAGTACATTATATGTTTTGAAAGTGGACGTTTCCTTTAAGGATATTCCAGTGAGCACCTTGTGTTTCAACGAAAGGAAAAAAATGTAACTTTTGTACAAAAGAGTTCACATAATCAGTGTTACAAATTCAGGTTTATGATTGGTGATATAAAATGGTGCAGAATTTTAAATATTTATTCAGAATTTTTTTTAAAGCAAAAAAGTGTAAATTCTTTAAAAATAAAACTTATTTCCAGGTTTAAATTAGATTTTAATCTAGTTCCATTTTTTTTCCAACATGGACAGTATTCATTTTTAAGTTTCGTAATAAGTTTTTATCATCAACGATCTTCACTATACTCAAAATGATTTTGCAGATAATAGCTGACCTTTACAGGGATGAAAGGAATAGTTCTCCCAAAAGTAAAAATTACTCCATGATTTCCTCACCCACAAGCCATTCTAGGTGTATATGACTTTCTTCTTCCAGAGGAATACAATCTGAGTTATATTAAAAATGTTCTGGCTCTTCTTATCTTTACAATGGCAGTGAATGGCTGTTGAGATTTTTAAGTCCAATAAAGTGCATCCATCCATTGTAAAAAGTACTCCACACAGCTCCAGGGGTTAATAAAGGCTCTCTGAAGCAAATCCATATTTAAAACCTTCTACTGTAATCTCTAGCTTCCGCTAACAGTCGTACGCATGTTCACGAGACAGTGACTTTCCAGCAGATGACGTAGGACGTAGGCGTAGCGTAAGAAGACCTTTATTCACCCCCAGTAGAGAACTTTTTATGCTGGAAGGATGCACCTTACTTCAAAATCTCAACAGCCATTCACTGCCATTATAAAGCTTGGAAGAACCAGAACATTTTTAATATAACTCTGATTGTATTCGTCAGTTTTTGTATTCAGCGGTTTTTAGACATACCCTAACTGTATTGAACTGGAGTGCACAGAGTATGCATGTGCATCGGAGAGCAAGACAAGACGAGCATTTGAGGTTAAAAAGTATAAAATGACAGATTGTTTAACTAGATAAGACCCTTCTTCCTCTGCCTTTTGAAGCTGCATTTAAACTGCATTTTAGAAGTTCAAACTCAAGGGCACCATTGAAGTCCACTATATGGAGAAAAATTCTGAAATGTTTTCCTCAAAAAACACAATTTCTTTACGACTAAAAAAAGAAAGACATGAACATCTTGGATGACAAGGGGGTGAGTAAATTATCTGTAAATTATCTGTGATCTAATCCTTTAAAATAGTTACATTTTCTGCATGAGATTAGGTCAGTATAATTGCATCTACGTAAAGTTGCATGTTGCAGCTGCTACATACAACTGCAGCCTATTAAGGCAATAGTCTTGGTTGTGTACAGCAGTCCGAACCGGTGGGGCCTAAAAGAGGAATTAGCAATCCGTTAACTGGCCGTTCTGTCAGAGGTTCTGACAAGCTGAAAGGGAGGAGCTGTCAAAAGCTAATTTATCTCCTATGGAGCCCAACATGAAATTTCATTCCCTAATTAGAAACCCCCCACCCTTTCTGTTCTAGCACTTCGTCACCTGTCCTCGATCCCTCCGCCTCTCCGTCATCGTCCCGAGGGCGCAACATCGCAGTGACAATGCGGCATTATGGAAATAAATAGTTCCATTATGCCGCATTGTGTAGTGGAATTGGACTCGCCGCACTGCTTTAGTGATGGAGGAGGGCTCTACTTTGATTAAGACGGATGATTTATTGAGATATGTCCGCAACACGTCAAAACTGGGAAGGTCATACATCGGGTGTCTCCAACATTTGTAGGCGCATGCATTCTAAAACGTGACTATTATGCTAAAACCATTTTCAATTTGTCATTCCTTCAGATCAGCTTTAATATGATTAAAAAAATACATTTATGCAGAATCTGAATCAAAAGTACAAGATGGTGGAATTAAACTGTAAAAACAACAGGTTTCCACCCCCTGTTCTGTCCAAATAAGATCTCCTGGGACACTTGCATTACGAAGAACTGGTGTATTTTTTAAATGTATCTGATTTCCTTTGTATGTTTCCCTGTGAATTGCCCACTTAGCATCAAGACAAGCTAACGCCACCTCTGAAAACAAGCTGGAGTGTTTAACAGCTCATCATTTTTATAGAAGCAGGGGACACTGCCGTCACAAAGGGTGTACAGCCACTTAAACAAATGCAGGCTGCGATGTCCTTTTCAAGCAGAGTCAACAGATGTCACTTGGTTGCTTTCTACTGAATAGGACTTGAGGTCAGTCAGGCAGATAAGAGATTACTGTTTGGGAATCTCTCAATTATCGTCTCACTGACTGACCCCTGAGAGACACAAGGGAGGAGGAGGATGGTGGGGGGAAACACAGCCAGAATGAGCCACAGCACAGCCAAAAGCCTGTATTCACTGGAAGAAGCCATTTATCAGGCTGCTTAACCCTTAATTGCTGTGGTGTGGATGGAGGGTTGGGCATTGGCTGCAATTGGACTAATTAAAAAACTGCAGCACTGCTAAATTGTACATCTGGTCATGCATTAGTTAAGTGTCCTGCTGTTCCTATCGAGTGATTAATATGCCCTTTGTAAGCACTGATTAATGCCTAGTTTAATTAGTCTTTTATCATTACAAAAACATTTTACCTATAGCATGTACAATGCAAATAGAATTTAATTGGAACATATGCAACTGAAACACCTAGACATGGATTTACATTTAAGCATTAGACAGATGCTCCAAAGTGACTCTCAGTGCATTTGAAGTATGCATTTTATTCGTATGAGAATCAAACATGTGACCTTGGCATTGTAAGCGCTAGGGCTGAGTTTTGACACAAATTTCATAATTCGATTCGATTCTGATTCACAAGCTGTTTCAATTCGATTCAAATCGAAATGGATTATTTTGGATAAATATCAGGTATAGTACATGCCAAATTTTCTCAAGAAAAAAAAATCTATCAACTAATGCTGTAAAATACACACGAGTAGGTTGGTACTACATTACTATAAAATTAAAATGAACAGATTTGTGAATGCTTAAATTACATTCAATTAATTGTTTATAATAAAGTTACAATTACATAATTGTATTTCTACTATATTTGCATTACTATATTTCTACCAATTAATTTTTTTCAAATATAAACATTTAAAGGGGACCTATTATGCACTTTTATAAGGTGTTTGAACACAGTTGTGTGGCCGCAGTTTGTGAAAAAAACAGCCTATAATGGCAAAAATCCACCCACTAATTTTTTTATAATTCTAATAAATCATAAACAGTCTTTTAGAACAAGGCATTCCAGATTTCTCCCTACATACACGTCATTGTAGGGAGAAATCCCACCCATTTGTGACAATCTCTGCCCTATTAGCACACACACTGAGCCCTCAGTAAACAGCGGCAGTCCACCATTACTGTTTTCTCGTCTTAAGGCGGGCGTACACGGTGCGATTTTTGAGGTCGTACGAGCTCGCATGCGATTTTTTTGGTTATCGGAGGAAATCGTCTCTTCTCGTATGGTCGGGGCTCGTGTGGTGTGTGAGAAATTACGAGACGAGCAGAGTGCCTTACGAGCACTTCCCGACCTCACGATCATTTTTAAACATGTCAAAAAACTTCGGGAGCTGTCGGATTGAAAGCGTGACGTGTGTGCTGTTGAACGAGCCGATTTGTTGAGCAAACTGGAAATGACCAATCAGAAGCTAAGAAAAGAAAACCACAGAAGAAGAAAGATGAACATGGCAGCGCCACGGAGAATTTGGACTGTCGAGAAAGAGGACAAACTCGCTGAACTCTGGCAAGAACAGCGAGCGCTGTATGATATATCGAGCAGCATTTATCATGACAGGGTCGTCCGAGATTAAGAAAATAAAGTCCATGTTGTTCTCTGCCCTTCAGCCAAACTCTTTACCATGCCCTTCGTTTTCTTTTCTTTTTTGTTTTTTCACAAGCCATTGCTGCCACAAAGAAAAGGATCTCTTCCTCGGAGTCCATGTTTTTGGCGCGAAACTTCGTGAATGTGATTGCCTCGGAAATCGGCAGGTTTTAAAATCGTGCAGTGTACCACTGCGTCCGTAAACAAAGTCACTCGTGACGTGTGCGTGGCCATACGGTCTTCCGACCGTCCGAATTCGCACCGTGTACAGCCGCCCTTAGCTGCTGGAGATATACAATGTCAGCACTAAAGAGGCATTACAAGTGCTGTGTTTTAGGATGCACCAACGAACATAGAAGTCTTCATAGACTCCCTCCATCTGAGCCGTTAAATTTAATTTTTGAAGGAAATGTCCCGGAAAAAATCTGTAATGTCCCCTATATGTTTAGGAATGAATACCAACGCTTTGTATGCGCGAATGTCAGCTTCAGACAAAGTAGGTATCACACGTTTGTTTTCCAAACTGCCTTTCTGAAAGATCTTCTTAGCACTCTGAAAGGCTAATGTTGCTAAAGCTAGCCTTGTCTCTGCCTGTTTTCACTGATGCTGCCTTTACATGCTACCAGAATGATTATGAATAGGAATGTAGAAGTAAAAAAATGCATATGAAAGCAACGTGAAGTCGACCGCTTGAATTTGACGATGTAATCACAAGTGGGCTTATAAAATTTGACTCTCTTGAAGCTCCACCCTCTTCTGAAAAGGGGGCCGGGACAAAGCCACTAGAAGGCAAGCCTGCAACCATTAGCTGAAAAAGCACAACGGTTAATGCTAACGCTTCCGGTCTGGCAGTACGTGGGAAAGGAGACCAGAGGCCGTTTTTTTTGTTTGTTTTTTTTTGAATGGATGTCAATGGAGAGGCTGTACTACACTGAATAAACAGATTTTTAGAGGAACGGCTTATCATTTAATAAATCTACAACCTATCTGCTAATCTTCAACATGTTGTACAGTAAACAATACTTTTTTTAACAGTTAACAATTTCTATTTTTAAAGTCACTGATATTTTGCAACAGGTGGAATTCAGCTTATGGCACTTCTCATTCATTCCTATAGTATCTGTAAACGCAAAGGCTGTAATGTGATTGGTTATTAAGGGACACGTGATCCAATAGGTCACCATTAAATGGTGGCTGTCATAAAAACTTGATGGATTTATTCAAACATAAAATAAAACATAGAAGAACAGTTATAACAAATTATAATGAATATGTTATATGGTGCATATGTTTAGCCAAATGCTCCTATAGAGTTATTTTTTTTAGCTAGCTAATGAGTTTATGGTCACCGAACATGGTTTTTCTGAGGACATTGTTTACAAGCTGTTATACTGACCTCTTTCCGCAATTGATTAAAAACACTGATTACATGAGACAGGATGCGGATTTCGGTAAGTTAAGTACTCTTTCTTTTACCTTCGGATGTTCATCAGTTTATGTGCCGCTTCTCCTGAACTGAGGCGCTACAGCAATCTCTTACTCCAAACAGCACCAAAATGGCATTTATTGTCTAAATACTGTAATAAAATGGGCAGAATTTGAAATCTGAGACTTTGTTTCATATCAACAGTAACAAAAAGTAACAAAGCACAAAGCTTATTATGATTTATTAAATGGGAGGATCAAAACAGTGTTTTGTTCTCTAACTAAAAACAGGCTAGGCTAATGGATTCTTGGGATGTAAGAATCAATATCGTTTTGTAAAAATGAGAATCGATTAAAATCGAGAAATCTGTATTTTTGTAACCCATCCCTAGCACCATTCCCTAGTATCATTCTAGTACCATTTGGGCTACAGGAACAAAATTCACTATTAACCCATTCTATTAATGCAAAATATAATATAATATAATAATATAATATAATATAATATAATATAATAATATAACATAACATGTTCAGCAGTCCTATGTTTGATTAATATATAAGCACAGTATCAACTGTTTTTCTTTCTTTTTTCCTGACTCACAAAGACAAATTGAATGGGGATTAATTTCTATTCATACGAGTTTATTCAGCAGCAGTTAGATCATCTAAAATTGACTTTTGAATAAAGAATAAAATGACAAAGAATGCTCTATGAAATCACATGGCCTCACCCACAGATATAATCTTGCGTACTTGTGTCTCTGAGTTTGTTTGTTTATGCTGTTTGCATTGGTAAAGAGCCATACTGCAGTGTGACTCTTCAATGGGCCCTGGGTAGGTGCAGAAGTCGTCAATGGATAAGCATCAAAGGACAGATTGTCATTTGTCTTTTGAAATGGTTGACATTATAACACCTGCTATTGTTTACAGGTCACTGAAAACAAATCACAGAGAACTTTAAGTGCGTATGAGGTATTACAGGCTCTCGGCATAGCTACCGTTCAGAATATATAATCTGTCTTTTATTATATGAAGTGTCAGTAATAGAGACCAGGAGATTAAGTTCAGAACTAGGCTAAAATGCACTTTGATTGAGGATTCAAGTGCTTTCAAGTTTTTTCTGTGCTGCATATCTGAAAATGTTCATTTCTGTTTCTCTGACTAAAGTTTATCATGAAAATGTCCTTTGAAATCCTTGAAATTAGCAAATGTGAAGTATTGGGGCTATCACAATGAGTCCAGGTGGGCTAAACTCAGCAGTGGGCATTTTTACTTGTGACCTTGAGTGTGAGAACAATCTGCAGATTAAGTGCAGAAACATTTGCAATACATTTGGTGTATTTAGATAAACCAACATTGTTACATATTATTAGTGGTTTTCTGCTAAAATAAGCAACGGTAGCAAAGTCCTGGTGTTCCAACGCTGTCTGTCAGTTTAATCAACATGAGGGCTTGTCTATGTCACTGTTTCAGGAAAATGAATAAGGTTTACGGTAAAAGGACTCTGGAGGGTGTGTGTGTGACAGCGGGTGAGAGAAAGAGAGAGAATGTTGGCCAAGGAGAGAATCCCATATCAAACTGAATTATTTCAAAAACTCACACAGATGGAGGGAACAGAAGTGTGTGTGAGTGCATTTGCATTTATGCCCAACCCCTCTTAGTCTATTGACATGATAATGGGTACAAATTGATGAAGACTTTTCACTCTCGCTCTGACAACAGTGTGGAAGAATACGCAAATGTTCCACCACCCACTGGCAGAAATAAATCACGACCCTACGCCTCCTCCTGGGCTACTTTAATCAACTAATTCCCCCTATAAACTGACACCCCTAACTCGTGCTGTGTCTCCTGTTTTGTCTCATCTCTCTCACAGCCACATAATCCCATCAGTCCTAATCTGTTTTAACAAGGCCTTAATCCACCAATTAGACCATATCAAACCTCACATTAAGACATGGACGATAAATTACCAGTGTGCTTTAACTGCCACAGGATTAAACCATGTTACAAATTCTGTAAATCCATTCGTAATACCCCTTGATCTGAACTTTAAGAGACCATGGAAACGGTCAAAATCATAACCCTTAAATCACACACGCACAAACTCACACCAACAACAGATGTCTCCAGCCTAACAACCCCGACTGAGATTATACACCTGATGTAGTCTCAAAAGCCAAAACCAGCAATTTTTGTAATATTTTTAAATATTTTCCTTGGTTATATAATGTTTATTTTTAATTCATTATGCGAACATCCTGATAATATTCTCTCTTGAACGATGTTAAGCTATGAGCTACAGTTGAGGTCAAAAGTTTACATACACCTTGCAGAATCTGTAAAATGTTAATTATTTTACCAAAATAAGAGTTATCATTCAAAATGCATGTTGTTTTTTTATTTAGTACTGACCTGAATAAGATATTTCACATAAAAGACGTTTACACATAATCCACAAGAGAAAAAAATAGTTAAATTTATAAAAATGACCCCATTCAGAAGTTTACATACACTTGATTCTTAATACTGTGTTGTTACCTGAATGATTTTTTGTTTAGTGATAGTTGTTCATGAGTCCCTTGTTTGTCCTGAACAGTTAAACTGCTCGCTGTTTTTCAGAAAAATCCTTCAGGTCCCACAAATTCTTTGGTTTTTCAGCATTTTTGAGTATTTGAACCCTTTCCAACAATAACTGCATGATTTTGAAATCGAACTTTGCACACTGAGGACATTTGAGGGACTCATATGCAAATATTGCAGAAGGTTCAAATGCTCACTGATGCTCCAGAAGGAAAAATGACACATTAAGAGCTGAGGGGTGAAAACTTTTGAACAGAATGTGTACATTTTTCTTATTTTCCCTAAATATCATATTTTTTTCATTTAGTACTGCCCTTCAGAAGCTACAGAAGACAAAATAATTGAAATGATACCCTGATCTTCCAATTCAAAAAGTTTTCACCCCCCGGCTCTTAACGCATCATGTTTCCTTCTGGAGCATTCAAATACACAAAAATGCTGAAAAACCAAAGAATTTGTGGGCCCTGAAGGATTTTTCTGAAAAACAGCGGTCAGTTTAACTGTTCAGGACAAACAAGGGACTCATGAACAACTATCACTAAACAAAAAAACACAGCTATGGATCATTCAGGTAACAACAGTATTAAGAATCAAGTGTTTATAAACTTTTGAATGAGGTCATTTTAATAAATGCAACTATTATTTTCTCTTGTGAACTATATGTAAACGTTTTTTTTTATGTGAAATGATCTTATTCAGGTCAGTACTAAATAAACAATAACATGCATTTTGTATGATCCCTCTTATTTTGGTAAAATAATTAACATTTTGCAGATTCTGCAAGGTGTATGTAAACTTTTGACCTCAACTGTATAGTGTCTACAAAAGTGTTGTTTTCAGACTGAAATAGTTTAAAGTTTACAAGTTTAAACTACGCAAATTTTATTTAAACTTGTTAAAACAGAGTTGAACAACATGAAAACGGCCAATAAAGCACTTAAAACTAATGAAACACTGTAGACTATAAAACTAAACAGCTAATTAATTAAATTATGGAAGTAAAGTACGCAAGCCTGAATAACAACTTAAAAAAAAAATTACAATGTAAGGACATTTTTAAAACAGTCCATTATGGTTCAACCATAATGTTATGAAGCTACAAGAACACTTTTTGTGCGTAAAGTAAACAAAAATTATGACTTTATTCAACACTTTCTCTTCTGTGTCAGTCTTTGTCACAACACATGGAACTCTCATGCATGTAGACGCATCTCATTGCTTCATAAAATTACGGTTGAACCACTGATGTCACATGGACTATTTCATCAACGTCCTTACTACTATTCTGGGCATTAAACATGTCAGTTGCACTGCTGTCCATGCAGGGTCAGAAAGATTTCATCACAGATTTCATCAAAAATATCTTAATTTATGTTCTGAATATGAACGAAGGTCTTACGGGTTTGGAACAACATGAGGGTGAGTAATTAATGACAGAATTTTCAGAATTTTACAAAATGTTACTTACAGTTCTCAGAGTTAACAGTAGTTAACAGTAATGATTAACAGATCAAAGAGAGTGTCAACTATAGATTTTGCTTTCTGGCCACTGCAAACATACAAATCAAAAGATTCAAAACCTGTATAAAAGAATCTGAATTCCACACTAACAGTGTCTATTTAGGCTGCTGAAAAGTTTTTTTACTGTAGATCAAGACCACAATGGTTTCCACATGCCAGTGCAGTGAAATTTTTATTACAAATTCCCAATTCCAGCTCTCAGATAGATGATTTGTAAATATATTTTAATAAATATGCTATGTTGGCATTTCATATTCTAATTGCGTAAGTGAATGAGGGGAAAGTGGAGTGTGTTAATGAATTAAATCAATAATTATTTGCATTGATCCATGTCAGTATTGATTATCCCAAAAAAGCTTTGCGTTTTCCAATCTGCATTCTCAGTGAGATTCAAAGCTTACAGAAAGGGCTCTGAGTCCAAAGTGTTTATATGGAGATGAAATACTCACCTTCAGGAGTGAAGTGACTGGAAAACGGTCACAAATAAATGGAATCAATGTAATCAGCTAACAGCTGAATGCCATTGCCAGTTTCACACCATTTGTGTTTTAGTTGCTCCCAGGGGCTCCATCTAAATCCAGCACAGGAAATATTCTTAATTAGATTACATAAGAAATATAATTTCTTAATCACACAGCATGTTTCATTGTATTGTAAATAAGTGACATTTTTTCCTACTCTAAATTTTTCATTATTTATGACTGTTTTTATTTCTGTTACTCCGCTAATATATATCAACCTAATGCAGTCCATTTCTGCAAAAGATGCAAAATAGACTATATAGAGAGTTAATGCTCACAGGTGTGCGTCTTTTCAAAAATAAGCCAAAATCCTTTCATTTTCTCTTTTGGAAAAGTATAGGCTATGAAAAACAACCAGTAAAAAGGTAATACGTGAAAGACTATCCAATCAAATACACTGTAAGCATGAGACCCAGGGTTGTTGGTGAGGACGTAACTGTGGCAAACTTTAATCAAAGTGTAATTCATTCCTCTGTGTGTGTATGAGCTACAGGGTTAAGGTCACTCTAGTGATTAATTAGGACATGGAAAGAGGTACGACATCACTTTGAGCTTGCTGACCTTGATGGCTGTAAATCTATTGCCAAACATATTTCTTTGTGATGGTCTGAGACCTGTTGGCCGCTGCTTAGTGAATTCTTTGCCTAATTTCCTCAGCCGCATATAAATATTATATACATACATTCCAGTAAAAATGTGAACCTGGAAACAGGATTATTATGTGTTTGCAAATATACAGTATTGAAAAACCTATATAAGCAATAACCCGAGTTTGGGCCCCAGTTAGTGGACTTGAGTACTGGTTAGTCCTCCTCTGTCTTCCACAATGCTTCCTGTCTACTGTATATTGCATTACACAAACTTTATTTTCTTAAAAAAGAATCATTATGAATTTTTCAGTGACTGATTCTTAAACTTACCTGTTTTTAGTGTTGGTTTTGCCAGCAAATATCCCTATTTTTGTGTACTGGATTTTTTTAAAATAATGTTTCCATGCAGTCACACATTTTCACTTTCAACTGATATCTTTAAAGGGATAGTTCACCCAAAAATGAAAATTCTGTCATTAGTTTCTCACCCTCATGTCGCTCCAAACCCATTAGACCCACATGTGTTGTGGTACTCATGAACACGCTTCGAAGACTGACACAGAAGAGAAGACATTGCTGAATAAAGTCCTTATTTTTGTTTTCTTTGCACATAAAAATAATTCTCATAGCTTTATAACATTATGGTTGAACCACAGATGTAACATGGACTGTTTTAATGAAGGCTTTACTACCTTTCTGGGCCTTGAACGTGTCCGTTGCTGTCTATGCTTGGTCAGAAAGCTCTGATTTCATCAGATTTGTGTTACCTGTGTCTTACAGATTTTGGAACGACATGAGTATTTAAAGACAGAATTTTCGGGTAACCTATCCCTTTAAGAAATGTTCAATTACTTTGAATAAATAAGTTGTCTTACAAAATCATATATATCAGGTATAATACAGCATGACTATACTGCCTCCTAGTGGAGTTTTTGCCACAATGGATAATGGATCAGTTATCTTCAGAAACATGCATCCAGAATATAGAGGTAGTATAACGGTGATACTCTCTTAAGCTAGTTGCTATATTTTGCCTTTGGTAAATCAGTCTGTCTGTGCTATCTAAAGTGACGCACAGGAAACACTGATTGGCTGATTGCCTTTGTATCTATCTCTTTGAAGACTGACATGGGAATCTGGCCATCAGGCTGAAAGCTGTGGTCCGAACTGCACAGCTCCTCACAGCCTTTACTCATATGGCCCACAACAAATATCTGCTGTATGGAAAGAAAAAAAAGTAAGACTATTGATTTTGTTCTTTTTGGATTGTCAATTAATAATGTAGTTTTGTCATTAACCTGAGCCTTTAATACTAAACTCTTTGATTTAAACTTTAAAGGATTGGTTCCCTTCTGAATTAAAATTTCCTGATGATTTACTCACCCCCATGTCATTCAAGATGTTCATGTTTTTCTTTTTTTAGTCATAAAAAAAAAAAGGTTTTCAGTGGGGATCAAGGCGGATGAAGGTCCAAATTGTAGTTTAAATGCAGATTCAAATGGCTCTACACGATCCCAGACAAGGAATAAAGGTCTTATCTAGTAAAACAATTTGTCATTTTCCAAAAAAAAAAGAAAAAATTCTATACTTTTCTATACTTAATTCTATACTATATAGGGGTAAAAAAATATCGCGATATTTTGTTTGGCGATACTGTATCGATTCTCAGAAATTGAATATCGATATTTAAAAAAAAAAATGTATACAAGATTCATGACAGCTGCTTTGTTTTGAGCATATATATATCCTGACCGCTAGATTGCAGTCTTCTTATCTCTGATCGCTGCTTGCCGAGTCCTCCGAAAGGACCTTAGCGCCGAGGGTGTTGGGTTAGCTACGCGGCTGCCTGCCGCTTATGGGGGGCGGATCGTGCCACTGATTAGCAACCAAAGGAAACAGTCGCATACTTTTTACGTGTGAGAAGGAGTACGTCGCAACACAGACGCGTGACACCAACGCCGGAGAAGGGGCACGTCGCAACACAAACGCGTGACACCAACGCCGGAGAAGGAGTATGTTGCTGCCACACTAAATTAATATCTTACTGTCATGTTTTTCCCCTAGGTTTTTTTTATATTTTCTTTATCAATCATTAACTTTTTTCTTTTACTTTCCTGTGTTCTTTTGACACTGGATATATCCTTGACACAAATCGTGTATACAAAGTTTTATGTAAAGTCATCTCTGTACTGTTTATAAACATAATAATAATAATAATAATAAAAGAATTTATTCACTTTCTCTTGGAGATTAATGACTGTGCAAAATGTACACCACCAAGTCGCAATTTTATGCTATGTTCACGATTATTATCAACTTCAAATATAAGAACATAAAATTGATAATTATAATCTATAAACATAATATTCTGGGATAGCCCTATGTCATTCTGAGCTTTTGTTTTTGATGCTTGTATTTATTTTATTTTTAATTCAGCTGACTATACAATGTGTCAATAGATTAGCTCACAATATCAGACTATATGCGATATTGTTTTCTGGAGATGAAGTCATTTTAACAGCCTATTATTTTCAATAAATCAACAATAACAAAATATAGGAAAATACTATTCTAATCACACATTTCAAAACAATGCAGGATCATTTTCAAATGTTTTAACTAGTGCTGTCAGTAATGATTATTTTGTTAATCATATGCTAAAGATTTTATTTATTTATGTATGTTTTGTAATTAAGATAAGTGAACAATAGCTTTTAGTACAAATTAAATAGGCTACATTTAATGATGAGGCAATAATAATTGGTTGAAATTAAGTACCAAAAGTAAGTAGTCATATTGTTTTACTGATAAACACTATTAAAATACATTAAGACATGTATAAACAATAAAATTGCGTGTTATAGCCTAAGAAATGCCAGCAGACGGCGCCAGCGGCCTGACGATTGCTGTTAAACTTTGCATTACGAGCAAACCATTGTTTCTCTATAGTTTAATTCCATTTAATCTGTATCTGTTTGGCCACATGTTTATGATAGAAATACTACACCCAACAGTTTAAAGTTGTATTTTGAAACCCCAAAATTTATTTATAAATATACTGATGCGTTCATGTGTTGCTGGCGTATGTTTTTAAGTTGCTACAAATAATTTCAACAGCACAAGTTTTGTCCACATTCCCAAATGCAAGTTATTGTGGTAAATAAATTACCAAGCATAGAATAAAATAAGGCAGTGGCTATATGCACTAAGTGCAAATAGCAATAGGATTTTTTGCTATTTATACCACTTATTGCAATTATCTGCACCTCAGTATTTAAGTACATTCTAAAACAGTATGTAACTTACTGAGTGTAAATTTTAATTCAAATTATTAAATAGATGCCATGGTTGACACCTTATTAGGACAATAAAGCCCTGCATACACCTACCCTAACCCTACCCAGTTTTATTTTCAACTTTTTGATTATTTCCTTCATTTTATCGAAAATAAATGCTTTTCTGATGTGATCTGAAATTTAAAAAGGGAGAAAAAAAGTTTGCCAAAGGCAGATTCGAACCTGGGTCGATCGCATCAGAATGTGTATGACACGCAATTTACTCTCTGTGTCACTGAAGTTGATAAGTCACGTTGAGTGTATTTGTAATCATGACTAGCCCATTCACACGTTGGTGGGTGGAGTTCAAATAGACATTCCCATAAAGACATACAAGGACCGTAAATGGTTCTGCCACAAACTCAACTCTGTTGAACAGAACAGTACCAGAAGGTTAAAGGGATACAGATATTTATGTTGTCCCAAGCACATATTTCTTTTTCTTTCTTCTCTGGAAAATAAAAAATTAAAAGACTTATTGAAGACCACCTTTGTACTTAAATGCAACACATAAACCTTTGGAGTATTAGGTTCTCATGGAGTGGGAAATATAAAATTATAAATATATAAAAAGAAATATAAAATTACAGTATACTGGATACCAGATCTAAGATACAGTTATTCAGGTGAAGGAGATTCTAGCAGATGACAAATGCTAAGTATGTATCAGACGTCATGAAATGCGATGACATATGTATCAGGCGTTTATGAATTGCGACGTACATAGTTCAGAAGTACCTATCACACGTCGTTTTTTATGTAAATTTCTCACGTACACCACCGTCACGTCGCCGCCTAGGATTGGTTCTACAGTGACGTCGCCGTAACGTCGTCGCGGGTCTATCGTCTGCCCTCCCTATCAATCCCATTCAAAATTTGACACGGTCTGACGGCGACGTAAGGGTAGATTGCGCCTTATCCTTAGCCTGCTTAGCCTCAAAACTGGCACGATCTGCCCCTCATAGGGCTGTTTTGTGCAGTTGAGGCGGTGCTCGTGACGCGGTTTCGGCGATTCCAGGAGGAGCATAATTACAAACTGAAAAACTTGCGCAATTCTCAGAACAAAAAGGCTCTCAATATGTCCAATATCTGTATTTATTTTATTGTTTTACAATTCTTTTGTTTTCTTTAGGAATCCTGCAAGCACTTAATTTCTTATTGATATTAAGCAGATCTAATTCTTAAGTTCAGATCAAAATTGTAAATTTAAATTGTAAAGCAGGGTCTAAAAATATATGGTCTGTTTATAAAAGCTTACATTTTATACATTTAATAACTAAAGAATCTGAAGCACTTTATTTTCCCCCTTTACTCGTACTGCACAAAAAGTGATTTAGTAACACTGAATGGTTTGCATATGGTGGTGTGTTCTTAATTACAGCTTTCCTAAAATTATGTCCTATTCATAAAATAAGAAATATCCCAATATATCGCAACCCCTATATCGTGATACGTATCATATCGCCAGATTCTTGGCAATACGCAGCCCTAATACTATATAACCACAAATGCTTGTCTTGCACTAGCTTTGCAATGTTCGTTTGTGACTTTAGACATTATATAATCATGTTAGAAAAGTGGTTCGTTTTTCATGTAGTTCAAAAAGATGGGGTAGGGCAAAAAACTCCATCTCATTTCACATTGTAGTTTTACCTTTTTTTGTAAAGGACGTTTGACTTTCTTTGCATGTTCGCTTTGTAATCAATGGGTCGGTACTTTCGAAAATTATTGGAATGTTTTCCTCAAAAAACTTAATTTCTTTTCGACTGAAGAAAGACAGACATGAACATCTTGGATGACAAGGGGGTGAGAAAATTATCAGGATATTTTAATTTTGGACTGAACTAATCCTTTAAGTGCAGAAGTGTTTTTTCAGCTACATTCATTAGTTGCAAACATGAACAGATCATAAATAAATACCCACTAGTGCTACAAATTACACCATATAGTATGTAGTTGGATGCTATTAGCATAAAGACAACTGATTTGTTCTGTCTGTATATAAATGACCAGCTTACCAGTACCAGCCAGTCAAGCAGATGGGGAAACAGGTTCATCCAGTCACAATTACTGTAACAGAACAAATCAAACACTACTAATGTCAGTAGTGATATTAAATACTGAAATACGGATATTTTTTCAAATTTTAGGCAAATTAACAAAAATGTAGAAAACTGATTTAATTGGATTCGCGTATGCTTATAACAATCACTACTGATTGAAAAATTGAAAAACTGATTGAAACAAGATGACTGGAAATCTATAACTTTTCTGCCATCTGATGGTCAAATTGTTGAATGCACCATCTATTCAGATTATGCCATGTTTGTTGTTTACCTTTTACAACCACTAGAGGCCAGTATAAAAACTTATCCCATCTTTGGAGGTCAAGTGAGTTAACATTAAAGTTGAATGAGTTTAGAAAGTGACAGTCGACATATGGAGTCCATATTGATCTGTAGGAAGAAGAAATAATTTACCAAGCAACATACTGTAGAAGCCAGTATACAAAAGTGGACAACACTATACACTGACTGAAACCCAAACCAGTTCAAAAACCATTTTTTTGAAGTTATTTGGTTGTAATAACAATACAAGCCAGAGCAAGGCTGGAAGCAGAGCATGAAACAGTGAAATTTAATCTTCTACACACACATTAAGAGTGAAAGTTGCTTTGAAGGCACTTGCATAAACAGATACATAATCACAGAGACATGACATTGATAAATTAAGAACTGTTAAATCTTCTTAATTCTGTTCACATTCAAACAGGCTTTGTCTAAGCAGCATGCAGGCTAGGGTTACAAGAAAAAGGATGTGTACTGTGTTTTTGCAATTTTCAGGAAGCCACATAAAAGAAAATTTAAAGGTATATAGTTCACAGTATCTATACAAGTCAATCTGAGCAACTATTGTATTACTATTTTTCACTCTCCTCCAGCAAACCTCATTCAGAGCACACACAGAGGATATCGCATTACTCTCTGTAATAAGAGGAGCCATTATTAATTCATGAAAGTGGTTCCTCTGCATGAGTAACCTACAAATTCTTTCTTAGATATATGCTTCTTTGTTGAGAATACATGAACCAAGATTTTGCACATGTAAAGGCATAGAGTTTGCTCAGCTGTGCTTTTGTCACAGTGCTCCCTGGAGGATCAAAGGAGCTTATTGTAATATTGTTCACCAGTCTATTCAAATTCCTATCTTGCACTAACAATAAACTATTCCTATGAGTGTAGGAGGTGCTAACCTCATTTTTCTTTTTGTCTTCCTCCTTTTTTCACCTGAAGATAGTATCGACATCAGCGGCTTCTCCGATTACAAAGAACACTGTTACCGCATGATGCTCCAGGTATAAATATGTTCCGTGTCAGACTTTGACACATTTAGAGCTTCGTTCCGAACCCTGAGCATCGGCTGGAAGACAAAATTCAATATGGTAACTTTTTCTTCTAATATACATCATTACAATATTTATATATTTAGTCTGTATGATTAAATAAGTAATTCTCAATCTGCAGCGTGAGTGTATTTCCGTCCATGTTGGCCAAGCTGGAGCACAGATTGGTAATGCATGCTGGGAGCTTTACTGTCTGGAGCACGGTATCCAGCCAGATGGACAGATGCCCAGTGATAAGACTGTTGGAGGAGGAGACGATTCCTTCAACACCTTCTTCAGCGAGACGGCTTCAGGAAAACATGTTCCACGTGCCATCTTTGTTGATCTGGAACCCACTGTGATTGGTATGGGAATTTTTTTATTAAAAATGGTTTAAAATACATGGGATGTTTGTATATGAGAATACAACAACTGAAACTGCTTTCTTTGAATGTAGATGAAGTACGGACAGGCACCTACCGCCAGCTCTTTCACCCAGAACAACTCATCACTGGAAAAGAGGACGCCGCCAATAACTATGCCAGGGGACACTACACCATTGGCAAGGAGATCATTGATTCAGTCTTGGATCGTATCCGCAAACTGGTAAACTTTTTAGTCTAAAAAAAAAATTGACTGAAATTAGTCTATTGTCGTCTTTTAAGCTTTCTTTCTCATCTTTTCCAACAGGCTGATCAGTGCACTGGCCTCCAAGGTTTCCTGGTGTTCCATAGCTTTGGTGGAGGCACTGGCTCTGGGTTCACCTCCCTGCTGATGGAGCGTCTCTCTGTCGACTATGGCAAGAAGTCCAAGCTTGAGTTTGCAATCTATCCTGCTCCTCAAGTGTCCACAGCAGTGGTGGAGCCCTACAACTCCATCCTGACCACCCACACCACCCTGGAGCACTCTGACTGTGCCTTCATGGTGGACAATGAAGCCATCTACGACATCTGTCGTAAAAACCTGGACATCGAGCGTCCGACGTACACCAACCTCAACAGGCTCATCGGGCAGATCGTGTCCTCCATCACGGCCTCGCTGAGATTCGACGGAGCTCTGAATGTGGATCTCACCGAGTTCCAAACCAACTTGGTGCCCTACCCACGTATTCATTTCCCTCTGGCTACATACGCTCCTGTGATCTCTTCTGAGAAGGCATATCATGAGCAGCTTTCTGTGGCTGACATAACCAACGCCTGCTTTGAGCCGTCTAATCAGATGGTGAAGTGTGATCCTCGTCAAGGTAAATACATGGCCTGCTGTCTTCTGTATCGTGGAGATGTGGTGCCCAAAGACGTCAATTCTGCCATCGCCGCCATCAAGACCAAACGCACCATCCAGTTTGTAGAGTGGTGCCCGACTGGATTCAAAGTAGGTATCAACTATCAGCCTCCAACTGTGGTTCCTGGTGGAGATCTGGCCAAAGTTCAGAGAGCCGTGTGCATGCTGAGCAACACCACAGCCATTGCTGAAGCCTGGGCTCGTCTAGATCACAAGTTCGACCTGATGTACGCCAAGAGAGCCTTTGTGCACTGGTATGTGGGTGAAGGAATGGAGGAAGGAGAGTTTTCAGAGGCCAGAGAAGATATGGCAGCTCTGGAGAAGGATTACGAAGAAGTCGGCACTGACAGCATTGGCGATGATGAGGACGGAGTGGAATTTTAAATGCAGTTTGTTTTTTTAATCTCAGGGTAATCTGATATTAATTTTATCTTCTAAAATGCAGCATTTTAGTGTTTTCTGGGGCTATACATTCTTTGGTATCATTTCATAATGAGATTCTTTTAGTTAAAGCAAAAGCTAACATTAATGAAAAATACTTTTACAGCATTCAATCTTACTATATTTAAACATTTTAAGTTGAATATATGACCCTGGACCATAAAACCAGTCATAAGGGTACATTTTTTGAAATTGAGATTTTTATATCAACTGAAAGCCTAAGATACAACTATTTGAAATGAATAAAATAAACTAAATGAATAAAATGAATAAAAAAAAACTAAATATTGAGAAAATCGCCTTTAAAGTTGTCCAAATAAAGTTCCTAGCAATGAATATTACTAATCAAAAAATAAGTTTTAATATATTTACAGTAGGAAAGTGACAAAATATCTTCATGGAATATGATCTTTACTTAATATCCTAATGATTTTTGGCATTAAAAAGAAAAATCGATCATTTTGACCCATACAATGTATTGTTAGCTATTGCTACAAATATACCCATGCTACTTATGACTGGTTTTGTGGTCCAGGGTCACATATGTTAATGAAATGACACGCAATTTTAAATAACCTATATTAGTAAACAGTGTAAAAGCTTACATTGTTAGTTCATGAAATGTTTATTGTTTGTTCATGATACCTAATGTTAATGCATTCTGCTTTTTATGTCCTATGCAAAAGTTAAATCTATTAAAATAGTAAAAACAAACTTCAGAAATACAATACAAAAGTCTGGTGATGAGTTCTAAGAATTAGTTGTTATCTAAACACACTTTCATGAGATACAGTTGAATGTTATCTGTTTCAAATCTGTATATATTTGCACATGCAAACATGATAAAGGCGTACATGCAAAACAGAATATTTTCCAGCACGACACCCTTCCCCCTTCGGTGTCTATGCAGCACAAAAATGACCACCTGCTATAGCTGTTATTCATGATTCAGCTGTTTGTACATGTCAATAGGCATCACTATGAGAGGCTGGATAATGTCAGTGCTTTCATTATCAATGTAGCACAGAAATTAAAGTCTGATGACAATTGGGCCTGTGTGTTAATCTCTTTCTGTATAGAAAATCTTATTCAATAGTGCTTTTTATGCTTTGTAAACAAAAAAAGACATATCTGTTTTCAGATAGAGGGCTACGTTTACAGTACTTCGACACAAAAGTTGTCTTTTACACACAAAATATTTAGTCTAAGTAATTAGTGATATAAAATAACACTTTCACCCTAAAGGCTTTAAATGTGCTTTTCTTCAGGATCACAAAGAATACAATATCCTGCTATAAGTATTATATTACAAATAGTCAAGATATCAATTTTCCTGCAGTTGTTATAAAACTTTAACATGTGACCATGGAGAACTTTGACATATAGCCTGTAAAATTCCTTCTTGGCTTTTAGCATTATCGAAAAAGCTAGTAAAGAAGCCAGATGGTTTTCACAGACCCTGAAGTCCCAAGAGGGAGCTAGACTATGCTTGCCTAGGAAGGACGGCCCTTCTGTACGACTATCCTCACTCCAACAGGCGATCCCACTTCCTGCTAACCCCCCCTCTCTTCCTCCTCCCTCTTCCCTCTCTATAAAAACCCCACCTCTCCTTTCTTCTCCACATCTGCCTTCTCTTTCCGAATCCTCAAGTCGGCCTGAAGGGAAATCTGACAAGATGGTAAGTTCATAGTGCTTGATCGATTCTTAATTCTATTTTTTTTATATATATAAATCACTCTGTTGTACTACACATATGTACATTATTTCAGATATTGTGCACTTCAGGCACATTAGGAGATTTCAGTAAACTCTATGATAGTTTCAAAAAATTATCTTGCATGAATGTATTATTTTTATGTGGAAGACGTGTAGTAAAACTACTGAAACAGATTTATAAAAAACAATCAAAAGTAAAGCATTAAGCCATGCTGAGTTTCAGACACAAGGCTGGTCTTTCATTATACAGAGGATGTGGCCACGGCCTTCAAAGCCTGATCCCAGACTATGACACACATGTCAGTAGGAAACTCTAGTACTTTGCCTTTTCTGAATATAACATTTATCTATGTTTGGCGGGTCTACCGAGCCAAAATAGCTCACTGAACCTCAGTTAACTAAAGAGGAGAAAAAGGGGAACTGCAGCATGCAGTTATTACTCAGAAAATGAATACATTCATGCCTTTATGACATACAGAGAGGCACTGGTAGTAGATGAGATCATGAGTGACAAAATCTGGAGCATGGCAGAATAATAGATATAACTGTTCTAGTGACAAGCCCCGAGTGAGATATCTCTGTGTTACACAAAGGCGAGTGTACAGCTGGGACAGGGAGGGGGTGGACTGAGGCCTCAAAGGAACACACTCAGTCTCTTCTTCTGTACTCTATAGAGATCCTATGACCCAATCTAGAGGAGAGGGTAAACATGCATGTAAATGTAATCGAAAAGAACGAGTTCTCCATTGAACAATAAGTCCAAAAGCTTAGGAAAATTCATGTTAGAGTTTTGAGCTTTGGGTGTGCTGAGTCAGCATGTTAACGCTTAACATAAGAGACTTAAGTATATAAATTACTTATTCAAAACAATAAAAGAACACATTTAGTTCAGTGGTTCTTTTTGACTTCAAGGCCCCACATTAGCTACAACAAAACTCAAGTTTTCTTTTCAAAACTTTTTAATCTATGGGCTAGTTTCTGTATATATATATAAAAAGAAATAAAATATAGTTAAAATAATTAAATATACAATAAACTAATTTGTTTGGCGTAACTTTTGCATTTTTCCATTCATACATTCATTATAAAAATGTCCATGACATTTTAAGATTTTATTAATTTAAATGACTTTTTCAGGTCTTTAAAAAAAAAAACAAGAAAAAAATGTCAAGACTTTGGGAACCCTAATTCTTCCAAGGAAATTAAAGGAGTATTAAAGGAGTAAATTACAAAGGATTAAAGCTGTAAGCAGTGTTGAAAGGGCCCTCGCACCTGGGATCACCACCACCCATTGACTTTAGGAAAACAGCAAGCAGTGAGCAATATGAATTTAAAGCAGTAAATATAGGAGGGATATGCTAATGTCAATTATATGTGCCAATAACTATAATTGAATATTGGCATTTAGGTGTCTTCAGGCCAGGACTCTTACTAAACATGTGATGTTTTGTGCAGAATGGACATTGCATGTTTAAGTTAGTGCAAAACAAGTAATTTCCTGTTGCCAGCAGGAGGCGCTATGATTATAATGGAATACTGATCTTTAGATTTGTTCAGGCCAGGACTCTTATCAAATGTGTGAAGTTTGGGGCAGATTGGACATTTTATGGGTTACAACAAAATGGTAAAACATTGACATTTGTCAGGCCGCCACAGACACGCCCTTAGACGAAAAGTCAAGATCTTCACAATTTAACATCACAATAGGCTTTAGATTACACTGACCAAATTTGGTGTTTATCTGAGAAGTTCATTTAAATACCTTAAAGGCCTGAAAATGGCAAAAACTGCACAAAACTTGTAGAGAAAATAAAAATAACTGACTTCCTGTGGGTTTCAGACTTCGTACCAAGGAACTTTTTCATAGGTATTGGTGTGTTACATGTGACTATCGAATTTCGCACATGTATGTAAAATGCAGCTTAAGGGCACTTTGTTAAAATTTTATAGGTGGTGCTATTGAGCCATTTTGCCACACCCACTTCTGAAACCCATATCAGATGTAAAATTTCACCACTTTTGGCATGTTTGCAAAGTTTCATGAGTTTTCAAGCAAGTTTAGGCCCTGAAAATGCGATTTATTTTGTAGAATAAGAAGAAACTGAGTAATTCCAATAGGGTCCTCGCACCATCGGTGCTCTGGCTCTAAATATCTTGGTATTTAGTTTTTTTTTTCATTATTATTTTAATGCTTGTTTTGCCTTATTTTAAATTATTTCAGTAACCTTAAGTTCCCCTCAGAAGTTAGCTGAGGACTGGGCCTTTTGCTAAATTTTAAAGTTAATTAAAAGTTAAATATTAAGAACTAATATGTTACTGTGACTTGTTAGCTTATTAAAGTATTTAGCAAAAATATGTACAAACTGACATAATACATTCTACCCTCCTTCTCCCTCTAGCGTGAGTGTATCTCTATGCATGTTGGCCAAGCTGGGGCCCAAATGGGAAATGCATGCTGGGAGCTTTACTGTCTGGAGCACGGTATTCAGCCGGATGGACAGATGCCAAGTGATAAAACAATAGGAGGAGGAGACGATTCCTTCAACACTTTCTTTAGTGAGACTGGAGCAGGGAAACATGTTCCACGTGCCATTTTTGTTGATCTGGAACCCACTGTGATTGGTAAGTTGAACCTGAGAAACAGAACATAATCTGTTTAAATGATCATGAAAACCATTTTACAAACTATTGGAAAAGCACAGTTCTACAAAATACATGTCCTGATAAGAAGTAATAATTTTAATAAAAAAAATACCTTTGAATTTATTGGATCATCTAAATTCCTTCTTCATCTAATTTGCTACTGTGAATAAAAAAGAACCGGAGTTTAGATCATTTGGCTGCGATTAGATTCCATTTTTTTTCTTTTCAGATGAGGTGCGCACAGGCACATATCGCCAGCTGTTCCATCCTGAGCAACTAATTACTGGAAAAGAAGATGCTGCCAATAACTATGCCCGTGGTCATTACACCATTGGTAAAGAGATCATTGACCTAGTGCTGGACAGGACCCGCAAACTGGTGAGGATTATAAAAATTCAATCTGGAAAAGTCCCAAATCTCTTGAATGCAAAATAATTTTGACTTAGATGCATTAATAAATATGAAGATGTATTTTCTAATAAGCAGATTTACTCCAACAGGCTGATCAGTGCACTGGTCTTCAAGGATTTCTCATCTTCCATAGCTTTGGTGGAGGCACTGGCTCTGGGTTCACCTCCCTGCTGATGGAGCGTCTCTCTGTCGACTATGGCAAGAAGTCCAAGCTTGAGTTTGCAATCTATCCTGCTCCTCAAGTGTCCACAGCAGTGGTGGAGCCTTACAACTCCATCCTGACCACCCACACCACCCTGGAGCACTCTGACTGTGCCTTCATGGTGGACAATGAAGCCATCTACGACATCTGTCGTAAAAACCTGGACATCGAGCGTCCCACTTACACCAACCTCAACAGGCTCATCGGGCAGATCGTGTCCTCCATCACGGCTTCGCTGAGATTCGACGGAGCTCTGAATGTGGATCTCACCGAGTTCCAAACCAACTTGGTGCCCTACCCACGTATTCATTTCCCTCTGGCTACATACGCTCCTGTGATCTCTGCTGAGAAGGCATATCATGAGCAGCTTTCTGTGGCTGACATTACCAACGCCTGCTTTGAGCCGTCTAATCAGATGGTGAAGTGTGATCCTCGTCATGGTAAATACATGGCTTGCTGTCTTCTGTATCGTGGAGATGTGGTGCCCAAAGATGTCAATTCTGCCATCGCTGCCATTAAGACCAAACGCACCATCCAGTTTGTTGACTGGTGTCCAACTGGATTCAAAGTAGGTATCAACTATCAGCCTCCAACTGTGGTTCCTGGTGGAGATCTGGCCAAAGTTCAGAGAGCCGTGTGCATGCTGAGCAACACCACAGCCATTGCTGAAGCCTGGGCTCGTCTAGATCACAAGTTCGACCTGATGTACGCCAAGAGAGCCTTTGTGCACTGGTATGTGGGTGAAGGAATGGAGGAAGGAGAGTTTTCAGAGGCCAGAGAAGATATGGCAGCTCTGGAGAAAGATTACGAAGAGGTCGGCACTGACAGCATGGGAGAGGAGGACGAAGAGGGAGAAGAATATTAAAGAGGCAGAACTACTGCCTGGCAAAATTAAATCTGACCATTAAGATTTATGCAAAAAGTGAAGTTACTTGACATTCAATTTGCATTACAATTGGTTTTATAATAATAAAATTTGAATAAGAAAAGAAAGAATGTATTCTTTTGTGTGTTTTGTGTGTGTTTTCTCTCTGGTCTCATACATTTACAAAACAATTTTTACAAATAAGCATTTTCATATTTAATTATTTCATATTTTAAGCACATTTTATTGAGTTATTTATTGTGGCTTCTGTTATTTCTTGCCCATACCTAGACCAAAAAATTATAAGGCGGCCAAGATAAAACAATCCATTTCTTTCAATATTTTTAAAACCATTTAAAATGCCATTGGAAATACCTTTAGATTTAGAAATATTAAATGACTCACAAACAAAATATAATAAAATAAATAAAATAACAGTAGGCACTAAGGAAGTTTATAATATGTGGAGAGATACCTCATCACTATCAATCTGGAATTAATCTGTTGGCATTTCCATTCATCCTAAAGTCAGTTGCACAGTTTCACTAAATTCTGGATTATTTTCTATTTCACTGATTATTCTACTGTTTGTAGTCTTAAGTTTTTTTTTTGTTTTTTTTTAACATTCAAGAAAACTAAGGCTTGTACTAGTCACCTAGACACCTAGTGCCATGAAGATTGCAAAACTTTAACACTGCCATTGTGGAAATGTGCTTTTTCCAGTCAACCAGTTATCAGCCAGCCAGCACTTCTCAGTAAGTGGTATGGATATTATCATAGAGCAGTTCTTATAGCGATGCTGGACTTCATAAGCACAACTACATACACACTCATATAAGAAATGTATATATAAATGTAAATGAAGATGATAATGATAACAGAGAAGCATGTAGTGCATGTAACATATAGAGCTCAAGCTGTTCTGACTTACTGCTGATGTCAAGTGTTGTTTACATTTAAATTAACCTCAACATTCTATGTCAGTAACAGCAGCTTGTGTTGATATTTGAAATCAACAAACTGTCCCTGAAACCTTGAAGCTGATCACAAGTGATACAAGCTCTTCAACTCTACAGTTTGGTGAGTTTCATCAATTTGTCCAATTGTGTAAAGTGTTTCTCCAGGTATCTTCATGGAGCAGCGTCGCCCTAGACGAAGCAGGGCTCTTCCTAGACACTTGAGGGGATTCTTGGTGGAGGGCGTCTCTTCCGTTCAAGAGGCCTGTGAGCTTTCACAGCTGGCAGCTGTAATCAGGTTAGATCACACCTACAGCTGCATCTCTGCCAAAGTTTTCAGTCCCAACAGGTTGGAGGAGCGCTACCTGAATAACGCTGCTGTCCTTCCTGACATCCGTGCAGCAGCCTCAGTTTCTTCAGATGATGAGCGTCCGGCATCTCTGCATCAGCAGGAAGAGCCTGTCTCCATCCACGGCTGCAGCGTGCAGGACTATCAGGACATCTACTGCTGTGTGGAGCCCATGATGAAGACACGCAGCGGTCGACAGCGTCCCTACAGCCTTGAGCTGGGACTGAAGATCAAGCAGCGCCTGTGGGAGACGCTCAACTGCCCTTCACTGCTGGAGACGGAGCAGCCAGACGGACGAGTCTTCGTCACTGAGAGCTTCACGACCAGCAGAAGCATCGCTCCACAAATCCACGTGGACGTCAGTGAAGAGCCCCTGCCTGAGGAACCACGAAGAAAGAAGCCCAGACACTGAGTCATCACAGTGTCACATGGAGCATCACACAGCGGGACCTACGTATGTAAATACTGTATATACTGTACATAGTTATAGAGTATTTTTATAATTTGTAGAGTAAGTTTTATATTATAAAAGTTTTCATCACACTGCTGTTTGACTGTTAGGATGTTTTTGGTGACTGTTGATATGCGGTTCCTTTTATTGCTTTGCTACGTTGTCGTGATGTTTTTGGTGGTTTCCTGTGTGTTGTCTTGCGTTTGCCAAGGTTGTCTGCACGGTTGTTAGCGTGTTGCGTTGCGGTTGCTGGACTTCTCTGTTTGGTTTTTCATGCATCGTTACATGGCTGTTAGGATGTTTTGAGCGGCTGGTTAAGATGCGGTTGTTTTAAACAGTTGGGTTAGGGTAGGTTAGGGTCCCTCACTCGGTTTGCAGCTTGATGTGCTGTGAGGGCTTGTGTGCATCAGTGATGCTGAGAGCTACGCCACTGGTACTTCGCAACTACTGGCAGGGTCACCCATAGTGGACAGGTCTCAGCTGAGATGCCAGACGAAGACAAACCACCAGATTCTGCACAGCAGCAGATTGACCTGATGTTCCTGCCAAAAGATCACAATCTTCTGTTTACAGGTAAGTTGGATAGACATACAGCATATAGCAATTTTCAAATTAAGTTATTAATCCATTTTGCTGTGAAATTGAGGATTATGAAATGTGTAAAATTTTGGTTTCAATTTACAACCAGTCAATTCAAATCACAATTAATTGTACATAATAATAAATGCTGATATCGGGCTGATATATTTACTTCTTTTCATGTCAAAATGCATTTAGCTCCTCCTCAAGAAAAAAAAACATAATATGCTACAATGTTTTGCTAACATTTTTAAAATAAAGCTTTACTAAAACTAAAATAAAAAATAAATGTGAGAGAAAAAACTACACAACACTGAAAAAACTAAACAAATTTAAAACAATCACAGTGTGTAAGATCATTGTTATGTGTTTGATGAAGTGACAAAATAAAAAAAATATATTTTTTACTCAAAGTGTTATTTTTTTGTGTTTTCTTTTAATATATCTGCGTCAAGACAAAAGGATATAATTTGTTTGTCTTTAAAGGAATCATTCATCCAGAATAAGATAAGATATTTTGATTTTTGTTTTCTGTCCATTATGCCAATGTTGCATGTTGTTTTTGAACTTTCATTGCATATACAAAAACAGCTTAAACAATCTTCAAAATATTTTCATGTTCAGTTGAAGAAATAAAGGCATACAGGTTTGGAATGTCATGAAGGTGAGTAAAACCTAAAGGGACTTTGGTAAAACATGACAGAATTTTAATTTTCGACTGAACTGTCCCTTTAATGTCAGTGAGTTTGATTTCCTGAAGGTTAGTTCAAAAAGTTATGAATAGACTGTTCAATTAATAGGTTGTCAAAGAGTTTAGAGGAAACTTGTCTATGATCAGCATCTGTTCAGTGAGGAAAACATCTAACAGCAGAGTGTAGTAAAGCATCACTTACTTGTCATTACTTATGTCAACAGCTGCTACAGAGTGACCGAAGAAAACAGGTATCTAGATTAACAGAGAAAGACACTTTAGACATGACTATATGAATTTTAGTCTCAAACCTCAATACACTTATAACCAAACAATTTTGAGATAAATCCTACGCTATAAAAAAGGCTGTGCTCAGGCAATAATAGCCTACTTCTGATAATAATTATGTAATAATTCAATTTGCTAAGTTACATGCTTTTCAAAAATAACTTCTGAATTCTTATCTTTTTAGTTACTGTTCTTGATTTTTTACTGGTCGAATAACGTAAATTGCGTTGCTATGGCGTATTCACAATTTCTCAGCGCATTCTTACCAGTAACTTCAATGTACGTGTATTCGCTTCGTTGTCTTTACAGATGTACGTTGTAATATCACAATTACAGTATGCTGTCGTCAGTGTGAATATATTTATCTGGAAAGTAAAGTATTTTAACTCACCTGATGACTCCACACCATCCTGACGGCGTCTCTTGAACGAGCGCAAGTGCGCATGCGCTATTAATGTGGCGCGCATATATTCATGCATTTATACATGTTTGTTTTAAAAGGTGCGTAATGCAACTTTTTTATGGAAAATATAGGAAATAAAACTGTCCTGTCATATGAGTTGCCGGTGATGTACTTATTTTATAGTTTGTAGCGCCTCCCTGTGGATATATTCATTAATGTAGCTAGTTCTCTTAGTGCCTGTGTATTTATTTTAGTCATTTTTTTACTTGGACATATATTTTGGTTAATTTATTTAGTTATTTTTTTGTGTTTATTCATTGCGCTGATAAGTTTCAGTGACCTGTGGAGAACATGTAATCTGTTGCTCATAATGGCCTGTGCCTTTCACCTGGTCTGCTGCTGTGGACTTTATAAGGCCACTCCATTATCTTAGAACAGGTGGTGTCTTTTTTTAGCTGATGTGAAACAGCAGACAAAGGAGCTTCACAGAATATCCAGTAAGGACGTAAGTACTCCTTTTTAAAATTGTATTTATTAAAAAGTATATTTTACTTGAGCAAGTTGGACAGTCAGTAACAGTGATTGGGCATACTAATATGGCCACTCAAGCACTTCCAGTGGCTTCACTACATTTTGGGCAATTCAGGTAAACAAACATCAATACAATACAATATTAACAAACGTTAATACATGGATATGATTGATCAAACATTCAGTATTATAAATATACTGTATAATATAAAAAAGTCACATGGGGGAAAGGTGTTAACATTTTAAGAAGAACTCAAACATAGTTTTATATATTTTGAAACTGCTTAATTGGTTAGTTTTATAATAAAAATTAATTGTTAGAACAATTTGTGATAATTGAAAAGATTTCACCAATGCTAAGACATGTGGTGTGTACTATGCTACTATGCTTATCATCTTAAAGAAATTAAGAAAATGTAGGGTAAAGTGTTTACTAAACATAAAGCTATACATTTTCATTATTATTATTTTCTCTATTCTTTATTTCAGCATTTTAGGTTATTGTAGGATCCACAACAGGATCAGCTGTCAGTTTACAGCCTGATGTGAAATCTGCCCAATATAAGTTTGACCCTGGACGACAAAACCAGTCATAAGGGTAAATACATAATCTGAAAGCTTAATAAATAAGCTTTCAGGACAATATTTAGAATATGAGGGTGCAAAAAAATCTAAATATTAAGAAAATCGCCTTTAAAATTGTCCAAATGAAGTTCTTAGCAAACCATATTACCAATCTAAAATTAAGTTTTTATTTACGGTAGTACACTTACAAAATATACAATGTATTAAGGCATACAATGTATTGTTGGCTACTGCTACAAACACACCTGTGCTACTTAACTGGTTTTGTGGTCCAGGGTCACAAACGTGTAGGCTTTTCTTTTATTATCTTTTATAATATATGGGTTTTGGAAGATACAAGGCTAAGTAAATTATTACAATATTTTCATTTTTTTGCGTAAACATTGCTGCTTTCCTGCCAAAGATCCTGTAAGTAAATTACCTCAGAGATTAAAATGAGGCTTTTTTTCATTCATGTAATTGAAATATTTATTTCAGTGTCAGTGTCCCCATTTTAGCGCAGTCCCTGTTTTTATTTGCTAAACTGGTAGTGCAATCCACTCAGTATTCTGAGCCTGACAGGATGCGTTATGTTTTTTTAAACACCATTAATGTAGTTCATGTACTTTATGTCTAGTACGCTTAGCTTTGCTACCGCTTCTGTACGGCACATGGCTCTTTCAGGCAGTAGTGGGCGGGGCTCGTGACGTAAACAAACACTGGCATGTTCTAGACGTCGCACAGTTTTTTGGACAGCAGCTCAGCTGATCGTGACGCACCGCATTCGCAGCAGAAGGCGAAGGACAGACACATATAGAAGTTGGGTGTCGGTTTAACGCTGCAGTAATGAAGCCCCGTGTGCCAACGGTAAATGGGTGATTCTGACGGTATTCCGTACTCACGCGTACGTTAAAAGAGCGTCAGTTCCTGTGATCAGAGTCTTGGGAGTCGGGACGGACTAGCGCTTCACCGAAATAATATCTCAGCCCTGTTTACAGAAGCACGGCTCCTCCTGGCTGGATATACTTCTAAAAAAGGTAAAAGTTGTTATAATTGGGCGGCCACAGGGATTGCTGGATCTTAAAAATGCTGTATTTATATGGAGTTGTGTCTGTCGCTGTGATGAACACGCGTGTTTCAGCAGCAGCAGCTGTCAGTGGCCATATGGCCCACACAAATCGCTTTTCAACTTTGGGCTTGAAATAACATCACATTGTGTCCGGTTTCCAGAGAGTTCCAGACATGGGCAGGCCAGACTCCAGGGGAATACCAGTCTATATTCAGTCAATTAATTCAAGTCCAGCACTTTGTGATAAACTGTCATAAAAAGCAACAGTTCATTGAGCTGCTGTCATCCATAGCACTGCGTTTGAACATGAACAGAAATAAAGCAGAATACCTGCTAAACGTTCGTTAAAAGGCTACAAGCTGATTATCTGATACATTCAAATAAAATATCTGATACAAAAACACAACAACTTGTTATGTTTGGTGTCATGGGAATGGCTTTGAATGATCACAGATGTCTATTTGTGTAAACATGACTGTAACTGACATGTAAGAACAGTTCTGAAAATCAAGGTTTCAGAAACACTTCATAACTCATTTTGATGATTTATCATGAGGTCATTGCTCTTTCACACATGTGAATAACAGGTGGACTAAGCTGAAGGCCGCAATGGTGGATTACTATGATGTTCTGGGAGTGTCACGAAATGCTTCTCCAGATGACATCAAGAAAGCGTAAGTTAAAACTGGTTTTACTTATCAGTAGCTTGCAGTATGGGATGGCCTTCGGCTTTGTTGTTATTGAATGTAACTAAATTGGTCTCTAACAGATGAAAGCGAAGTCTCAAGTATTTTGAGACTTACTGTGTACCTTTGTATAAAATATTGATTAACAGTGAATCACACTACCGTTCAAAAGTGTGGGAAAGAAGTCTTATATGCTTACGAAGTTAGCATATATTTTATACAATAAAATACAATAAAATTGTGAAATATTACAAAAAAGATTATTGTGAACATTTTTCTTGCAGTTTTGAGATTTATATCTTGTAATTATGACTTTTTCCTCTCAGAATTGTGAGAATATCTCAAAAAAAGTTTTTATAATTTGAATGTACACTACCAGTCAGAAGTTTTTGAACAGTAAGATTTTTAATGTTTATTAAAGAAGTCTCTTCTGCTCACCAAACCTGCATTTATTTGATTTAAATTTTGATATTTTTACTGTTTAAAATGTTTTGTATTTAAGTATATTTTAAAATGTAATTTATTCCTGTGATTTCAAAGCTGATTTTTTTAGCTTCATTACTCCAGTCACATGATCCTTAGAAATCATTCAAATATTCTGTTTTGCTGCTCAAAAATCATTTATTATAATTATTATGTTGAAAACAGCTGAGTAGAATTGCTCAGGTTTCTTTGATGAATAGACAGTTTAGAAGAACAGCATTTATCTGAAATAGAAATCTTTTGTAACATTATAAATGTGTTTATCACCACTTTGGATCAATTTAAATCATCCTTGCTAAATGACAGTATTAACAGTATAATAACAGTATTAATATACAACATTAATAGTATAGTTTATAATGTTGCAAAAGCTTTTTATTTCAGATAAATGCTGATCTTTGGATCTTTCTATTCATCAAAGAATCCTGAAAAAATGTACTCAAGTGTACTCAACAGCAAATCAGCATATTAAAATGATTTCTGAAGGATCATGTGACACTGAAGACTGGAGTAATGACGCTGAAAATTCAGCTTTGATCACAGGAATAAATTATATTTTAAAATATATTCAAATAGAAAGCAGTTATTTTAAATAGTAAAATATTTAGTAAAATATTACTGCTTTTGCTGTATTTTGAATCAAATAAATGCAGGGCTGGTGAGCAGAAGAGACTTTTTTAAAGCATTACAAATCTTACTGTTCAAAAACCTTTCACTGGTAGTGTATTTTAAAATAAAATTCATTTCTGTGATGGCAAATCTGAATTTTTAGCATCATCTTCAGTCTTCAATATCTGTTGAAACTATTTATATATTATTATATTATTATAATAACAATTAATTATTCATAAATACATGCAAGTAGCCCTAAGCCAAACCCTAATCCTAACCCTACCCATATAATAAGTACAGTACATATAGTTAATTAATATTACTCAGTACTTAAATATATAAGTAACAAGGACACCTTAAAATAAAGTGTAACTGATCTGACACGTTTTTATTTTCTGTATTCTTTCAGATTAAGTAGAATGATCAAGCTGATATGTCTGAATTATAAAAAAGTGACCATTCACACAGGACCTTTTAACGAAATTTATAATTCATGGTGCAGGATACTAAAAACAAATACGAACCACAGTAGTCTAATATGTCAGTCTAATGTTTATATAGAAGAAGATGGATGCAGGAATGTGTCATGTGTGTCTGACCCCTGACCCTATATATCACTTCATCACAATCTTGAGATGCCAGACAAGCTAAGTTTACTTATGTTTATTTATGATTGTGTATACAGTTACAGGAAACTGGCTCTGCGGTGGCACCCTGACAAAAACCCAGACAACAAGGAAGAGGCAGAGAAAAAATTTAAGGAGATAGCAGAGGCCTATGAAGTTCTTTCAGACAGTAAGACACTAGAAATTTGATCTCTGCAGCAATTTTATTAATGGTTAAATTATTCGTTAGGAAAGGCTTAGCTTACTTAGGGTGTTACATTTCACTGCTGTTTTTTTCTCATTTTCTAGAAAGCAAACGAGATGCTTTTGACAGATACGGCAGATCGGACATGCCAAGTTCAGGTGAGGAGAGCTTCATACTGCTTAATGCATTGTTATATGTGTTTATGTGAGGTCTTAAATTGTGATTTACATCTGTTTTATAGGCTCTGGCAGTTCTTCATTTCCTGATGACTTCCCAGGATTCACCTTCACATTCCGCAGCCCAGATGAGGTGTTTCGAGAGTTCTTCGGAGGGCAGGACCCATTCGCAGACTTCTTTGGTGGGTTCTCAGGGAGTTTAAGTGGGTATATATGCTGAATCTTGCCCATATACCAGTATATACCATATACCGGGGCCCACGAGGGGGTCTCAACAAACGTCCAGGGGGCCCCAGTATGTTGTAAAATTATTTCAATTTAGTAAAAGTAAAAGTAAAGATAAACAACATTAAAAATAAAGATAAACAACATTAAACTGACATATTTTTGAGTGAATGTCTAGGGTACCATTTAATTGCTATTACATGCACACTGCATGACAGATGGGTGACAGTTTTTTAATAGGAAGTGATACAGGAAATAACATAAGATCACTTGTGAGATAGGAGATCACTCGTAAGATCACTTGTGAGACAGGAGTTCTTACGCAAAGATAAATTTCTTCCTGTTAAAAATCGTGGGCCGCAAGAAGCTTGCAATATATGCTGATTACGAATGACAGTAAAGGGAGAAAATGGTTGCTTGCTGGTGTTTTTTTGCATGTTTATGATTCTTTCTCCTCAACTTTCCCTTGCCTTTTATCTAGTTCTTACATTGGCTGTAGGTCACAGACGATTTGATTTCCAGTCAAAACACACGAAGACAAATTGGCACTTCTCCTAGATTGCAAAAATCTGGGCTAAAATCGTGCAGTGTGTACTCAGCATTACGCTCTTTAACTCTCTTCCATTTTCTACACTCTCCCTTTTAAACTAGATGATTTCCCATTTGGTGGAATGCACAGTGGGTTTCACAGCTCCTCCTCCAGGCTTGGGCCCAGTCGCTTCTTCTCCTTCCCCTCAGCAAATGGTTGGTTTTTAAACTGGTTTCATGCTCTTTTTGTATATAATTATAGCATATGTGGTCAGTGTCCTCTGAGATTACCCAGGTGGGAAAAAAGGTGCATTTCCATAATTTCCTTAAAGTGCTCTATTTTCACTCACTAATTTTTATTTAATATCCACCTCTCATAACATGATGAAAATTTGGTGAAAAAAATCTCTAAGGGATATTGTTGATATTAAAATGTAGCTCCAATTGCTTATAACAATTATATTTTAATTTTTAATTTTTAATCAACAGCTGACTTCACCTCCTTCTCTTCTTCGATGGGTGGGATGGGCAGCATGGGCAGCATGGGAGGAGCAAATTTCAAGTCTGTTTCTACTTCCACCCGCATTGTCAATGGAAAACGTATTACCACAAAAAAGTCAGTTTGCTATTCATTATACTAATTTTGCCTACTATTACCTTTGTTCAATAAGTGGTATAATGTAATATGAATACAGAATGTTTGATATGCAAAATATAGGCATCCTGTGCATTAAGAAAGTTGTTTTTGATTAAATTAAGTTAATTTAAATTAAGTTGTTTAAGTAATTTAAATTAAGTTGATGAAATTTAGTAAAAGATCACATACATTGGCATAATAAGAAGGCCTGACTTATAGAAAGTCAGAGGAATTCAAGTTTGTTTATGTATTTCTATTTATTGATAAACGTTGCATTTCTTCCCTCAGGGTCAGAGAAAATGGTCAGGAGAGAACAGAGGTTGAGGAGGATGGGGTTTTGAAATCTGTCCTCATCAATGGTAATTCATTTTTTTTGCTGTCATTTAATAATAATATGGGACCAAAAGGCAATCTCTACAGTTAATGCACATATTCTGGTGTTTAATAAAAATCCACTTTATCAGCTCAGGATGAATCTGCCTGGAAAAGCAGATGCATTTGGAATACTAATGCACATAACCTACCCTTCAAATATTTGCGGTCAATAAGACTTTTTTGGAAGAAATGAATACTTTATACAGAAAGAATCAGAAAAATAATTACAGTAAAGACTTATAATGTAACAAAAGATTTCTATTTCAAATAAATGTTCATTTGAACTATTCATCAAAGAATTCTGAAAAAAAAAAAACAGTTCCACTAAATATAAAGCCTCACAACTGTTTATAACATTGATAAATGATGATAAAAGGAGCAAATCAGCATATTAGAATAATTTCTGAAGGATCATGTGACACTGAAGACTGGAATAACGGCTGCTGAAATTTCAGCTTTGCATCAAAGGAACAAATGAATTTTAAAATTATATAAATTATATAAATATATTACAGTAGAAAACAGTTATTTTAAATTGTAATAATATTTCTGTTTTTACTGTATTTTGATCAAATAAATGTAACCTTGGTGAGCATAAGATCTTTCAAAAACATTAGAAAATCTTACCAACATCAAACTTTCGAAAAGTTGTGTACACTTGTAAAAAAAAAATAAAAAATTAATTAAAAAATATTACTGGAAAATACAAATAATGTTGTAACATGATTACACCCCAATCATGTGTGTACATCAAAACCTTTTGGCTTGGTTACAAAAGTAAAAACCTAGAATATTGTGGACAGCTATGTAACATTTTTTAAATATTTTGGAGACTGACTCCACACTCCAAATCATTTTTTGGTATGTCTTTATCCTTTGATTTGTATGTCTTTTTAAATACGTCATCTTGCTTTAAATGTTTTAAGGTCGTTTCCCTTTTATTACAGTGAAAACTGTTTACGTTTAAACTTTGACTTCCTTTTTTAGTAGTAAGAACTTCTCAAATAACGCTAAACCACTAATTTAGCTATTCTCTTATGATTTGAGCCACACAGCCATGCCAGAACCATTAACTAAATGAATAACAACACATGTTCTTCCAACTGTTTATTTGAATATTGACTCAAAACGGCATCTTAAGCTTGCATGTAGATTTAGCTAACTCGTTACATTTCACACCAGCTTCTTGCTATTCCGTATGCAGATTCCTCATTTCCTAACGTGTTGCTGCATACTCGATCTGACATTCAGCTGTGTTTGTATGTCCAGGTGTGGAGGATGAGATGGCCTTAGCTCTGGAACTGAGTCGCAGAGAGCAGTCCAGTCAGCCTCCCAGACAACCCCAACGTCCACTGCTCCGCCCCTCCAACGACAGCTCCCCAAACCCCGCTTTACGCTCCTACAGCGCCGCCCCGTTCTACAACTGTCCCGATGCCAGTGAAGAGGAGGACGAAGACCTGCAGATGGCGCTGGCCTACAGCTTGTCGGAGATGGAGGCTCAGCAGCGGACAGAGGACATGATCTCAGGTGCTGGGGAAGGGAGGGGGAAGCAACCAGGTGGTGTTAAGGGTGCTGTTCAAAAAACCAAGTATCAGAGAGAAGTGCTGGATAATTCAGAACAAAGCACCCCTTCGTCTCCAGAGAATAGACTGACAGAACAGAGTCAGGCTAGAGAGTTAGAAAGTGTTGTTGTACAGGATAAGGAGAATGACAAAATGGCAGCCAATGGGACTAAGGTGGTAAAAAAGAGGAGGAAGTGTCAGTGCGTGGTTTGTTAGTAAAAATGTGGAAAATAATCATGCTTGTGTGTTGAATTAGCAGAATTAACCTTATGTTTTCACCCTATGGTTGTGTTTTTATATCCTTCCTGAGGTTTTTGCCTGTGCTTTGACTTACAGCTCTGTCTCGTATGGCATTGCACAACGATGACTGTTGAAATTGTATTTTCTTGCATTGAGGTATGAGTAACAAGTGCCAAAATGTGTTTAGGAAACTTTACAGGACATTTTGAAGGAACTGTTCGCAATATTTTAAAATGCCACGCACAAAATGTCCTATCTGACAGATATCACTGAAATAGGTGTCTTGGGATATCATTTGCCAGCCTTCACTCTCTAAACAGTGTAGTCATTTTTTTTTAGCCGATCGGAGGCACTGCCTGTCTGTGAATCACTTGGGATTGCTGGCATCAGGTTGATTGACATAATCCGATTTTGGGATTTAGGAGTGCAGGTATATGGTTAGCAAAAGTTAGCAAAATGTTGAAAGTTGACATAATGGCTGAAATGTCTTGCAGCACCTTTAAATCCAATGTTCAGCATGACTTTTTGCTGCCAAACCAAGATAAATGCTTTGCATTTTCACTCAGATAAAATACATTTCTACTGAGTGAGCTGCTGCACTCTAAACCATTGGTTCTCACAGTCTTGGAAAATGTGGATACAGTTGAAGTCAAAAGTTTACATACACCTTGCAGAATCTATAAAATGTTCTTTTACCAAATTAAAATGACCAATTTTAAATTCTTTTACCAAAATAAACGGGATCATACAAAATGCATATTATTTTTTATTAAGCACTGACGTGAATAAGATATTTCACATAAAAGATGTTTACAGTCCACAAGAGAAAATAATAGTTGAATATATAAAAATGACCTTGTTCAAAAATTTACATACACTTATACATACACAAATTCTTTGGTTTTTCAGCATTTTTGTGTAATTGAACCCTTTCCAACAATCACTGTATGATTTTGAGATCCATCTTTTCACATTGAGGACAACTGAGGGACTCATATGCAACTATTACAGAAGGTTCAAACGCTCACTGGTGCTCCAGAAGGAAAAACGATGCATTAAGAGCTGGGGGTGAAAACTTTTGAACAGAATGAAAATGTGTACATTTTTCTTATTTTGCATAAATACCATATTTTTTTTATTTGGTACTGCCTTTCAGAAGCTACAGTAAATACTTACATGTTTCCCAGAAGACAAAATAAGTTAAATTTACCCTGATCTTCATATTCAAAAAGTTTTCACCCCCAAGCTCGTAATGCATTGTGTTTCCTTATGAAGCATCAGTGAGTATTTAAACCATCACTAATTAAAAAAAAATACAGCTGTGGATTATTCAGGTAACAATATAATATTAAGAATCAAGGGAATGTAAACTTTTAAACAGGGTAATTTTTATAAACTCAACTATTAGTTTCTCTTGTGGACTATATGTAAACATCTTTTATGTGAAATATCTTATTCAGGTCAGTACTAAATAAAAAATAACCCTGATAGCACGCGTACGTCTCGGAAATGTCTACTTGACGTCTGCATTTACATCTGCAAGACGTATTTTTTACATAGTTTGCTCATCTGCAATACGTCTATTGGACGTTTCCTATCCGATGTTAAATAGACGTCTATTAGATGTCTTTAAGATGTTTATGATTTAGAATGGATGTAAAACTGACATCTTACAGATGTCTGCCAGACGTTTGTACACAGCAGATGCTTTCCAGATCAAGAGATCTTTAACAGACATCTTGCAGACGTTTTTTGTATGATCCCTGTTATTTTGGTAAAACAATTAACATTTTGCAGATTCTGCAAGGTGTATGTAAACTTTTGACCTCAACTGTATATGAGGTAGCCTAATTTTAAAAGTGATTTTTAGACTTGGACAAGCAATGTGAATTAAAAAAGTCATACAACTCCTTGGGATTACTAAAACCATTATCCACTAAATTGTGAAAAACTGTAAAAGTCATGGGACCTTCGAATATTGTTGTGGACGATGGGTGGTCCTGGAGTCAAAAAGATTGAGAACCACTGCTCTAAACATGGTTTTAATGGCTTTTCTCAGTGTTGCATAGCATCTGAATGGATATCTTGCGGATTAGCTGGCATCCCGTTCCCAGTGAACCTTCCATTTGTTCTTTCAGCAGTGAAGTACTTTGTTTCATCCGTGTTGACGTTTATTGGTAATGTTCATTTTAGAAGGGAGATTCTCTGATTCGATGTGTACTGATTTTTACTGTGCATTTGTAATTCCTTCAGAGGTACTTGTTGAATGTGAAACACTTTTTGGGGGGGAATTTTGCACAAAAACCTAAAGATAATCTGCCTCTGAGGGCTAATGTTGTGATTAGCAATGACTAATGGCTAGTCAGACATGTAAGAGAATGTAGATCCAGGATTATCTCAATGAGAATGTGCCAAATAACTGACTGACAGTAACTGACAGCATCATTAGTTTTATATGTATCAGAATTACTCAGTATTGAAATTTCATTTGTGCCTTTTTTATTTTTAGAAAAGAAATGCACGGCTATTGTTGCCAATGCTATATCTCACTTGCCAGTTTGTGTGTAAGTTAGCCAAAGAAGCACATTTTACTTTTTCACTTGTTTGTGCATTTTGTTCCATAATAACTATCAGCTTTGTGATTATAAAATGAACAATCAAAACATCAATACATAAACATTTGTTTTGCTTAAAACGCTAAGCACAAGAACTTTAAATGTGATGCTGTGTGAATATTAATAAAAAATATTTTGTGTAACTATGTAAGCTGCAAAGAGGAAACCAAGTCATTGATTTACACAAAACTACTATTTGCTTTTGATTGTTATGTAAGAACATTGTTCTTTAAGAAGTATCATAATTCAGGGCATTTTCAGTGCTCAGAAAGTGACTAAACTGTTAATAAATGCTGTTTCAGACATGATGTTGTTGCTAATATAAGAAACAATAAACTCTAACAAATACATTCTGCTCATAAGAGTTCATTTTAAAATTTCAGCATAAAAAGAATTTTTGCTGAACTTTTTTCTATAGTTTACTTAATAAAAACAGCAGCTTTTATGCCTTTAAATCAAATTCTGAAAATACAGCTTTAGAAAAATCAGTTTTTTCAGCTGAGAGGCTTTGCATTAATAAATCCCTTTTCACTTGCTGCTATAATCCACCATTCACTCTTCAGCATGTAATTCTTACTTTTTTAGCGGAATTGTTATTAGCAGCACATTCATATCATCATGCCCACTCATATGTAAACCTCATGTGCTTTTAGTATGTTTTTTTTTTTTTGTCCTGACTCATTCTCCCTGCCGTTACAGAGTCCGACTTCCAGGCCTTCACAGGCTGACCTGTTGCTGTGACCCCTCTTACCCTCTGAGGTAAAACGTAGTGTAGATGTCTCTGCAGCTCTTAAGCATAGTTTTCAGCTCTTCTCCCCATTCATAGTTCATTAACATTTGTGTATTTGTGTAAATATCTGAGAGTTTGCTGCTCGTGCTGTAAAGCATGCAGTATTCCAGGAAAATATTGAAGTCTACATGATTAATTTGTGCATAAAAATACTTTAGTAGAGTCAAAATCAGTTTTGTTTCACCAAACACAACATAAGAAACTGTAAAGCAACACTAATACTGGATTCATCCGTCTGCTCTTAACAGGTGAAGCGTTCCCGGTGCTCTGCTCTCTCTTTCTGCTTCTCTGTCTTTTTCTCTGCCTGGCACACCTGCTGCTCAGACCCTTTTCAAAGTTTTATTTGGGAAAAAAAAAACACCCAGGCAACACTACATAAAGGTCAAAAATGTCTGTGCTATGTATGTATGTGTGTTTGTGTATGAATGTGTTCTCAGTCTTGAAGAGGGAATACTGGATTACTTTTTATATATATATATATATATTAATTACATTTATGGCCTGCATTGATGAAATATATGAGCTAATGTAAAAATGTTGGTGTCTTAAGGACAAAATTCTATATTAACATTTTAATAATGAATGATTCAAACCTGCGATGAATGTATAGTTGCACTTGATATGCTATATTTGAGAATTTAAAATCTTCTTAACTTATGATAAAGGTTTATTATTTATTCAGAAGGGTTTCTTGTGTTTTAATTGAAACCTCTGCTTTTCATAACTCAGTATTTCATAGTTTTTTATACACTACTGTCCAGAAGTTTTGAGTCGGTATGTTTCTGAAAGAACCAAGACTGCATCTATTTGCTTAAAAATACAGTTAAAGCAGTAATATTGTGAAATTTTATTACAATTTAAAATGTGTTTTATATATAAATATATTTTAAAATGTAATTTATTCATTTGATGCAAAGCTGAATTTTCACCACCATTATTCTAGTGTCACATGATGCTTCAGAAATGATTCTAATATGCTGATTTGAAGGTCAAGAAACATTATTATCAGTGTTGAAAACAGTTGTGCTTCTGAATGTTTTTTGATGAATTTTGATGAATGGAAAAGTCAAAAGAACAGCATTTATTTAAAATTTAAATCTTTTGTAACATCATAAATATTTACTGACCCTGAACTTTTGAAACTTAGTGTAGATTTGCCAAAAACAGGTACTATGCTTTTTGGTTTGTCTGTTTGTTTTTATGATTTTAAAGGTTAAGTGTGTCATTTCTGTGTCATTTTTGCACATGGCATGGACCATCAGACCGACTACAACAATGAGTAATGAAAGCCATTTTAGGATGATTTTACTCAAAATGGCTGAAAATCATCTTTGTGGTATTTTCTGTGTGAGGTCATAATGGCACAAACAAAATTTGGTGACAATATTTCAAAGCTTTGCAGAGATACAACCTCAGATGCAGTTTGGCATCATGCCTCAAATTTGTTGCGGTGCTCTTCAAAAACGGTTCTGTCTATCGACACAAAATCCATAATTTTGTGTCAGCACAGTCTGAAGATGATCTGACTTGATTTTGGTGAAAATTGGAAAACTGCTCTAGAACAAGTTCAAAAAAGTAAGTTTTCAACATTAATAAAAATGGTGGAAAGAAAAAAATTTGAAATGAATGTGGCGTGGTCAGTGTGAGGTGGCATATACAAAGTTTGGTGTAAATACGTCAAAGCTTTGCAGATATACAACCTCAGATGCAGTTTGGCATATTTCCAGCAAATTTGTAGATGCATTAATCGATAACCGTTTTGGATATATTGACAAGAAAAAAAATGTAACTTTTTGCCAGAATGGTCTGAAGATGATCTGTTTATCATTTTAGGCGAAAATTGGACCAATAGTCAAGGAGGAGTTTGAAAAAGTAGATTTTCAACATAAATTAAAATGGCAGACAGGAAGTTTAGCTGACTATGGCAAAATTGGTATCTATGTTCTCGGCATGACCCAAATAATACATTGAGACCAGTTTCATTACAACAGGCCAATTTAATCATATGTTATTAGCATTTTTTAAAAATTTCACCATAACTTTTTTTTCACAAGGTGGTGCTGCCCCCAAACCTTTTGAGTACTGCCAGAGCATGGTGCCGAAGACACATGCTAATACACTGATTAGTTCGTAAAATATAGCATTTTGTGACAAAATTCAAAATTGCCAACGACCAAAATGGCTGACGTGGGAAAATTGCCATTTTTCATTTTTCCTGACCACTACATGGCACTGCTCCGAAACTATGCAGGTAGCCTCAGGTCATGAATGTTATAACACACACTAAGTTTGGTGTCAATACGACAAACCGTTGAGGAGATACAGCCGTCTATTTTTATGTGCTCAATGTCAAATTCACGTGTTATTCGAGAACATTTTGAGTAATCAAACTAAGTTTGGTGTCCATTTGACTTGGCATGAGCCAAGAAATCAGAGAAAAAAGAATTTTCGTTCTAGACCTTACGGTTCAAAAGTTATAGCATAAAATGAGTGAAACTTTGGACAAGTGGTGGTGCTACGGAGCTTGAGTTAGATTTTCAACAAATTAAAATGGTGGACAAATTCGGCAAATTCGTTTGTGTGTTATTCGAGAACAGTTTGACTAATCAACTTCATTTCTGTAACTTTTTGCCAGCATGGTCTGAAGATGATCTGAGCCAAATTTGGTGAAAATCAGACAAACCGTCTAGGACGAGTTTGAAAAATGAGCTTTTACGAACTATTAAAAATAGTAAAAAAAAATCAAGTCTTACAATTTGTTAGTTTTGGTGTCCATTTGACTTGGCATGAGCCAAGAAATCAGAGAAAAAGAATTTTCCTTCTAGACCTTATGGTTCAAAAGTTATAGCATAAAATGAGTGAAACTTTGGACAAGTGGTGGTGCTACGGAGCTTGAGTTAGATTTTCAATGTAAATTAAAATAGTGGAAAGGAAGTTTAGCTGACTATGGCAAAATTGGTGTCTGTGTTCTCGGCATGACCCAAAGAGTACATTGAGACCAGTTTCATTACAATAGCCACAAGGTGGCGCTGCCATGAAAACTTTTGAGTACTGTCAGAGCATGGTGCCAAAGACACATACCGATACACTGATGCGTTTGCAAAATATAGCATTTTAAAATATAACATTTTGTGACAAAATTCGAAATTGCCAAAGCCCAAAATGGCTGAGAATCTGACAAAATAGCCATTTTTCATCTCTCCTGACCACTAGTTGGCGCTGCTCCGAAACTACGGGTAGCCTCAGGTCATGGTTGTTATAATTCACACCAAGTTTGGTGTCAATACATTAAACCATTGAGAAGATATAGCCTCACATCCATTTTTGTGTGCTCTTCATCAAGAAAAGTTTGACAATTCCATAACTTTTTGGCAGCATGGTCTAAAGATGACCTAAGCCAACTTTGGTGAAAATCAGACAAACCGTCTAGGACGGGCTCGAAAAAGTAGATCTTACAAACAGCGATAGCGAAAAACTTGATCTTACGAATTTTAACCTTTGGTGTCCATTTGACTCAGCATAAGCCAAGGATTCAGAGGAAAAAGAATTTCCCTTTTAGACCTTATGATTCAAAAGTTAGCAGAAACTTTGGACAAGTGGTGGCGCTAGAGAGTTTGAGTTATGGTTAATGTTAAAACTGTCCTCTGTCTGTGTGCCAAATTTCATAACCACAGCGGTTCTATAGGCTGCCATAGACTCGCAGAAGAAGAAGAAGCAGAATAATAAGAGCTCCAAGGGATACAATAGACCCGCTAAAAATGATGACTATATACAAACAAAGCCATGAAGGTTTGCCAGCACACTGCACAGTCTGTAGGAAAAAAGCTTTTTTCTATAGACAACCATGTCTTTTAATAAATAGCATAGTTCAGTCTGCATGGTCATAATGAAAGAGAGAAGCCACACTCATGAAGCAGTGCTGCTACACAGATTCACATTTAATTCAGAACCATTAAAAATTATAGTCATATATTTCTCTTTTTTTTTGATAATTTTCTACACGTTTGCTACAGGAATAAACAAACAGAGCTCTCTGCGAATTATGTACAGTGATCACACGACGTAAAGGCTGCACTAGACATTAAAGATGTGAAAGTACTGAACGTAAGATTGGACAGGAACCTTAAGATATCACAGGCGCCTTTCAGGTACATTCCAACGAATTCGAAGTTGAGACATGACTGTGCATATATGATCTCATGCTGGACTGCATGAGACATGGGTTCTTTTGTCGTTACTACATTTGATACATGAATTGCATTTTTGGCCATGGTAAAGAAAGCATTTAAAGAACAAAATCTGCATTTTTCGACATCAAACATTATATGTATGTATATATATTTATACAAAAAAGACAACATTATACTGTCAATGTTCAAGATTTAGGACACTTTAAATCTGATGCTGGAACGCAAACTACCATTTCTCCCTGAAATTCAATTAGGACTGAAGAATTTGGCCCCTCCAAAGCGTTTCCGGCATATGGAAAGCTTTCATTGTCTTTCAAAAAGTGACAAGATTCTGATTTGTGATAGTGAGGTGTATTAAAATAGGTGAGTAAGTGGAAAGGATGTAATAGTGACACAGTTGGATGTGGCTCACTGAGGAAGGGCTTTCAGAATGGCATTGACCTCTTCTGCAACAGCCGTCAGGGCGAACTCAAACTGGTCCTGAAAAAACAATGAAGCTTAGTGTGTAAATTCACTCACATTCAAAACATTCACGTTTAAGTCGTGCAAAAGCACTTCGTACGTACCTTAGTGCGTACCATACTTGGTCTCTGGTCACGAATATGCTCCAGAGTGGCGGCGATGTCGATTTCCTTCACGCCTAAAACACACAAACAACCTATGAGCATGTGGTGCGTATGTGAAATCAAACAGCTAGAGTAATGAGGCGCTTACCTTTCGCCATGCGGTTAAGTACCATGTCAATAAGAATGTAGGTGCCGGTTCTGCCAGTTCCATCGCTGTTTGAAACATGAAACCAATTTAAATCATTTTCAATGATGACAGTAATAAAAAAAAAATGAATGTTTGACACATTGTAGTCGTTTACCTGCAGTGCACAATGATTGGGCACGAGCGTCCTCTGTAGCACTTGTTTACTTTTCTAAAAAATAGAAAAAGAATAGAAGAGAGAAAGAAAATGAAAAACTAAACGTTGTAATGAGCGTAACGGTCAGTTTGCTCAACCCTACAATTCATTCCTCTGTCGACACAGTGAGGCACCGAGCGACGCATGAGGCTGGGGAAGGAAGGGGGGAGAGAGGAGATGGAGCATCCGTTAAGCCTCACTCCTGCTGCACTCACACCTACCAATGATCATTTTTGTGACTATGCAACTGGACCCAGACTACTAGCTGCAAATCACAAAAATGACACTGGGAGGTGTGCTACGTCCAGGGACCTACCGATCTCCATCAGAGACAGAGAGAGTGACGGTGGTGGGAGGAGGAGGAGAGGAAGCAAGGGGTAAAACAGGGCCTGTGTCGAGCACAAACAGGGAAGGTCCAAAGTGCAAACACAATCGGGGAGAGGAACGAGGAAGGACTGAATTTTAAGGTAAAGAAAACATCCACAGATATTTAGGGAATCCAAGGTGTGAAGCAGATCCTCTTATTAGGGTGAGGAAAAACAGTAGGGAAAGTCTTCGCAGTGAGATAGATGTGGATAAGACACAGTGTGTATGGGTGTCTAAATTTGATCATTTAAATAATGATATTTTTAATAATTTGTTCAACTTCTGAATCAAAGCCACGTGGAACACCTTTGACCTTACACTATTAAGAAGAAACATTTTTGGATGTTTTTATTAACATTTTTTTGTTTGTATCATATTTTAGATATTGTTACATATGCTTTTAAATATTATATATCTTGTTTTTATTAACAAGATGTTACACATACTATGAAAGCCAGTTTCTGCCACTGAATTAAAAAAAAAGGTTATTGTGACTTTCTCACAATTTTGACTTTTTTTCTTAAAATTGCGAGAAATAAAGTCAGAATTGCAAGTTATAAAGTCCACTTTTGGAGGAAAACAAGACTGATATGCAAGTTTATATCTCAATTCTGAGAAAAAAAGTAAGATTTGTGAAATGTAAACAGAATTGTGAGATAAAAAGTAGAATGTTTTATGCAGTGGCAGAAACGGTCTTCTGTAATATACTATTACACAATAAATATATATACTCACTATGTTTATGTATACATATTTTGAAAAAATATCAGAAAACATACAAAGAAATAATAGCAACAAGCACATTTATTTGTCTCTTGCTGTTTTTTGACTAGTTATTAAGTCAACAAATCTTCAACATAGATATTCACAGGTGCACCTTTAATTTAACAGAATGCTTACTAAAAATTGTCTCACTCAATGTTAATTTTGTGTTCAATTTCAATTCGGACGTAACTTAGTGGAAATGTTGTTTATTCTGTAATTATCCATCAGTTTCCACCAGTTTTATCAATTCTAAAAGCAGATGTGAATATTATGTCACATGAATTTGCCATTATGTTCTCTATGAGAACATACCGAGCAAAGCGAGGCAAAAAAGATGCTGCCTCCAGCAAAATTTTATCCAGTGGTGCTGCTATTGGACAGTATTACTTGAAAATCTTCTGCACCAGTTTTATCAATATTAAGACTGGTTGCAAACATTATGTCATGTGAATTTGGCATTATGTTCCCAACGAGAACATACCAAGCTGCAAGGGAGGCAAAAAAATGCTGCCTCCCTGTGAAACTTTATCCAGTGGTGCTGCTATTGGACAGTATTACTTGAAAATCATTTGCACCAATTTTGTGAATATTAAGACCGGTTGCAAACATTATGTCACATGAATTTGGCATTATGTTCTCTATGGGAACATATCAAGCACAAGGGAGGCAAAAAAAGATGCTGCCTCCCTCTAAAATTTTATCCAGTGGTGCTGCTATTGGACAGTAAAACTTGAAAATCATTAACACAAGTTTTATCAATATAAAGAGCAGTTGCGAACATTATGCCACATGAATTTGGCATTATGTTCTCTATGAAAACATATCAAACACAAGCGAGGCAAAAAAGATGCTGCCTATCTCTGAAACTTCATTCAGTGGTGCTTCAATTTGGACAGTAAAACTTGAAAATCATTTGCACCAGTTTTACCAATATTAAGAGCAGTTGAAAACATTATGTCACATAAATTCGGCATTATGTTCTCTATGAGAGCATAGTGAGCACATTAGAGGCAAAAAAGATGCTGCCTCCCTCTGAAATTTTATCCAGTGGCACTTCAATTTGGTCAGTATTACTTGAAAATCATTCACACCAGTTTTATTAATATTAAAAGCAGTTGCAAACATTATGCCACATGAATTTGGCATTATGTCCTCTATGAGAACATACAGAGCTCAAAAGAGGCAAAAAAAGATGCTGCCTATCTCTGAATTTGCCATTATGTTCTCTATGAGAACATCTTGAACACAAGAGAGGCAAAAAAGATTCTGCCTCCCTCTAAAATTGTATCCAGTGGTGCTGCTATTGGACATATTACTTGAAACTCATTCACACCAGTTTTATCAATATTAAAACCGGTTGCGAACATTATGCCACATGAATTCAGCATTATGTTCTCTATGAGAAAATACCGAACACAAGGGAGGCAAAAAAGATGCTGCCTATCTCTGAAACTTTATTTAGTTGTGTTGCTATTAGACAGTAAAACTTGAAAATCATTTGCACCAGTTTTATCAATATTAAGACTGGTTGCAAACATTATGTCACATGAATTCGGTGTTCTCTATGAGAATATATCAAACACATAAGAGGCAAAAAAGATTCTGCCTCCCTTTGAAACCCTATCCACTGGTGCTGCTATTGGACAGTAAAACTTGAAAATCATTCGCACCAGTTTTATCAATATTAAGACCGGATGTGAACATTATGTCATATGAATTTGGCATTAAGTTCTCTGTGAGTACATATCAAACACAAGGGAGGCAAAAAGATGCTGCCTCCCTTTGAAATTTCATCCAGTGGTGCTACTATTGGGCAGGATTACTTGAAAATCATTCGCACCAGTTTTATCAATATTAAGAGCGGTTGTGAACACTGTCACATGAATTTGGCATTATGTTCACTATGAGAACATATCAAACACAAGGGAGGCAAAAAAGATGCTGCCCTCTATTATTTGAAAATCATTTGCATACTATTATCTTTTAGTAAATTTGTTTTGCTATTTCTGTATTGTCAATTATTTCCTCATCTGAAATTTTTGAGGAGCTACAACCTGATGCGAGTTGGTGTTGGGTTGTGGCAGTACCTGCGGAAATCCAGCAGGGGGCGTGTGGATGAGGGAATGCCTTGTGCAGGCCAGCTCAGCAAATGAAACTGGGTCAGAGTGCGCGTCTCTTGAGTCTGAACGTTCTTCAGGTAGAAACTACGAACCAAGAAGTCTTTACACCAGATGTGCTCAGATACAAGATTCACCTGAGACATACAAGAAAAAATAAGTAGTAAGGAGTAAAAAACTAAAACCCACAAGGGACTTTTAGGGCAGTTAAACTGAATGTTTCTCACCTCATAGATGTTGTACAAAGATGATCCTTCATCAGGCCAGTAACGTTCGCATTGTTTCTCTCCATCCTCCACTAAAGCGGTCATCATCACTATTACAGTACAGCCATTCTCCCATACCATCTAAATAACATGTGCACCAAAAAACAGTGTCAGTACACAAAGAATCATTTATATTATGCTATTATTCCATTTACAACCATTTACTAATCAGTTCATATTTGTTATAATATTTTGTTTTTTGAAAATATTTTAAAAATTTCTAAATTACTCTCAACATGTGCACTTTACCTGCCAGAAATCAGCAACAGTGTGTGGTAAAGGTCCTTGAGTTGCAATATAAGCAGGTAAACGTGGATCATGATCAATCTACAGGTAAAAACAGTAAAATGAAGACCCTTTCCTGTGACATGAACACATTTGCATTTTTTATAGAGAAACAAACATTTATTTATTCGTCATACATACTAGTGCTAACAGCAAATACTTTGCTTTGTTGTGGAATAAAGATTGTTGTTTCTTACTATAGTGCTGGCATTTATGTAGTCCTCTTTGGAGGGGTTGACCTCTGCCTTTAGTTTCACTCTCGAATGGTCATCTACAACATGAATGTTTTAATTAAACATACTAAAATTATATTTATATTTTCCAGTTATATTATGCCTTTTTTACCAGTGTATACTACTGTTCAAAAATTTGGGCTGATAAGATTGAACGTTTTTAAAAAGTTTTCTTATGCTCACCAAGGCTGCATTTATTTGATCAAAAACACATTAAAAACTGTAATATTGTGAAATATTATTACAATTTGATATTAACTGCTTTGTATCTTATTATATTTTAAAATGTAATTTATTCATGTGACATCAAAGCTGAATTTTCAGCATCGTTATTCCAATTTTAAGTGTCACATGATCCTTCAGAAATCATTCTAATGTTGATTTGCTGCTCAAAAACAGTTCTGCTTAATATTTTGTGCACACTGCTACATTTTTTCAGGATTCTTTGATGAACAGAAAGTTCGAAAGAACAGAATATACATTATAAATGCTTAATGTATAAATCACTTTTGGTCAATTTAATGTGTCCTTGCTGAATAAAACAGTTTACGTTCTTACTGTTAAATCTTAATGTATTTTGAAAGGATGAGATCACTGAAATAAATACTTTGTAAAAAAAGGCACATTGCTCTTACAGGGCACAAAGTCAGGATAGCGGTTCTTCTCCATGTTGCTTTCAGACTGGGCGATAGAGACAGAGCTCGGCTCAGCCTGGTACGAACACAGAGCCTCCCACTCTTTCTGCAAACGGTCCTTATTCTTCAAATGGTCCTCCATATATGCCTGAACAACAGAAATGGATTTGAAGCATTCCACTGACTGCTCATGAAATGCCTATTTTGCTTCTATGCAATTAATAAACAACTTGACATTGCAAAAAGACTCCAGATTAGACTTCAGGACGCAACTTAAGCCTCAGAACTGACTTATATAAGACAAGAAGACACAAAACTCTAATCTTTCCTTAAATTTGCAGCAGTTTTGTGCATGTTTAAATATAGATTTGATTTGTGCAAGCAGGTACTGCAACCTATTTACTCATATATGCTGAACAGTTAGAAATGCTAGTGCAATAACTCCTGTTAATTTGAGTATCTCACTTTTTATAGCACATATGAAGTCTGAAGTATCATTTGTGTGTGTAAAATGCTTTTGTAGCTGTACCAGTATCATGTGTCCGGTAGAGATGTCCATGTTGGACTGCGCAGGCTCTTCACTCCATGACGGTGTGCTGCTGTGAGAGCTGGGACTGTGCTGCGGTCCATCGCTGAACTGAGACGACACACTGCTGACTCGAGATGTGTCGGTCCCCCGTCGACCGCCTGGCTCCGGACGAGTGAACGATGACTTGGCTGCCATGTGCTGGCGACACAGCTCCTGAGAGACACAGGAAAACCTTATCATTGTTGCATGAGCATTAATGTTTTAAAATTACATTTTCAGATCAATAACCATCAGTGTTAATGTAGAGTTACTAATATCACTAATACTCAATGTCAAATGAATTCTACTTCAAATAAATGTTGTTCTTTTGAACTTTATATTCAAATAGAAGATAATTAATGTTTCTTGAGCAGCAAATCAGCATATTAGACTGATTTCTGAAGGATCATGTGACACTGAAGACTGCAGTAATGATGCTGAAAATCCAGCTTTGAATCACATCAATAAAATATATTTTAAAATATATTCAAATAGAAAATAGTTGTTTTCAAATGCCATAATTTTTTACAGTATTACTGCTTTTGATCACTAAATGCAGCCTTGGTGAGCAATCAAAAGACCCCAAAAGCATTTAAGGCTCCTAAAAAAGATTGTTAAAATATTTTATTCATTATGCAATATTTTATGTGCCATTTTATTGTTTTTTCCCCTTTCTATGGAATGTATTTTTGCATTTTTTAATTCTTTTATGGTCACATTTAATTAAAAGCAGCAGAACTGCTTGCAAATTTGTTATTTAATGTTTCTTGAGCAGCAAATCAGCATATTAGACTGATTTCTGAAGGATCATGTAACACTGAAGACTGCAGTAATGATGCTGAAAATCCAGCTTTGAATCACATCAATAAAATATATTTTAAAATATATTCAAATAGAAAATAGTTGTGTTAAATTGTAATATTTTTTCACAATATTACTGCTCTTGATCACTGAATGCAGCCTTGGTGAGCAATCAAAAGACCCCAAAAGCACTTAAGGCTCCTAAAGAAGATTGTTAAAATATTTTATTCATTATGCAGTATTACATGTGCCATTTTATTGTTTTCCCCATTTCTGTGGAATGTATTTTTGCATTTTTTTGTAATGCTTTTAGGGCCACATTTAATTAAAAACAGCAAAACCGCTTGCAAAATTGATGATATTTAATGTTTCTTAAGCAGCAAATCAGCATATCAGAATGATTTCTGAAGGATCATGTGACACTGAAGACTGCAGTAATGATGCTGAAAATTCAGCTTTGAATTACGTCAATAAATTACATTTTAAAATATGTTAAAATAGAAAACAGTTGTTTTAAATTGTAATGATTTTTCACAATATCGCTGCTTTTGATCACTGGATGCAGCCTTGGTGAGCAATCAAAAGACCCCAAAAGCATTTAAGGCTCCTAAAAAAGATTGTTAAAATATTTTATTCATTATGCAATATTTCATGTGCCATTTTATTGTTTTCCCCTTTCTATGGAATGTATTTTTGCATTTTTAAGTCTTTTAGGGTCACATTTAATTAAAAGCAGCAAAACTGATAATATTTAATGTTTCTTGAGCAGCAAATCAGCATATTAGACTGATTTCTGAAGGATCATGTGACACTGAAGACTGGAGTAATGATGCTGAAAATTCAGCATAGAATCACATCAGTAAATTACATTTTAAAATATATTCAAATAGAAAACAGTTGTGCCATTTTATGGTTTTCACCCTTTCTGTGGAATGTATTTTTGCATTTTGTAATGCTTTTAGGGTCACATTTAATTAAAAGCAGCAAAACTGCTTGCAGAATTGATGCTATTTAATGTTTCTTAAGCAGCAAATCAGCATGTATTTGTGTGTTTTTAAACTATACCTGGTAATCAAAGTGGGTTTCCGCACCGGCTTCTGGTCCCAGACCCAATTTGCCAGAGGCTAACTGACGGGCGTGGTGTCGGAGACAGGCGATCGCCAGAGCGACTAACAACACCGTGCCCACACATGCCATGGCCACCATTGTCAGGACGACCCCACGCGAACCCTCCCCTACACGTGTGGCCTGGGGCAAGCCACGCCCCTCGCTCCTCTATGACAAGGGAGAAAAAAAGAAAAAGACAAATATAGGAAACATGAGACAACATATTACAAAAAGGCAGGGGAAAACATGGAAATTAAAATTTGAAACATTTCAGAGATCGCTTTCATTAAATAAAATGAAGATGCAGCATTGTGTGGTCTCTCTGGCACAGGACAGTGTCTTCCCTACACTCCCTCGTCCCTCTTTTGTCTCTCTCTGTGTTTGTGTAAACAAGTCGGATGTCATCATCGACTACTAATTACCCTGGCAACCCAGTCGCACACGCACAGCCACGTGCCACCCTGAAATAATTAGAAAGTCACTGACCCGCCCGCCCCGCTGAATAATTACCAGCGAGTAAACAATTAAGGAAATCCCCCACACAATGCCGGGTCAATCACTCTGAGGGGATCTCTCGCACACTCTCATTTAGTTTTATTCCATCTCTCTCCCTCCGGTTTTCCACACTCTGTAGTACTTATAGCACAAATCGAGAGAAGCAGAAAACGAATAGATGCAATGATTGTTGATGTCATGCAGCCGCCGTCCCAGCCCTCTGCCCCCGTGTCTCCAACCCCTGCCTGTTGGTGTTGCCATGGTGTCTGGGAGCCTCAGCAGGGGAGAACAGGCCGTAGCGCTACCATGGCAACAACAGAATGCTCAATGTAATCCATGGCCATCACGGTGAGCAAAGGAAATGAGAGACGAGAGCAGAGGAAATATGCCATTGTCAAAACGCCTACATTATTACGTTGAAGAATATGCGGCGTTATCTACAGAAACCACCTTAGTACGTAATGCTTGCTGGCACATCTTTTTAATCCATGTGCGTTCTAATCCTTACCTTTGGGTGGTATTATTTTGGTATCATTGTATGTTATAGTATAGGATAATGTTAAATGTTTTACTACAATTTTTCAGATAAGAGAATATCCTCTGTACTAAAATAAATTAAGCCCCTGTAAGACGTAAATGCATAATCACACAACTGCACTCGGTGAGGTAAATGTATGCTCAATATATGTCATTAATAATGAAATTTACACTAAAATGAGAGGGTTAGTTCACCCAAAAATGAAAATTGTGTTAATGTTAGTTAATTAATTACCCACCCTTGTGTCGTTCCAAACCTGTAAGACCTTCGTTCATCTTCGGAACACAAATTAAGATATTTTTGATGAGATCTTGTTCAAGGCCCTGAAAGGTAATAAGGACACGGCACTCTTTGAAGAGACGAAATTGTTGAATAAAGTCGTTATTTATGTTTTTTTTTTTTGCACACAGAAAATATTCTTGTAGCTTCATAAAATTACAGTTGAACCACTGATGTCTCATTGACTATTTGAACAATGTCCTTACTACCTTTTTGGGCCTTGAACATGTCAGTTGCACTGCTGTCTGTGCAGGGTCAGAAAGCTCTCGGATTTCATCAAAAATATCTTAATTCGTGTTCTGAAGATGAACAAAGGTCTTATGGGTTCGGAACAACATGAGGGTGAGAATTAATAGTTTTCATTTTTTGGGTCAAATAACCCTTTAAGATGACTAACAATACATAATCACACAACTGCACTTGCTCAGGTAAATGTATGCTTGATTTATATAATTAATAACTAAATTCATACTAAAATAAACTACAGCTTTTGTAGGACTTCAGGATAATAAAAAAATACATAATCACACAACTGCACTTGCCCATATTAATGTTTGCTCAGTTTTGGTCATTAATACCTAAATTGTCATTTATAACCAGAAGTAATATTACTTGTTTCCAGAATATCAATTAATATTGGGCATGAAAATAATTCTGAAAATGTACAAAATGAGCAGGAACTTATTTCCTTTCAGTTAAATTATTTCAAATAAATTATTTTAATTCCTGCATTGTATTAAAATATATGCCTGTCAACTGTAGCTGATCAAAGTATTATTGTAATTTATTGCATAATGTTTAATATTTTATAATATTTGACATTTCAGATAAACTATATGGCTCTCACATCAACCAAAGCTGATCAAAAAATGTGACCCTGGACCACAAAACCAGTCATAAGGGTCAATTTTTTGAAATTGAGATTCATACATCATCTGAAATCTGACCGAGATATAACTATTTGAAAATCTGAAATCTGAGGGTGCAAAAAAAAATGAAAGTTCATAGCAATGCATATTACTAATCAAAAATTAAGTTTTGATATATTTAAGGTAGGAAGTTTACAAAACATCTTTGTGGAACATGATTTTTACTTAATATCCTAATGATTTTTGGCATAAAATAAAAATCAATAAACTTGACCCAAACAGTTTATTTTGGGTTATTGGTACAAATATACCCGTGCTACTTTAGACTGGTTTTGTTGTCCAGGGTCACAAATATTTTAATTTAGTGCATAATGCTCAATATTTAATAATATTTCAATGAATCTACATGGCTCTTACATTAAGAGCCATGTACATTAAGAGCCATGTAGTATCAAATTTTTTTGATCAAATCAAATGATTTTAATTTAGTACATATTGCTCAATACTTTTAATAATATTTTAATTATTTCAATTAAACTATATGGTTCTCACATCAACCAGCTGATCAAAGAATTATTAATTTAATGTCCAGCCCTCAATATTTAATATTTTAATGATTTCAATCAAATAACAATTTTAAAATTGCTGTAAACAATTGCAAATTATCTGAATACAACTAAACAATTTTTTGAGATGTTTTTATTATATGATGAAGCTTTTTACTGTTAGTCACTTTTCTGAAAAATGTTTCAAAAGGCTACTATAATTGTTAATCGCCTCCTGAGGGATTAATAAAGTTGTAAACTAAAAAAGGGTAGCACTTTACAATTAGTTAGGTACATTAGTTAACATGAACTAAAAATATACAATATTTCTACAGCGCTTATATATCTTAATGTTAATGTCAGAATTTACTAATACATTATTAAAATCACAAGTTGTGTTTGTTAACATTAGTTAATGCACTGTGAACTAACATGAACAAACAACGAACGACTGTATTTTATTAAGTAACATTAACAAGGATTGATATATAGTGTAATAAATGTATTGTTCGTTGTTCGTTCATTTTAACTAATGTTAACAAATGACATCTTATTGTAAAGTGTTACCAAAAAACCTTTCCATGTGGAACAAAATGGAAAAAAATGCAACACAAACTTCTAAAAACCTATTCTTACACTGGCTATAATTTTCACACAGGCCCCACTGGTTTTTCTGAGAAAGTGGAACAGACCTTTAGGCTGACACCTCACCAGCATCTGAACAGGCTCTGCAGCCGTTAGAGCTGAGCTAGCAAAAGAAAAAGATTGAGTGAATGAGCACTTAAGTCTGGCCACAAAGAGGTCAGGACGCTTTCCCTTCTTTTCTGTCCTTTCTCGAAATTCATCAACCATTTTTCCCCCTCGCTCCCTGTTCTCCTCACACCCACTCTCTCTCTCTCCGTTCCTCACACGTTTCATTCTGTCCCTCTTGTTCCCACTCAAATTCGGCCTTTTCTCCTGAAAAGCTAGAAGAATGTTCTGGAGGAGAGACTGAAGGAGGTGGAAGGAGGGGAGGGGGAGGGGGCGGTGAAGCGAGGGTGCGCGACTGGACAGAAGGACAATGGGGGAGGAGATAAAGGGTGTGGGGCGCCTCACCTGCTACTCCAGAGAGGCCCCGAAAGGAAGACTGACAGGCTTTTAGAATGGAGCACGGGAGCAGGCAGGAAAAATGAGCTGGTTTAGGACAAGAGGACAAAGGCCCCCCAAGGTCTGAGAGGGGCAGGCGGAGAAATGAGGAGGCAGAGAGAAAGCAGGAGAGATTGCAAGGGAACGAGAAAGTAAAACTCTGCACAGGAGGGGTAAAAGGGGTCCGGAGAGGGAGATACGTGAGGAATAACCTCACGACGTGCTTAAAGAAAACATATCACAACACATACATGTCGCCGCGAATACAAATGCGCATTTGAATCACAATAAGCTGTTGGCCGAGGAAGCATAATTCAAACATCTGTTCCTCAAGAAGCGGGAAAATAGGATTCAGGGTCCCAGGACCCCTCTGCCGTTCCCCATGACCCCGCTGACATCCACCGAGCCCTTTGACCTCATCCACAAAAAAAGGAGATACACACACACACAAACACACACGTACGGCTGTGTGTGCGCTTGTTTGTTTTGGAAGATCCTGAGGGCAAAGATCACCAAGAGCTTCGCACTCTGAATCACAATAGGCAATTCAAGCACGGCCCGAGTCAGATAAGAAGCACCGACCGTCTCCGAGGCTCTCGGTGATCTAAGATTTCATCAGTCCGTCTGTCCCATTATGTATCTTCTGCTCCATTCACTCGCTGTGAATTGATTTCACAATTCAGCAGGACTCTGCTGTTATCTGATAGAGGCGTTCAGACTATGACTCGTCAGAATTCTCAGCGCTGTCGTCGTCTCGCTGCCTCTACATTGCACAGCAGAAGGTGTGCGGTTTTCATTAAGTTTTCTCTAAAAAACCTTTGGAGAGTTGTTTAAGACGAATGATTTTTCTCTCCCTTGCATGTTTCAGTACATTCCCACCAGCTGTTATTTACAAGTAATATTTGAAATAGCATTCTAGATGGAAACGATAAACACTATAAGGGTAAGCAATGAAATGCATTTTAAGGTAACATGAAAAATGTACATCCAGTCACTCAATGAGTGATTTTAGCAGTATGTGATGAAAACATTTTATGCAATAGCACTTTTTTACGACCTTGCAATAATATCCAATAAGTACACGAAACCAAGAGAAATAGTATGAACTTTGGTGCACCTGCAATGACTACAAACGGATTACATCATCTCACTCATCCAGCCTGCTCTGCCTTGTTACCACAGCAACCGGTCCACCTGACATCACCATTCAAGAGCATAATTCTTAAAAATAGAATTTAACAAAAATCTTTCATCAAACGCATACATATATACCTCACGCGTCCAGCGCATGGCTCACATTCATAAGTGTGCCAAGCTGTATAACACTAAAAATGTGAAGTGAGATTAAATACATGTGGTTAATTGTTATTTTAATTGTAATAAAACAATTCTCACTATTAAGTAGTTACTTATTAGCATGCCTATTATTAACATATTGGCTATTATAAAGCACCTATTCTGCATGACCATATTCTACATCCCTAATCCTGAACTTAACAACTACCTTACTAACTATTAATAAGCAGCAAATTAGGAGTTTATTAAGTCAAAAGCTGTAATTAATGGTTTGTTAATAGCGAGAACGGCACCTTAAAATAAAGTGTAACCTAATTTCTAGTGATTTTTAGTCTTAGCATACTTTTTCAAATAGTAAAAGACACATTTAAATATTTTAATTCTGTTATTATGGTAAGATATGATGACACAGATGCTAAAAAAATGTGTTTTAAGCTAATGAATGAATATTTGTATCAAATAGTTTATATACAGTTTATATATGTAGACAATTCATTTATTCTGACTTCTGAAAACTGGAGAGAGAGAAAAATGTAATACCTTCTTATAAGTTTAGTCTAGTTTAGTGTTGTTTAGTAACTAGAAAGTAGAAGTTTGACTAGTCAATGTGCATTTGATTTATACAACTGATAAACCCTACAATATATACTGTACAAAACACTTAAAATACAGCATTATTCATATCTGTGTCATTAACCGATATTGTATTTTAAGGAGTGTATGGGTGTGCAAAAGAAAAAAAAAACAACATTTTTTGAGATCATTTTTTAAAAATTGTATATTGCATTTTTTACCTTTTTTTAACTTATACAAGGGAAGGAGAAAAAATATGTTTTGAAAAATATTTATAAACTATACGAAATGTATATATTATACATACTTAAATTTAATCTGACAAATCAGGACGCATGGTTAATGGCATCAGTACGTTGATCGATTATTAAAGCGATAAGTAGCTTATGTCTATATGCACACACTTTTTTACATTATTCCTATCATTTTAAGCACAAACGTCCAAAAAAATACACATCTTAGCATTTAAATCGTACATAAAGGCCTACAGCATGAGTAATCTAGAATGAAGCAGAACTCACCGGCACACATCCCGTGTGCTCTCTGGACGCTCAGACCGTATACCTCTTTACATCACACGCGGGACCATCTTCGATCTCACATTTTCAAGCCTCCTCACAGTCCGAGCATCCCCGGTCAGACAACTTAAGTACGTAAGCAAAGTAGCCGGCGGTAAACGTTTCAGAGCTGAGAAACCAAAACGGAGGGAAAGAGTGGCATACGTGTAGTGCCGGAGCGCAAAGGTAAATGAGTGAAAATAAATGGGAAGGACAAGAAAAGGGAGGGGAGAGAGAGAATGTGCCTCCCCGAGAGCTGTGTCCGACTCGTATGAAGGCCTCGCTGCCTCTCAGCCCCATTCAACCAATGCCGCCACTTGTCACATCAAACGTCGTTGCCGTAGCGACAGCTCCACATGTTGCTGATGGTGAAATGCTGGGGTGGGGGGTGGTATTGATGCCCTGGATAGGTCGTCCGTGAGAGAGGGAGAGAGAGAGAGAGAGAAAGGAGGGGGAAAAAATGGGCCGAAAGCAACAGGAGCAGGAGGGGGTACAACGAATGGGGTGTAAGGAAAGTGCCATGGGCCCAAAAAGGGGTTTGTAAGTAATATGGTTTGGCAAGGACACAAACACTGAGCCTTCACATCTGGAATAACCGTACGACAGAAGATATATGAGATCACACAAGCTGGGGACAATACGGGTAATGTACCCTGACAAAGATTTATAGAATAATAAGTGTGTAAATTGACACGAATAATAAATATGCTTTAAGATGGATACACACTACCAGTCAAAAGTTTTTGAACAGTAAGATTTTTAATACTTTTTTTAATAAGTCTCTTCTGCTCACAAAGCTTGCATTTATTTGATCCAAAGTACAGCAAAAACAGTAAAAAAAAAATTAAATATTTTTACTATTTAAAATGTAATTTAAATAGTAATACATTTTTAGCATTATCACTCCAATCACATGATCCTTTAGAAATCATCCTAATATTCTGATTTGCTGCTCAAAAAACGTTAATTACTATTATTATCAATATTTAAAACAGGATTCTTTAATGAATAGAAAGATCCAAAATCAGCATTTATTTGAAGTAAAAAGCTTTTGTAACATTATGCACTATAATACTGAAAAGCTTGGGGAAAGTAATTATAGAAATGAATACTTTTATTTATCAAGGATGCTTTAAATTGATCAAAAGTGATGATAAAGACATTTATAATGTAACAAAATATTTTTATTTCAGATAAATGCTGTTCTTCTGAACTTTCTATTCATCAAAGAAACCTGAAAAAATTCTACTTTAGGTGTTTTCAACATAATAATAATAATAAATCTTTTTAAGCAGCAAATCAAAATATTAGAATGATTTCTGAAGGATCATGTGACTGGAGCAATGATGCTAAAAATTCAGTTTTTAAATCAATAGCTTGAAATAAATTACATTTACATTTTAAGATATATTCAAATAGAAAACAGTTATTTTAAATAGTAAAAATATTTCAGAATTTTACTGCTTTTGCTGTACTTTGGATCAAATAAATGCAGACTTGGTGAGCAGAAGAGACTTCTTTAAGAAACATTAAAAATATTTTGAGTGGTAGTGTGTTTTAAGCTGAAAATGATTTAATCCAATAAATATAAAAGTCCTAGGGTGCATTTGAAAACAGTTCACCCAAAAATGAAAATTCGTTCCAAAACTGCTTCTGTTGAACACAAAAGAAGATATTTTGAAGAATGTTGGTGACCAAACAGCTGCTGGTCCCCACTGACTTTCATAGTATGGAAAACTATGGAAGCCAATGGGGACCAGCAACCCTAAATATCTCAGGGAGAGTAAATGATGACAGAATTGTAATTTTTGGGTGAACTATCCCTTTAATAAGATTTCAGCGCAATCTCAGTGGGAGTGCTGAAAGGGCACTGCAGTGTATGTCACCGTGGGACGTAAAAACTTTAATTCATTAAAGAAGAGAAGCGAAGTAAAGAAAGAGACTCACAGAGAGAGAAAGCAGCACAGAGAGACAAAACAGCCAAAGCAGAAAAGCATTTATCCCCATAAAAGGCGGACAAAAAACAGTCAGGTGCAAGCAGGTCTCATTACTGAGGCAGAGAGAGAAAATTATAAGATAAAGGACAGGGAGAGCGCACACACACTCGCTCACTCGCCCGTACACCGTGCACTTCACAGCAAAGAAAGTGTCACAGCCCACAATAGAACAAGAAAGAATAATTAAAAATATGAGCAGCCGGATGCAACAAAAGACATTATTCTGCATTCAAGGGCCTGCAACAGCTGTACAAAGTGAAAGGGGAGTGAGCGAGGGAGAGCAGAACGCCTCAATATGCACCGAGCACAAAAGCCACCCAAGAAAGTGGGGGAGAGGGGGAGAAAGGGATGGGGAGGGGTCAAAGGCAGAGGTAACAAAAAGAGAAGGGCCAAAAGAATGGCAGAGGGGAGAATGGCATGGGACAAGAAGAGAAAGAACGAGCGAGGGAGAGAAATGAGGCACAGCGGGAAAAAACGCAGGAGGATTTGAGACAGGCGAGCGGTACAGTGGGGACAGTCCGAGATGAACGGTGACGATTTCAAAAACATTTCGTTTCAAACGCCCTCCTTGTTCGGTTCAGTATTAAACGCCAAAGTGATTCATGAGAACCGGGAATTATATCTCGGCGCGTGATCTGTACATAATAGATGGACGAAACTCTACAATCTATGAATTTCAATGAGAACGCTCCCTGTTTGGTTGATGAGGGTGGTTATGTAGAGAATAATGACCTGTGTGGCCAATTCTGTTGCTGAGTGACAAGAGAGAGTGCCTCATTATACCAACCAGTTCCCATAATCGCTAATCTATAGACCTGCTGATCACAGTGAATGTGTGGGTTTTGCAGTTTGCAGTTGGAGAACATAAAAATGGGACGAGCATACCTCTCCCACTCCAGTCTGGATGATTTTCAATCCTGTCTCACCCTCGAGGAACTTCTTCTCAGCTACTGCAATGTAAAGACAATAAACGGTATAATCAAAAAAGTGCCTGGTCATTCTTTTTCTTTTTCATCTAAGTTAACGGTCCAAGCGAGAGGGCTTGTCACTCACCGGCTTTATTGGCCACGTCCTCTGCGCTGAGATTAAGAGAGTTCTGTCGGATCCTGAACGTCAGGGCCGACCCCACCACGCTGCAGAGACAAGCGGACGATAGATTGCGTTGTCTTTTATTCTCACCCTTTATTCACTAATCTATCAGTCTCTCCATCTACTAATGCAAACACACACACACTTCACCTAATGTTGATGAAACTGCTCGTGGAGAGATGGATTCTCTCTGCCAGGGTCTCTAGGAGTTTCACCCCATCATACAGACTTAAAGGACTGGAGGGAAAAACACAGGAAAACGTACATTTGTTTTATTTTGAGTGTTCAGCACAAATAAATTATAAGAAGTCATTTGAAGAAACATTCAGCTATATTAACACAAATATAATTTCAGGAAATCTTTAGAGACACACGCCATGTATTTCAAGAAGAAAAACTGACTTTGAATCAGTTTCCTTTTAATTTCTAGTCAATTATACACTACCAGTCAAAAGTTTTTGAACAGTAAGATTTTTCATGTTTTTAAAGAAGTCTCTTCTGCTCACAAAGCCTGCATTTATTTGATCCATATTGAATATATTTTAAAATGTAATTTATTCCTGTGATTTTAAAGCTGAATTTTCAGCATCATTACTCCAGTCTTCAGTATCACATGATCCTTCAGAAATCATACTAATAAGCTGATTTGCTGTTTAAGAAACATTTATTATTATTATTATTTGATGAATAAAAGATTCACAGAAATCTAAAATTATAATAATGTTACAAAAAAAGTCTATTTCAGATAAGAGCTGTTTTTTCTGAACTTTTTTTCTGAAAAATTACTCAGCTGTTTTCAACATAATAATAATAATTGTTTTTGAGCAGCAAATCAGAATTTATAATGATTTCTGAAGGATCACATGACTGGAGTAATGGTGCTAAAAATTTAGCTTTGAAATCACAGGAATAAATAACATTTTAAAATATATTTAAATAGAAACCAGTTATTTAAACTAGTAAAAATATTTAAAAATGTTACTGTTTTTGCTGTACTTTGGATCAAATAAATCCAGTTTTGATGAGCAACAGAAAATTTTTTTCTTTTAAAAAAACATTTAAAATCTTACTGTTTAAAAACTTTTGACTGGTAGTGTGAAAAAGCATAGAATAAATTATTGCTAACAGAAAATTTTAATTTGAATGCAGATTAGATTTAATGTAGTCACATTAAATATTCCCTGACAAACCTTGCCAATCATTTTTATAAAAAATGACTTTTTGGGCATTTCAAGTCATAATTACATAAATTATTTAAAAAGAAATTTTTTTTAACAATTTACTGATGAAATATTTTGAAAGTAAGCATAAAAAGCAAAGATAAATCAACTACAATTTTTTTAATGACTGTTTAATGACAATTTAAAAATTCCCTGCTATTTTCATGATTTCCATAACCATGGGAATACTGTGTTATTCAAATGGTCATCATTTTGTTTCTTTACATTCATTACTTTTAAAGCAGGAAAGAAAAACTCTCCAGTAGTTAAAAATCAGTCTTTTGTACTGTACTCTTAGACAAAAAAACACTAAGAAATAACACTAACACTAAGTGTAATAACACTAATACTAAATAATACTAATACTAAGAAAATTGCCTTTTTGTAAAACCCAGAGGAGGAAGACCCATCACTTCCACTGAGCATTAATGACTGTGTCTAAAGTGATCAGGAATCTGCCATCTATAACTCCAACACAGTAAATTCAGGTGAATGATCTGTATTGATCTGAGCATTAAAACCCTAAACGTTTTAGGAGCTCCTACCTCTGATTAGTGACAATGTAGCCATATTCCTCTCTGGTGCTGGTCCCATCCTTAGCGGTTTTCAAGATGTTAGAAGTTTTCTCTTTTAAACCCAGGTCTTTTGCTGACAGGGTGGGCCCCACAGTGCTCCCACTGTCTTCCTTAGGCACAGTCGCAGGGGCTGGTGTGGATGGGGGCTGAGTAGGGGCCTGCTGGTATGTCTGGGTAGAAGGCAGCGCTAAAACAGGTAAGTGGGGTTTGGCTCCTTTTTCTGTCACTTTATCACTGCCTTCTACAATCGTCTGTCGAGGAAAAAAAGCATTGTGTGTACATAGTGCAAATAATTCAGATTTTATGAACCTAAAAATGCAATGTGAAGCTAATTAATCACTCCTTTTTCATGCTTTCTGATAAGTGACAGTGTTACTTATAATTAGATGACTCACTATGCATTAAAAGCAATGTTAAAAAAAAATCCTAGTGAAAGTGTTACTTTCTTTTAGCATTTAGGTGAATAATTAGACTGCAAATCTGCATCTACCTCTTTCACCGTGACTGTCCCTGGGGATTGATCTGAGGAACACAAAGATATGAAAAAACATCACACAGTGTTTTTGTCCCACAAATAATCTTAATGATATTACAGTAAAACTCTGGAATGCATAAGACCTAAGTCTGTCAATAAAATGTATTAGGACCATAACATTTTATGATTCAAGCAGTGTGACAATGCATATGTCTAAATGCATGACATAAGTACATTGTGCATATTGTGATGTTACTCTATACCTGCATTCTCCATGTTTTGCAGCAGCTGTAACACTAGAGTGAGTCTTTTTATCTGCTGAGGGCTCAGGTCTCGTGGGTCCACCCCAAAACTCTTTAACAGGTTGGCCAGCTGTGCCAGTGTATCATCTATAACACAAATATTAACAGACGAACAAAATAAAAACATCAGCACAGACCAACTCTAACAACTGAAAAATAAATGCATATTTATATTAAATGAAATGCTACATTTACACATTTACTTATTCAAAGCAACTTACACTGGATTCAAAGTGCACATTTTACAAGCATTTTCTAGGATTTAAAACATGACCTTAGTGTTACTTATACCAAAATCTCTACAGGAATCCTAGTTTTGCTAAAAAAATGTATCTGATTATACTGGCTCTCTAAATATAAGTTTAAAGTACACATCATTTGAATCCATTCAAAACTAAAAATAGGAAAACATGCAGACTTCAATAGTGAATTGTTTACTATGACATCATCTGAAGCGGTACTCACCATCAAGTCCAGCAAGAGAGCTGTAGTCCTGAGGGACTTTCTTGTTGTTGCGCTGGGCTGAGCTGGGCTGTTCCTGTAGGGTGTAGTCCTCTCCATATTCCAAGGGAAAATCTAGATCTTCATAGTATGGGGCGGCAGGGAGGGCTGCTGCCCCCCTGTGGCGGAAAGAGGGTTGTGCGGAGGAGAGGTAGAGAGAGACGGCATCTTCCAGGAGCTGACGGTCTCTGTCTCTTTGCTGGGCTCCAGCTCGAGGCGGGGGTCTCTGGTATCCCATGCTGGTGTGAGGATGGAGAGAATGGCTCATGTCCTCCTGTTAAGAAACAATGAGAGAAATATATATAAAATGATAAGATAAATCTGTGTTTGGCTTTCTAAGCTACTTAAAAAAAAAAGAAAAAGAGTTTTACTTGTAGGTATGAGTATGGGTCCATTGGTAGGGCTTGCATCCGGAGCGAGGAGGACTGGTGGGGGTCTAAGACCATGTAATCCATGTAGCTCTGAGCTGGCCCAGGTTCAGAGTTTGAGCTGGAATAGATCTTCTTAGCTGCAGGCTGTGGCGGCCTAAAAAAAAATCAGTCAATAAGATTAAATCTAATACAAGAGATCAAACATCTGAGGTCTGAGAGACCTCTGAAATCAAGTTTTCCAGCAGCAATAACACACACTCAAAGGAACAGTTGAAAAATAAGAAATTACTTTCTCATCCTCCTGCTGTTTCAACCCTGGATGACTGTCTTTTTTCTTGTGTAACAAAAGGAAAAATTGAGGAGATTTTTTTTTTTCATTTATATTAATAGACCTTTTAAGCACCATAAAGTATTATAGATCTTTTACATAAGTACAACATAGAAGTCTGTGCAGCATCTAAGACGTCTTCTAAAGCCATTTGTGTGAGAAACACAAAAATCCTGATATCTGCCAGAGCTGATGGATTTGAGTTTGAGCTCTGAGTTGTGGTAGTTTTTGACTCTACCCACTTTGCTTTCTGTCAAGTGTCTATTTCACTTCACAAATAAAGGCAAAAATGCCAGAATTTTTTTTAAAATGAAAATCTTGACATCCACGCTAACTCTACTGTGAAAATTCATGAGGGAAGTGGCAATTCATGAATGAAATGATTTTTTAAACTGATAAAGTGTTTAAACAGTCTGAAAAATTAATCAAAGAATCAGACTGATCTGGTCGTCAAGTTTAACTTGACTCATCCATTACCAGTTATCTGAAGGAAAGAATACTAATGAATATAAATTTTAGTGCATGTCTCTTTAAATGATAATGAGCTACTGCTCACCCTGCCCCTCTCTTCCACATTTTGTGTATTTGGTGGCCCATTGCTATTAAAAACAAAACTAATCAACTGCGTCTCCAGTGGCTCCAGACTCTTATGTTCACTTTTACATCCGACTACAAAACACCTGCATTGCTTACAAGACTGACACTACAGCTGCTCAAGCACAGAGTAAATGGCGTGCAACGTACATCTGGCTGAGGGAGGAAATATGCTAATGGGTAATTCCATGCAAAGGTCAACCTTACCATGAAAAAACAGTTTTTACCAAAGGTTTTTACTATATTAATTGCACAGATGTCAAAATTTGGTTCAAATATCCATGTGAGGTCTCTCTTAAAGTTGTTAAAGCATTTTTATTTTTAATGTATGATTTTCCATAGTCTGGTAAGTGCTATTTTCAGGCTTGTCACATCCGCACAACAGTACATATTCCTCATAAATAGACACATCAAAAATTAAAATTAAGTAACAATTATATGTTCTGTGAGGAGCCATCGCTTTTCTATTTGTTGGGTATTATTGCGACTGGTTTGTGCATTTTAATTCGCAGAAATCCTACAAAGTATGTAGTCTCTCAAAAACGGTGTCCTTTTTTTGTCACATCCATAACGCATAATTATTTTCCTTTTTTAACATAGAAAACTTGTGCATGGACTGATATTTTTCTGATGTTTAGACTATCAACAAGGCCTTATTAAAATATAAACAGATGGTTTGGTATATTGGTAACACATACATTCTCTAAGCATTTACATGTCACATCCACAATGCAAAATGTCACATCCATAATGCTGGATTTGCCCTAATACGGGTCACTCCGTCAGCAATTGTGGGCAGAGCCTGAGCAGTATGACATCATACTGCTCGGAAAATCAAAACACCATAATAATTGAGACTGTTTAGGTTTTTGGGGGATTAAAAAAAGAGTTAATTTTTTGGTTGGTAAAACACATTTATAGGTAAACACTATGTAAAAGTTCATTCTATTTCCCTTTAAAGGAGTCATCGGATGCAGAACTTCTTTTACATGTTGTTTTATAGTGTACACAACCACCCTATAATGATAAAAATCCACCCAGTGGTGTTTTTTAAAATCTTTATAAGTAATATTTTCAAATCAAGCCATTCTCAGCATCTTGTCACACAGACAAAGGCCACTCCCACGATAGTTGACTGACATGAACGTCTTACCTTAGACCCGCCCTGAGTGAGCTGAGTGAGCTGTAAAAACTCTGACCGCCATTGTTTTGACGCCAGTGCAGGGGAAGACAAGAATGTCTCCGACTGAGTTGTTCTGTTGTTGGATGTAATAATGACACAGAGGTCACCATTTACTTCCGACAACTGAGCTGCTGAAGATGGTGAGGATATACGTTACTTTCATTTATTAAGTAAATACGCTGATCCCTGAACTACCTAAATGCATCTGTGTTCGCGCGAACCATTCGTGATGCAGTTTCACCTACAGCAGAAGTGAGTATAAGGTTTTTTATGCATCTTTTCAAATCGCCTTTCCTAATAATGTGCTAGTTAGCAAGTTTCACGGCTAAAGGTGGCTAAATGCAGCTAAAGTAAACAGACCAGCTCCTCACCTCACAGAAGAGAGGGGCGGGGTGAGCAGAGCTCATTAGCATTAAAGGCATATGCAACCAAACGGCTCGCTCTGAAAAGGGCTGATCTTGACCAGGTAAAAAGGGTGTTTTTTACACTACCACTGAGAAAATTTAACCAAAGTATGTTAGAGACCTCTCATTAAGACCTTAAAGAATCATAGCAGCTTGTGGAAAATGAGCATCCAATGACCCCTTTAAAATTCACAAAGCTATTATGTGAATTCAACAAACTTAGAATAGTCTGCTTTTATGATACTTTTATGGTGTTTTTGAGCTCCAGAGTCCATTAACTGCAATCACACAGAAAAAAAATGGTCAGGGAGAAAAAAATGTTGCACTAAGGAAACAAAGTCATACAGGTTTGGAACAAAATGAGGGTGAGTAAATGATACTGCTCCTTTAAACTAAAAGCATTGTTTGTTCCTAGTACTCACTGTGCATTCTGGACCTTTTGTGTGCGTGTGTGAGGAATACGGCTCAGCTCCTTTGCAATGATGCGCTGGGTGATTTCATCCTGCCAGGAGAATCCTGTTCACAGGCACACAAATACCCACAACAGCACAAACAATGTAAGCATGTACATGTAAAGCAGTACATTATTACTTACACTATAGTACATGACTTCCCAGAGTCATTATTTCAGAAGTGAGTCAGCATGCATTGTGAGTGTGCTTTTTCTTGAAAACAAGTCTGAAACCTGAGATACCCAATCCTGTCGGCAATGCTTTGTTTGTTTGCCTTTAGTCTGTCCTAATCCTAATGAATAATATATTTCTTCATTATTTCATTTGATATTATACTATATTATGCTTTTCATACATACATTTGGACCTTGCACAGTCTATTAGATACAGCAGCAGATGACAGTACTTCTGTTCTAAAAACTGGTAATATAATGATTCAGAAAATAAGTTGAATATTAAAAATGTAGGAAATGTTTTGTTGTCAGTATCATATTAAAATCAATGTAACGTAATGTTGGAAAAAAAGGTTTGTTTTCATTATAAAATGTTTTTATATAAATTATTATTATTATTAATATATTATTATTAATTTATATAATATATAAATTATATTAGTATATAAAATTATGTTATTTCTATTTAAAATTAGCCAAATTTAATAAATTAACAGACATAAATTATGTTAGCAAATTGTTTAAATACATTTTGCACATTTACATTTGAATGTTTACTAGCCATTGAATACAAGTATACCAGTGAGTTTAAATGCGAGGGGTAACAAAGCTACCAGCTATTTATTGTCACAGGATGCAGGATTTATTGCAGGATGTCAACTGTGATAGTAAATGTCATTTTTATGCTTCTCCGTAGAGCTCCAGGAAAACACTGGCTATTTTTGGTTCTCATATGTTTTACCAATATCCAAAATTGACATCCAGAACTATTATTATTCATTGATTTGTACTCATATTTGCATTTCCTAATTTTTCATATTTAAAAAAAATAAAAGCACTAAAATAATAGCACACACAAATGTGTGTGTGTGTCAGCCTACAAAACCTGAAATCATAAGCAATGTGTGGCCTGGCCAGAGAGGAAAGTTAGCTTAAAGGGTTAGTACACCCAAAAATGAAAATTCTGTCATTATCACTCATCCTCATGTTGTTCCAAACCTGTGAGACCTTTGTTCATCTTTAGAACACAAATTAAAATATTTTTGATGAAATCTGAGAGCTTTCTGACCCTGACATCAGTGGTTCAGCCGTAATTTTATGAAGCTAAGAGAATACTTTTTGTGTGCAAAGAAAATAAAATTAATAACTTTCTTCAACAATTTCTTCTCTTCTGCGTCAGTGTCTGCCACACATTCACAAGAGTACCATGACGCATGTGGATTTCATCAAAAATATCAGAATTTGTGTTCTAAAGTTCATTAACATGAGGTTGAGTAATTAAAGAATTTTCATTTTTGGGTCAACTAACCCTTTAATAAACAAAATACATACTAAATACGTTTTGAGGTAACATTATTAGCTCACTATAAAAACAACAGAAGGCTATTTGAAAGTCCTCACCATGACAGAAAAACAAAAATGTGTGTGTGTGTGTGTGTGTTTACCCTGAAGCATCAACTCTTTGAGCACTTCCTGCAGTCTCTGAAGAACAGGAACAGAGACCTGGTACTGAACCTGGTCGTGTCTGGAGCTCCGGCACTGTCCAAAGAGCTTGTCTGTAACAGACACAAACTCAAACCATTTAGATTTAGAACACTGAGGTGAAAATCTTGAAAGGAACCTATTTAAAATAACATTCTGTTTAAATGATGCAAAAAATAAAGATTGTCTTATGAACATTATGTTGAAAAGCTACTGATGTCAGTATAAATGTCAAAATAATAAAATAAGAGATATGTTAATATATCTTAAGTACTAAATACGGTGTGACTATGAAGCACATTAAAATGTCGCAGACAAAATAACCCATACGTGAAAAATGAGCCAGTTTCTTGACTAATAATCAGCCATAACATATTCAACCCACCCCACACATACACTCTCATAGACTCACTTCCCACACATATACCACTGACTCATCCCTGACTAAACCTCCAGTTGTGTGGTTTAAAAAAAGCCTGTGATCCCTTCACGCAGATGAGCTCTAAACATGAACCCGGCCATTTTCTATATCTCAGAGCAGGTCTGTCCATGAACATGACTCACAGCTATTTATAGTACAGATGGAGATGTGAGAGCACTATGGGGGAGATAGATCAGTTGCCCTGGGGCATGGAAATACACAGTACATTATTACATCGCAATAGAAGTCACCCAGGAGGACTGATGTCACACCATCACTTTAGCAAAAGAAAGACGTAACACACACAACACAAAATTGTTTTCAGCCTCTCATAACATATACATGAATATTCATAAACAGATGTGATTATTTTCTTTTATGGCTGACTATACATTGGTTAAGCACAGACAGACACTACCAGTCAAAAGTTTTTGAACAGTAAGATTTGTAATGTTTTTAAAGAAGTCTCTTCTGCTCACCAAGCCTGCATTTATTTGATTAAAAAAACAGCAAAAACAGTACAATTTTACTATTTAAAATAACTGTTTTCTATTTGAATATATTTTAAAATGTAATTTATTCCTGTGATTTCAAAGCTGAATTTTTAGCATCATTACTCCAGTTACATGATCCTTCAGAAATCATTTTAATATTCTGATTTGTTGCTCAAAAAACATTTAACATTACTATTATGTTGAAAACATCTGGGCAGATTTTTTCAGGTTTCTTTGATGAATAGAAATTTCAGAAGAACAGCATTTTTCTGAAATAGAAATCTTTTCATCGCATTTAATCAATTTAAAGCATGCTTGCTACATAAAAGTATACATTTCTATAATTTCCAAGCTTTTGGAGAGTTACAAAAGCTTTTTATTACAGATAAATGCTGATATTTGGATGTTTCTATTCATCAAAGAATCCTGAAAAATGTACTACACTGTTTTAAGTATTGATAAAAATAATAATGATAAAAACATGTTTCTTGAACAGTAAATCAGCATATTAGTATAATTTCTGAAGGATCATGTGACACTGACGACTGGAGTAATGATGCTGAAAATTTAGCTTTGATCATAGGAATAAATTACTATTGAAAATATATTCAAATAGAAAACAGTTATTTTAAATAGTAAAAATATTTCAAAATTTTACCGTTTTTGCTGTATCAAATAAATGCATGCTTGGTGAGCAGAAGAGACCTCTTTAAAAAAAACATTAATAATCTTACTGTTAAAAAACTTTTGACTGGTAGTGTACATATAAGCTACATACATAAAAAATTAATAATTGTTCATTAGAATCTATTTCTGAGCAAATCCCTGTAGTTAAAATGACAGAATGAGGGATCAAGTGAAGGCTTTTTGAAGGCATTTTTAACAAATGTCTAACTGAAGTTTATTGTTTTATGGAAGAATGTTTCTGCTATGGAATAAAAAAAATAAAAAGAGGTAACTGTGTCTTTTTATCTCACAATTCAGACTTTTTTTCTCATAATTCAGAATGGTAAGAATTGTCAGATTTAAACTCAGAATTCAGAGAAAAATGTCTGAATTGTTATATGTAAATTTCCAACTGCAAGAAAAAAAGTCAGAATTGTGAGAAATAATATTGCAATTACCTTTTTTATTTTTTATTCAGTGGTGGAAACAAAAAAAAGTAAACCCAAGAGTACTGATTTAAAAAAAAATCAATTGTGAGGTATAAACTCATAATCATAAGATATAAATTGTGAGATGTAATTGTGAGATATAAACTCAGAATAACAAAACAAAATGCAGAAATTAAACAGTAAGCACCATTCTCTTTCTGTATTTTATGACTGTCTCTCTGTACATATTCAGTGTAATACAAAAACCTGGCTTTTAGTATATGTGTGTAGTGGTGTCAGAGCAAAAGAGATTGTACTGCGAGCAAACTGCCTATTTATACACCTCTGTTCCATCATTTTATTAAACTGGGAATACGGAAGCCTTGACCGTAAGACCCAGCTAACCGTCATTGCGAACACAAGTCTCTGCAGCGCATTTTAAAGAGCTGCTCGTATTTGTGTAACCTCTTTTGAATTTGCAGGTATGCGTGTGGGTATATATGCGGGTGGGTACGTGCGTATGAGTGTGTTTGGAAGCACGGCAAAGACGTGAGCCTGTGCGTAAGCACCGGGTAGTGAGTCATCAGTGATTGTGGGGGCGTACACCCAGCTTCCATGGGCTTGATGATGTCACCGTTACCAAGGGGACACGGAGCAGAGGTGGGAGGGACTTGACAGTGAGAGAGAAGAGTAGGTGACAGAATACTAGTGGTTCATGGCTGTGGTAATACGTACACAGGTAAACCCCTGAGAGGAGTGCGAAATAACAGTGTGTGACAGAATAACAGAATGTGAATGATTCCAGTTTGGAATTTTCAGATAGCTGTACTGAAACACAAAAGGAATATGTAATCAGAACTGATAACTTGTATATTTTAGAATGTCTTCTAAATGTTACATACAGTGGGATTCAAAAGTTTTAGACCACATGATTTATTTTAATATTTAATCCTGGAAATTAACAGAAAGTTAGGATTTTGCTACGTTTCAAACAAAGAGTGTAAAAAATGATGTAAATTAAGGGAGAAACATATAAGATTCTGCACTGTTTTCAAGTCAGTTAATCAAATGAGCACATTTCTGACAAAGAAATCTTTGTTCAGATTGTCAGATGTTCTTCTAAGGACATCATTTTAATAGTCCATGTGACATCAGTGGTTCAACAATAATGTTATGAAGCTACAAGAATACTTTTTGTGTGCAAAAAGAAGAAAAAAAAACAAAAGCAATGACAGGATGTAGGATCAGAAAGCTCTCGGATTTAATCAAAAATATCTTAATTTGTGTTCGAAAGATGAACGACGGTCTTACAGGTTTGGAACGACATGAGGGTGAGTAATTAATGACAGAATTTTCATTTCTGGGTCACCAGAAACATCCCTTTAGTATTAACTAGGATTAATAAACGCTTAAGATATATTTTTCATTGTTAATTCATGTTGATTTATGTTAACAAGTGCAACCTTATTGTAAAGTGCTACCAAAAAAAAAAGACTGATTTCGAAAATAATGCAAAATACAAGGATTTTTCCAGTCTTTTGGAACCTATTGTATCTTCATGTGGACGTCTATGTAAATCACTGACACAAATACCATAAACATTTGCCTCCAGTACAGACCAACACAATCTTCTTACTGCTGACTAATATAAAATGAGTGAAGTGAAAATTGCTTGAGTGTAAATTATTTAACTGTGTGCATGTGTCTCCTGTTGCGTCGTAGCACTAGCAGGATGTAGCAGAGCTGTGGTGTCAAGTGATGATCCGGAAATCACAATTAGATCATCAAGAGCAAGGAATACAGAGACAGGATGCAGAAGATAGAAGCACGTCCTTGTTTCTGAACTTAAGATACAACATATGATATTGTCTGCAGATTGTGATACTCACCATCAGAGCAGAACTGCTCCCTGGAGCACAGCCTCTTCTCAAACAAACAGCCTGTGTGCAAGAGACAGAAAGAGAGATGTAAAGGACTAAAAAGCAAGTGAGCAGTTGAAAACATAAGTTAATAAAACATTTAAATTGACAGCTACTGAAAACCTGAAAGCATTTTTGTCAGTGGAGGAACGGTATAGACTGTTTTCAAGTGATGTCTAACTGACCTTTCCTTCACCGACACATTCATCTCAGCTATAAACCAATGTGTCAAATCTGACTTTCCAGTTTTCTGACTCTGGGACAAGAGTTATAGCTTAAAAACACAACCCGAAAGCATATAAACAATAAAGAACAAAGATGATCAATGACAAGAATCATTCATCCATGTTGCAGTAGCTTGTTAAAATGCAAAACTGCTGTGTGGGCAGACAGAATGAGGAGGAAAACTCTGGGCATGTGCTGAACACAGCTGATCAAATAAAAGGAAACATAACTGCCAGCGAGCATGACCTGACTATGCTTGAACGTGTATATGAGTGTGTGAATGTGTATGTCTGTTTGTTTGCCTGAATGTGTGTGTGTGGGAAACGCTAGGCTGGCCAACAGCACTGCTGTCAGGGGAACCGAGCAGGACAAACAAAGATAAAAAGTCAAGCTGATAAAGCTGGAGAGAATAAAGTGAAGTGGCCTAAAAACAGATTTAGACAGTTAAAAAAGGATTGGGCTTTTGGTTTTTGGTGAAATAATTCTAAATCAAATTATATGCGGGATTAAGGTTTTTCACATGTAGCTTAATCCCAGATTATCGTCTACGCATTTAAACCCGGGTAAAGGTCTTTGCTAAAGGTTCGTTTCACATTTTATAGACCATTTCGCTAGATGTAAACAACACCGGTCCAGAAGCGCTTCCTGTTTTTTTGTTTTTTATTTTTTTTATTTCACATATACAAATACATCTTAAAGGTGCTAATGTAACAATTTCATCTAGTCAAATGCTATGTTGGTTGTATTTTTTTTTTTTTTTGTGATGTTTGTGTAAAGTAAAAAAAAAAAGAAACAGGAAGTGTATCGGGACCAGTATGTTTACATCTAGCGAAATGGTCTAGTGATTTATAGAAGCGGGGTTAGCAAAGTTTTACCAGGTGTAATGGAGTCCTCCTCCGAAGCAGTTAGCATCAAAGACTATAGAAATAATAAATAATACTCCTTGAAGGGGACTTTGGTTAGCAACACTTTCCATCGTTAACTCTACATTGCGCTACTAAATTTGTACAGTGTGAAACGATGTGAAGTTAACGCTAAAGGCTAGGATACGTTTGCGCTAGTGCGTTTTCGTTTTTAAAACGCATGACAGTTGCTACGGTTAAGTTACGCCTACAGTTTACGCTACTCCTGCGTTTTCGATCCCATTTTAGTTTGAAAACTCCGGGGTTGCGTTTCAGTGTAAATGGACCAAAACGGAGACTTTTGAAAACGATGCAATAGCAAAGACAACCGATCGCATGTCTCATATTTGCGTACTTCCGATCAGAAAAACACCTATGTGCTGGATCCACTTTATTTTTCAACGCAGAAGTAAACTGTTTTCTGTTAATGTGTGAAACTTCCGGTTTATTAGATGGGGTAGGGAAATAATGAGAAGAATAACAAGTGCAGTAAAGGGTAAAACTGTTTACACTACAAACCAGTGTATCTATATTTGGTCAGTTACCCGGACCAGCGGCTATATTGGCCATACTCGGATGTAAACAACTGAACTGATTGCACAGTAATGTACTACTGAATGTGTTGTTCTGCTAATTGATTGTGTCTAAACCACAGAAAAAACATTTGAAAGCTGCTAAATCATATAGAGAAGGACTTAGTAAGCAGGAAACAGCACAATATTTTGACAAACTAAAGTTAATAGGTGGTAAAGATACATTTGTAGTATCAATTCAGATATTAGCATAATATTTCACCTACCTGACTGGAAATGATATAACAAACACAAATGTTGTCAAAATTCTTGCCCTGGAAATCCTGGCTCAGTTTCTGGCCACACACAAACGCCTTTTGTTCCTCAGACAGTTTTTTGCACTCTTCCCCTTGATTTATTATAACTTTTGGCGGTCTATAATACTCCAAATGTTTTTCCTGTTCTGACCAATTAGTACAGCCCAAAACATGATAATAACTGACCATATTCAGCAGCAATAATCAGTAAAATATGCGAGTCTCACTCGGCTCAGTGGCACTGTTTAATTTCAGTGCCGCCAATATGGCCGACTGATGACACATTGTAAAAAAAACTCTATTTGTAATATCAAGCAGCAAAACCAGCTGTTTTGTACAGCTAAAAATAGCTGGCTGCTAATGATGCCTGGAAACCAGACGCATTAAATTTATGGGAAAAGTACTGTTAGTGTTAATATTAATGTTTTAGCTTTTGAGGGGAAATGTCAAATGGTGATGGAAAACCATTTAGATAAAGAGAGCATTTCATTCTTACCTTTAAAGTCAGAAAAGACCATTCAGGAGAAGCATCTATCTATCTATCTGTCTATCTATTCATCTATTCTACCTGCCTTAACCTACGCATTTTCCATACTTCTGTATAGCCAATAGTGAGAGTTTGGGCGTGGCTACTGTAGCAGGTTGGGATGGAGGATGTTGTTTAGCCAGTGTAAAAAATTCAGATTCCATTACAGAAGTGCAAGCCAAAATTCAAAGACTTGCCAAAAATACACAAAGACACAGATGTCATGCTAAACTTCAAGTTAAAAGTATTCTTAATATGTTTTACCTAGTTGAGACATGCATTCACTTTTATAGATGGGTTTCACTTTTTATAGATGGTGCGGAACATGATTCCATTTACCCAGGATTTAGAATGATCATAGTTAACCCTTTCAAGTGTGAAAAGCCCTATTATGTGTTTAAAAAAAGCTTTCGCTGCAAAACAAGCTCTCATAATATTGGAGAGTGAAGGTTACTGAACATAGTTTTAACAAACAGTGATTTACTTTGAACAAAATTGGAAGTGTAAAGTTTGCTCATTATTTACAGCTATTTTCCACTAGGAACTTGTGAGCTGCTCATTTAGAAATAGAACAGAATGTAATGTCAACCTCTCTTTTCCACTTTCCACTGATGACTTATCACATCAGTGAAAATCACCGTGGCAGTGTTCTACTCACGCTGGATTAATGATTAAAAGTCCACTGAATTCTTGTAAACAACGTAATGAACAACACCAACCACTGCAGTTTAGTCTCAGACAAACACAGTGCAAATCTAAACCGAAACTGGAATAATTATTATTAAATGTGTTAAGATTATAAGCAATACATTTGAACAAAATCCAATCAAGTTTTGTATAAATTAGCAGCAACAACCTTAATTCTAACAAAGACCTGTTTTGTCAATAACTAGATCAACACCAGCCCTCAGAAAATGAGGAAATGTTATGATGAAAGAGACAAAACTCATGCTTGCAAGAAATATTATAAATTTAAATAATTAAGATATAAATGAATAACTAGATACACTTTCGTGACGCTGTTTTTTTATTTACACAGAACTAAAAGCAGCATCTGAGTCGGTTTAGAGCAGCTTAAACTAGGCAATGCAAAGGGCAGCTAGTGAGAATTCATACCATTCATAAATGTCAACAGTAAACATAATTTCATGAACAAGGCATGACAAAATCAAATCAACCTCACGAAAACCACCGTTCATTAAACAAACTGCGAGAGTGCAACCGAACTTTTGATCAATTAGAAAATGTATAAGACGCAGATGACAGTATATATTACAGAAATATTTGCAAATAGGTCACTCCTCCAATGTCGCCGACGTGTCGCCAAGGATACAGAGAAGAGTTATTTCTATTGGTCAGAGCAGGGATGGAAAGTAAAGAGTATTTCTGTAAACCAGATAATGCTTGCATAGAGAAGGACGATGCATATAGGATGATATATACACAACATACAATAAAACACATAAAGTCGAAAGATGCTTTTAAAATAAACAAATATGAAAATTGACCCTCTCCATGGTGCTGAAACGATGCTCTTCACTGAACGACTCCTTGTCTCCATACTATCCTTTCCCACCAGTTGCATTTTACACTTCAATTTACGTCTGAAACACTTTTGATGCATGTTTAGGGAGAGAAGGGTATACAATGGCAATAAGAAACAAACACATTATGCAAATATTCTCAAAAAGTGATTTTAAAATAATGCCACTCATATCTATACGAAACCATCTTAAACGTGATCCCATAAGTCACAAAATAGACTAAATCGCCCACGACTAAAAGCATTTGTTGTACTGTATGTAAATAAATGTGGTCACATTGTAATTGTCATAGGCCTAAACAACCACACCAATGCACGTATGTGCACAATGAAACTGACTCTTCCAATCGATTTTCCTCAAAGACTTTCCTTTCTAGCGATTTTAATAGCCTACTTACCGTATTTGCCTGCCATCCCAAGCTGGCAGAATACGGACATCAAAAAGAGGGCTCTCCATACTCGTGGATGCATCATATTAACTATCCACGGGATTGAAGTCAGCACGCGTTGTTTTATCGCCCTCCGTCAAGATTTTAAATCCACATTTTGTCGGTGCCGCAGGCTTGTGCTAAACGCTTGTAGCACAAGTGATGGACGTGTCAGGTAAGACAAATTAACTGTAGGCTTTCGTTTTAGGCAGTAATAAACATACAGAGACATTAACGAATGGACTGAATTTCTGGTGCGGATCTGGAGCGGGAATCACGATCTTCCTTCATCGATGTGGCGGGGACCCGCAATTACGTCATAGGGAGACCAGGAGGGTTGTGAAGAGGATTACATGCAATATGAAGAAAGGGAGCTAGAGCCTATACGTCTGACTCCTGGTTTACCTATGAAATGAAAGAGTGGGCAGGATGTATGGCTGTCTATTGACTGCAGAGGATGATGAAATCCTTGGTTATAGTTTTCCTCCTCCCACGAAGAGACTGAGGTGAAATGGAAATGACATCACATATCACTGAGGAAAGAATTCATATCAAATGAACATAAGGTAAATACATGCCCAATGACAAATGTTAATTGTCACTCAAACCCTTTATTTGGAATCATACGCGTTTTCTGTGTTCATTCCGGAATATGGAATGTTTAACATAAAACCAAAATTAGCGGCAATAATTTTGTGCAGTAATAGACGAGTACAAGTGAGCTGAGTGGCCGTTTTAAATATAATATCACACCTGAGGTTATTGTATCAGACTGCAAGGGTTTCTGTTGTTTAAACAGGGATATACAAATTCCTATAGGCGTACAGCTGACAAACATGACAAATGAGCATTTACTGTGTATTGCACTGTCAAAAGAAAACCAATGTCATAGTCATCATCATTTATACGTCACCATAATCTACCACCAATTGAGACAGTAACAACAAAACACGTCATTTTTACAAGGAGGTGCACCGATTAAACTGAGCTGTGGTGCCACCAACTGGCCAGATATTGTCAGTGCAGGATTTTCAAACACCCTATAATATAAGCCTATGGTATAAGCATGGCTTTGCCATTATAACGTTACAAAACATGTTTTGTATGTTGACCATATGATGCACAATATTTTGTATTTAGCTCTACGACAATATTTAAAAAAAAAAAAAACATTTTTTCCCAAACAATCATTCACTTGATTTGTTGTTCTGGTCTAATGAAATGTGGCCTCAAGTACAGCTATATATGTAAATGTCTTATAGAGGGGACTCTTGCATGCTTTACATGTTTTAATCTCTGTCCCAAAATCTCACCATGTTCCCCTTTACCCCCTCTGTGTGGCATTTCACCTTGTTGGAATCTGTGTATGTCTGTTTGGTGGGTTGCTAAGGCAGCCAGAGGGAGTTTTTGAAAGACGACCGGGCAACTCCCATAACCCTTACCCATGTGTGGTTTCACATGTCCTGCCATTTGGACACCACATTCACAGGCATTATGTTTTAGTTAAATTTCTTATTATAGTGGGCCAATAAAAACAAAGTAATTAAAGGCTTTTTTTTAGATACTATGAGTAATGTATTTTCTATGGTACTGTCATGTAAAATAACAAATAAACAAACAAGCAAATGAGGAATTTTAAAAACCCTGAATTTAGACTTAGCTCTGTTTTTCCCCCCTTTTTAATAATTCTTTCATTTTAAGAAGGCATTTTCTGGCATCAAGGCATGCATCTTATTTGAAAAATTGATCTGGCAGCTGTTATTGAAGCACTGCTGAATTTCTGTTGTGGTTACCTGGCAACATAAACTTCATGTGTTTTGACCTTGTCAGAATTCATTTTTAAACTATCATCTCTCACCTGACACATGCCTGTCCCAGAATTGCTCTGTAACCCAGGAAATTCCAGAGGCCACTTTTCTGATGTGCTAAAAATAAATTAGATTATAAGATTATTTATGAAGCATTGTGATGATGAAACACATCTGTCAGATTAAATTAGGATGTTAAATGGTAATGTTGCTGTTTTTGATCTGAACATCTAACCTTTGAATGGCTACCCTTTAAATTTGAAATATACTACACACATAAACAGTAAACAGGACTAAAAATTCTAAGTAACTTGAACAACCTGTTTTTATTTTAATGTTAATACAGTAAATGTTAACATACAACCAAAATGCATAAACTTGGATCAAGTTTAAATATTTAAATTTTTCGTTTCAAACGATTAAAGACATTTGTTTTTTATTCATTTATTTTTTTATTTTACATTTCTTTTGTACATGCAATTTATTTATTTTCAATCAATTCTGCATTCACAGGCGCCGGCCCTGTGTTTGCTGAAAATAATGATCCCCACCCCCCTCCATACGGAAAGATGGTGTTAAATTGCGAGGGTATAAACTGCATTGTTAAAGTTCCTTGAGGCACTTTTGGCACCAGAGACAAAGACCACAATTCATTCCATTCACAAAGATGCATTCAGCAAAATTAAATATGTTAAATATTTAACTCGTACTGCATTAATATTTACACATTTGTGTTCTGTATAAACAAGTCTAAATAAAGTGTTTTGAGATTGTTGAGTCCCAATCAAGCGCAGTCTTTTTCCAAGAGGCCCTTAGGAAAGCAGCCTGGTGACGGGGTTCAGACTGGAAGTCTATTAATAACTATGACAGCAGCTGTGGAGTAACACTGGCTTCTCAGGCACTATGGTTAGCTTCGGGAACAGGCAGAACTACGGGGGCTGGAGTGACAGAGATTGTATTTGGTATATCTGATGACACAAATACACCGTTACATTACTGTGATTTCCCAGGTGCAATATAGGAGTTTATGACACAAGAAAAACAAATTAAGAACATCCTGTCATCGAAAGGATGATGTGGTATTTCTAAAATATTAAGCTCTTGTCTCATGACCGCATAGTATTTTATATAGCTAAGGACATTTAAAGGCAAAAATCATGGAGATATGTCACACTATGCAAATAAAGACATTATATTATCTAATTAAACTCATACTAATCTGGACATAATTCACCATTATCATTAATATTATTAAAGTAAAAGCAAGTAGCGCTATTTAATCAATACAAATTTATAAAAAGTACTCATTTTCTTTTCTTGCTTGAACTTAAAATATCACAAGATTAATCATGATTAGATTGTCATTTTTGTATTTTCTTTCTTGATTTTTTTTATAGAATCCATTTAAAAAAACTGAACACTGGATCCCATTGACCTTCATTGACAAAAAAACCAAAGCCATTTTTCAAAATATAATTTTCTGTTCCACAGAAAAAAAAGTTTGAAACAACATGAAGGTAAGTAAATTACTTTATCTGACCTCAGCTTTTGTGTGAAAATGTATTAGGCGCATAAGCTCAGGTCAGCAAGGACATGGCCTATGATAAACCAGTTCCAAAAAGAAATACAAAACTTGAAAATGTTGAAAATGTTGATATTTGTTGAAGTTGAATTGAATGAAAATTAATGAAAATGTTGAAATGTTGAAGTTGATAAGAAGCTTCAATCTAATATTTGATCATAATATAACAGCAAGAGATTTATAAACATTTGTTTTGCAGGCCAGTTATTTTTGACATTATTTTTTTTTTGTACTTTTATACCCTGTGAGAGAAAAGTCACTAAGATTTAGTTAAAAGATTAGTTCATTTCTGTCCAGTGTTGGGGAAAGTTACTTTTAAAAGTAATGCATTACAATTTTGCGTTACTCCCTGAAAAAGTAACTAATTACGTTACTTCTTACTTCTTACGCTACTTTTTATGGAAAGTCATGTTACGTTACTTTTAAAATCTGGGCAGGGCTTGCTTCTTTGTTTTTAATATAAAACAATTCTAATGTAAAAGCCCTTTTACACCAAAAGTGAAATGAATTCACCTCTGAAAGAAGGATGAAACAAAAGTACATTTATGCAGGACATCACTCTTCAGCTATAAAAAAATTAATCATGATGTTAGTTTATCTAAAGTAATTTTTGCTTCTTAGTATGGTTGAATTGCATCATCGAAGGTCAGCAGCAAAGACACTGGTTAATAAAATGTGATTAAATACATAAAGGATATTTGTTTTATTGAACATATTTAATTATTGCAGGGCTGCTTCTTATTCTGAGTTTGCATTTCACTGTTTTTATTCATTTTGAGGAATACTGAATCTGTTTTTTGTGAGTGAGATGAATTAATGCATGTTCACATTTAGTCTAGAATTCAGTAACATCATGTTTACTACCAATTTCCCAACAGGAGACTTGTCAATCAATAAATGGGGAAAAAAGCAACTGGCTTTATTTATTTGAAAAAGTAACTCCAAAGTAATGCGTTACTTTACTAGTTACTTGAAAAAAGTAATATTATTACGTAACTTGCGTTACTTGTAATGCGTCACCCCAACACTGTTCCTGTCAATTAAAATTTCCTGATAATTTACTCACATCAGTCGAGAAGAAATTAAGGTTTTTGAGGAAAACATTCCAGGATTTTTCTCTATATAATGGACTTCAATGGGTCATCAACCGGTTGAAGGTCCAAATTGCAGTTTCAACACAGCTTCAAAGGACTCTACACGATGCCGGCCGAGGAATAAGGGTCTTATCTACTGAAACGATCAGTCATTTTCTAAAAAAATTTAAATGTATATATTTTTTAACCATAAATGCTCTACAACTTGACGCATTATGACCTTTCCAATGTGTCTATGTAACGCGTGAAGTCGTGGACGCTGAGCGAGTGCAAGATGAGCATTTGTGGAAAAAAAAAAGTATATCAGTTTTTATTTTTTTAGAAAATGATCAATCATTTCGCTAGATAAGACTCTTATTCCTCGGCTGGATCATGTAGAGCCCCGTGAAGCTGCATTGAAACTGCATTTTGGACCTTCAACCCATTGATCCCCATCAGCTATACTGAGAAAAATCCTGGAATGTTTTCCTCAAAAACCTTAATTTCTTCTTGACTGAAGAAAGAAAGACATGAACATCTTGAATGACACAGGGGTGAACTCTGGAAGTTCTGGAAGTGAACTAATCCTTTAATACTGAACATTTTAAATAAGCCAAAAACCCATGTAGAATTATCAACGTAATATTATTTTTATCGTTGTAAAAGAGCTCTTCCTGGTAAGCATCCTCTTGCCCAGAAGAAATGACAGCACATTCTAGGTGATGTGACCTGTGCCACCTCATGCTCCATCCAGTTGCTCCACCCAGCTGCTGGAAACCAGACCACATGACAGCTGAGGAAGCAAGGTTTAGAAAAGAGAGAGAGAGAAGTGGCCAACGTGTGGGGTGATAGTGACAGAAGAATGTGGGTGGGGGCAGATGGGGTGCTAGCTGCACTATATATAATCCAGCTTCGTTGCTTGACCCTCATTCTACCACACAGCCCTAAGCGAACCGGCATTTGCACACCGAACAAACCTTAGAGGCCCAGTCATGAGCAAGTCATATTCAGCATCAGCCGAGTCGGCTTCCTCTTATCGCCGTACCTTCGGCTCCGGCCTGGGCTCCTCCATTTTCTCTAGCCGTGCTGGTTCTTCTGGATCCTCTCGTCTGTCCTCCAGAGTCTATGAGGTGACCAAGACTTCCTCTTCTCCCATTTATTCCAGCCAGCGCACAGCCGCTTCATTTGGTGGTGGATCAGTGGTCCGTTCCTATGCAGGACTTGGTGAGAAGCTGGACTTCAATCTGGCCGACGCCATGAACCAGGACTTCCTCAATACACGCACTAATGAGAAGGCAGAGCTGCAACATCTTAACGACCGCTTCGCCAGCTACATCGAGAAGGTGCGCTTCCTAGAGCAACAGAACCAGGCGTTGTCCGTGGAGATCGAACGTCTGCGGGGCCGCGAGCCCACGCGCATCGCTGAGATGTATGAGGAGGAGATGAGAGAGCTGCGCAGACAGGTGGATGCACTGACTAATCAGAGGTCCTGCATTGAGATTGAGAGAGACAACCTGGCCGATGACCTGCAGAAGCTAAAACAGAGGTGAGACCTTCAAGAATTTTAGCTTTTTTTTCAACCTTCTGATTTATTCAGGTTAATTTATTTAAATTTGAAATATTATATTACTAAATATGTGACCCTGGACCACAAAACCAGTCTTAAGTAGCACGGGTATATTTGTAGCAATAGCCAAAAATACATTGTATAGGTCAAAATTGTTGTGTTTTCTTTTATGCCAAAAATCATTAGGATATTAAGTAAAGATCATGTTCCATGAAGACATTTTGTACATTTCCTACCATAAGTATATCAAAACTTAATTTCTGATTAGTAATATGCATTACTAAGAACTTAATTTGGACAACTTTAATGGTGGTTTTCTCAATATTTAGATTTTTTTGCACCCTCAGATTCCAGATTTTCAAATAGTTGAATCTCAAACAAATATTGTCCTATCCTAACAAACCATACATCATCAGAAAACTTATTTATTTAATTTTCAGATGATGTATAAATCTCAATTTCCGTAAATTGACCCCATGACTGGTTTTGTGGTCCTGGGTCACATATGGATTGATAGCGTTGTGTTTATCTTCACTGAAGTTCGAGATAACAGGATATTGCCATAGCTGTTGACCAAACACTAACTCTGAGTTTCAATATTAATACAGTATCTCTTACAGTATTGATGTTGTGTTGAAGTGATTTGGTTTATTTCTCTCAGAGTGCATAACTGCTTACTTTTTGGAGGCATAGTGACTTTTATTATATAGTATCCCTGTTAAAAAAAAACATCATATGCTAGTTAGGTATGTTTTGAAGCATGGCAGCTGGTTTGAGCTGGTTTAAACTTGTCCTTAGTTGGTCCAGAGCTGGCCCAGAGTAGGAGGTAGTTGCTTAGGACCAGCTTAAACCAGCTCAAAACCAAATAAAGACCAGCTCAAACCATTGCCATGCTTCTAAACTTACCTAACCAGCAAATGCTGTTTCAACACTTTTATTTTCAACACTTTTGAAAATAAAGGTTCTTTATTGGCACCTATGGTTCTATGAAGAACCTTTAACATTCATGGAATCTTTCCATTCCACAAAAGGTTCTTAAACATTCTTTAGAAGGTTCTTTTGAGAAACCAAAAATGGTTACAATCCCCTATTAGAACTTTTATTTTTAAGTGTGTTTGATGTGGGTCCAGGAAGAAGTCACATAGCGTACTGGAAGTCATGATAGTGCTCATAACTCACGTACGACATTGGAAACTTTATTAGACATCTACCTACTATTCCTAACTGCTGATCATCTCCCCAAAACATTCTAGAACAATATGAATGGTATGCATTCAGGTTCTCCAACAATGACATCACGGCCTGATTTTTAAAACACAACCACTAGACATGAAACGGACACCTCATACTAAAGACAGAGGTCAGGACCACCTCAGACGTAAAGACAACATGAATGCAAGAATGCCTATGTCAGGGTATACAGTAACTGCAAGCAGCAACCACCAGTGTAACTCATGTCTGTGTATGATGTTGGAAAGAGTACAAGAGTGTTATTCCTATTTGCAAAAGGACCCAGAGTCACATTACATGTTGCCCAGATTAGCCTGCTATTATTAGCCTCTTCAATATACCCCCCAGAACTGCAGAGAATGCGTGCCCCTAAAAATAACCTTTATCTCCCTCATAGTGTGTGTGTGCGTCTGTCTGTCTGAGTGCATTTCACTTAAGGGACCCACTGTAATCACCTCACCTTATCAGCACTAATTAACGATAACTGTTTAAAGCCTACCAACAGCAACTGCTATTTCTAGATGTTGTTCAACGTGAAGCCAATGGTGGGCTGCTTTGAAATCTCTGTTGAAAAAAACAGCATATGCTGGTTAGGTATGTTTTGAAGCATGGCAGCTGGTTTGAACTGGTTTAGGCTGGTCCTTAGTCGGTTCTGAGCTGGTTTAAGCTAGTTATGAGCTGATCCTGAGAAGGAACTAGTTGCTTAGGACCAGCTTAAACCAGCTCATGACCAACTAAGGACCAGCTTAAACCACCTCTAACCAGCTGCCGTGCTTATAACAAGCTTTCCATTGATGTATGGTTTGTTAGCATGATCTTTACTTAATGTCGTAAATGATTTTTGGTAGAAAAGAAAAATAGATCATTTTGACCCATACAGTGTATTTTTGGCTATTGCTACCTGTAAATATAACTGTGCTACTTAAGACTGGTTTTGTGGTCCAGGGTCACATACAGAGATTATATAGAACTTGTTATATGACATGCAGCTATAGCTAGTTATTGCTACCCAGCATTGTATGAAAAAACAACTAAAAGACTTTATTATCAGTATTTTAGCTCTCCATTACTTTTTATAGCCTATAGGACCTACAAAATTGGAATGGCATAGTATAATTCATGGCACTCCTTTCATCTCTGATGAAAATATCAGATGCCATCTGACTGCCAACAATTACATTCATGAAACCAGATATGTGCCACATTAACAACATGCCTCCTGTAAAAGACTCAGAGACGTTTACATTAAACCGGAGCCTTGTGTGACTCCAAGGATTATGTGAGAATATAATGTTCTGTCTTGATCTCTGGGCATGAAGGAATGACAACTTCACATGTCTCTCAGCATATCTCAAAGATAGAGGACACTCAGAACACCTTGGCCATTAGAACAGGCTCTATTTCTGGCTATGTAGGAATTCTTGACAGACTAGTTAGAGCACTTTTTAGAAATATTACTCAAAGTACTAATATCTGTTTTCACCACAGACTTCAAGAGGAGATCCACCAGAAAGAGGAAGCTGAGAACAACCTTTCTGCCTTTAGAGCGGTATGTTCTTTACATCACCTTTAGTTTTTAGCAAAATGTCTTTTTTTTAAGGTTACCTTGGGTGAAACATAAAAAAGCAAGACCAAAATTTAAACTTCGTATTGTTCTTGTGCTTTCTGTAGGACGTAGATGCTGCCACTCTAGCCAGGCTGGACCTGGAAAGACGTATCGAGGGCCTTCATGAAGAGATTGCATTCCTTAAGAAGATCCATGAGGAGGTTTGTATGCATCTATTAAAATTACATTCCTCAACATTTCCCCACTCTACGTGACTGACTGCTCAGCTCTTTCACTGTCTGTTGTCTGCATCCTCCCTCACTCTCATACCCAGCATACAACACGTACACTGACCTTTTACTCACGAGGCTATGAAGTCAAGTTCTTTAAATGCTCTCTGCTTTTTATTTGACATGTAAGGATGAAACGGTCACATGTGCAACTGTGTGCATGTCAGCTGCATACCGACAGTGAGGGGGCAGTGTAAAGCTGTGGAACAGATGCATCCCTATAATTAAACAGAGACAGATTCTCTGAGACGCAGCTGTGAGAAGGGCGGTGGAAAAGGAAAAAGGCCTTACAAGGCCTCACAGTCCTACAATTACAACATAGCTATCAGAGATAAGAAATAATTACAGCTGCACTGTTAAAAATAAAGGTTCCAAAGGGATTTTTTCACAGCAATGCCACTGAAGAACCATTTTGGGTTTCCCAAAGAAACTTTAAGCAATCAGTTGTTAAAAGAACCAATATTTTAATATTCCGAAGAGCGTTTTTCCACTATAAAGAACCTTTTGTGCAATGGATGTTGACGGTTCTTCATAGAACCATCAATGCCAATAAGCAACCTTCATTCTTAAGAGTTTCCCGCTTCACTTTCAGAATGACAATCAAGCCTCAGCTTGTCAAGTAAAATGACAATACATAAGCACGCTCTGAAGCCACATCTCTGTTTACCTTTTCCTTTAGGAGATCCGTGAGCTGCAAAACCAGATGCAAGAGAGTCAGGTGCAGATCCAAATGGACATGTCCAAACCAGACCTGACTGCCGCCCTCAGGGACATCCGCACGCAGTACGAGGCTATCGCTGCCAAGAATATCGCAGAGGCTGAGGAATGGTACAAGTCTAAGGTCTGTTTCAGAGATTTTGGATAGGCACACAAAGGCTATATTGAGATCTTTCTATCTAGACAGAAAGTAGCCAGGTGTTTGAACCAAACTTTTTTTGTTTCACCCTCAGGTGTCAGATCTGAACCAGGCAGTAAACAAGAATAATGATGCTCTCAGACAAGCCAAGCTGGAAACCATGGAGTTCCGTCACCAGATCCAGTCCTACACTTGCGAGATTGACTCTCTCAAGGGAACCGTAAGTCCTTAAAGATTCTGTGCATGGGCTCTAAGCCGAGTTATTATTTCCCAGCCAAAACAAATATTAGCTGAGCCTCAGCACAGCTGAATCCACCTTATTACCAATTATGAAGTCTTTAATTTGCTCTCCCCTGGTACTCAATGAATAAATTTGATTCAGCAAACAGCCATTAATGGCACACTGTATCACTAGAAATATCTTCTGTAATTCATCCTCAGTTTTTATTAATATTCCCTCTGTACATTAGTTTCACCCATACCTTCTTGTCTTTTCCTTCTCTCACGTTCTCCATCTTTTTATCGTTCCGTCCGCAGAATGAGTCTTTGATGAGGCAAATGAGAGAGATGGAGGAGAGGATGGGTCGTGAGGCCGGTGGTTATCAGGACACCATTACCCGTCTTGAGTCTGAGATCGCAAAAATGAAGGATGAGATGGCTCGCCATCTCCGCGAGTACCAGGACCTGCTGAATGTTAAGATGGCACTTGATGTGGAGATCGCCACCTACAGGAAGCTCCTGGAAGGAGAGGAGAGCAGGTAAGAGACAGAAGTATTTAGACTTTTGCTTAATGCTTTCTTAACCAATATAACAAAGCTTTATATTATTATTTTTCATATTTTCAGGATCTCACTTCCTGCGCAGTCCTTTTCTTCCTTGAGTTTCAGAGGTGAGTCCTAAACAAGAAAAACTACTTTCACAAGTCCTAAAGGAGAAGTTCACTTCCAGAACAAAAATTTACAGATCATTTACTCACCCCCATGTCATCCAAGATGTTCTTGTCTTTCTTTCTTTAGTCTTAAAGAAATTTAGTTTTTCAAGGAAAACATTACAGGATTTTTATCCATATAGTGGACTTCAATGGTGCCCACGAGTTTGAACTTCGAAAATGCAGTTTAAATACAGCTTCAAAGCAGAGGAAGAAGGGTCTTAACTAGCAAAATGATCGGTTCTTTTCTTTAAAAAAAATGTACAATTCATATACTTTTAATCCTCAAATCCTCATCTTGCCTAGCTCTGCGTGAACTCTGTGCAGTCCGGGTCAATACAGTTAGGGTATGTCGAAAAACTCCCATCTCATTTCCTCCTCCAACTTCAAAATCGTCCTACATCGCTGCAGATGTACCGACCCAGTGTTTACAAAGTGAACACACAAGGAGGGTCAAACACCCTTTACAAAAAAAAAAGTAAAGCAGTGATGTAGGACGATTTTGAAGTTGGTGGAGAAAGTAGAAAGTCAGGCTTACAGGTTTGAACTAACATGAGGGTGAGTAAATCATGACGCATTTTTATTTTTGGATGAACTGCCCTTTAATAATAGACATCTTTGACCAAAAGTTGTCTTTTTTATCCACAAGGGGGGGCAAAGTCATTGTTTTTTAAATACTTACCTCTCCGTCTGCTTTTTGTGTTTGAGCACCTCAACTAAAGATGGTATCAATAATGCAGTATTTATGTATTTACTATGTGAGAGTGAGTTTAATGATGCTGATGTTGTGAATTGTGTTGCTATAGAGACCAGCCCAGAGCAGCACCACCAGCAACAACAACAACAACAGCGCTCATCTGAAATCCACTCTAAGAAAACAGTTCTGATCAAGACCATTGAGACCCGGGATGGCGAGGTAATGAAAACGCACAAACAAACACTCACTAACAGGCTAGTAATTGCTTGATACAATTATTAATTTTTTACAGGCCGTCTAATCTCAAAATGTGTTGTACACATAAACACACACGTATGTATTGTATACAATAAATATTATCAAAATAATTTTCTATTTTACTCTAGACTAGGACAAGTGAGGGCATGAGTGCCCTCAATGCTCAGTGTGTAAGTTCAGCCGTGGCTCATTTGTTTCATCTGTTTCTACAGTCTTTCCCCAAAAAAGTCCTGTTCCCTATTAACCAGCACTGCACTACAGAATCCTCCGATTCTCATGTGTATCACTGTTAATATTTGTTTTCTGCTCTGCTGAATATCACACAAGAGTGTTTCTGCACAGCACATACGGAGAAGTTCATTTATCAAAGAATGTGTCCTTGCACTAGCCCTGTATTGATTTCCAGCAGGAAATGGGCTGTTTTAACTTATAGAAAATCCTCAGCTGTCTCTGTTCCTTATTACGGCGAATCAACTGTTCACTTTAAAGCACTTTTTTTTCCCCAACTTGTATTTGCTGCCATCTGTGCATGTGAATCATCTGTATCCTATTCAGACCCCGTTGCTCTAATCATTCCTCTTTTCTCCTCTCCCTTCAGGTCGTCAGTGAGTCCACACAGCACCAGCAGGACATCATGTAAAGCCTATGAAACAGATTGAATTTCATAGAATTTCCTTTCCCTAACTTGCATTTTCACCGATGGCCTCAGGCTTTTTATGCACACACCCAGTATTGCCATGACCCATTACCGCATGTGTGGATGACGCACAGAGACAAAAGGAAAGTGAGCTGAAGAATGAGATGGAGAGCGAGCAAAACGGCATAATATGCATACTGTCTGGAGAGTCCTGAATGTGGGCAGTTGATCTCAGAGTTTTTGTTGATATGAATGTACGTGTGCATGTGTGGTAGGGTCAGACATCTGAGAAACTGTGTTCCACTGCTACAAAAATACAACAATAAACTGCACTGTATTTTCCTCCTATACAATTGAAGGCTTCTGTACTTTTGGATTAATCTCATACATAGTAGTAAAATCATTTTTTAAGTCAATTTACTAAAGAAGATAGCAATAAAATGCACTGTATTTTCCTCCTGTAAAACTGAAAGCTTCTGTGATTTTGGATTCATCTCATGCATAATATATAGTAAAATAGTACATATTTATCGATTTAAATCAATTTCTGTGTAGACAAAAACACTAAAAAATCTTGCCTATAAAAAAAGATATTAAACATGAACATGAACTGTTGTTCCCCATGTATAAGATGAACATAGAGCATATTAAATATTAAATAGCCTTTTCTGCTAAATGAAAACTAATATAATGAAAACAAAAAATGTAAATGTAAATTATAAAATCTTTTTGGACAACAAATTGTAATAAATTGCATAAAAGTACAATTTTCATTTATGAAAAACAAATACATAGAGTTGCTATAGTTTAAATTTAACAGAACAAATTGTAAAAAGGTATTTGAAACCAACATAGGTCTGCTAGGGATCCAAATAAAACACAAAAGGGAAAAAACTGACAGGTTGAGTAAACAACGCTAAGAGATTTCACAGTAAAATACCACCTTCTGTCCTAATTCAACATCCAGCACTTTGTTCCTGAGGCGAAGGGAGTCGCATATATGCAGACTCACACCACTATAACCTTCACTCTGTCACCTTACAGTTACCTCACTTTATACTGACAGGTTATAAACGCATCATCATAACCTTAATGAGACTCTTTTATTAGCATTAACTCTGACCTTTAGAAAGCCTCTTGGGCTATGTTGTGTTTCAGGCTTGCGTTTCTCGTCTGTTTCTGTGTCAGTGCAAGGTAGGTTTGAAAATAAAAAATGAAAAGTGAGGGTAATGCTGCTGCAAGCTGGAGAAATCAAAACCTTTTAAAATCCATGAATGGATCCATTTTTAAGGAGCTTCCTTGCAATGAGGGTGAAACACTGTGAACTCTCAAACATATCTTATGTATATGGAGACTACTAATAAGAATGAATCTGATTTTAATCCAATTTATTTTAATCTAATTAAATTGATATAATTTAATACAAAGTACCCCAAAGATACAGACATGAACAAGCATGCAGTCTTGTCACCAGATTTAAAAAATACTCAAAATAAAAAAAAGTTACAAAACTGTCACTGGGGCGGTATGTAGACTTCTAAACCCTGCTTTTTAACACCGAATAAACCTGTGTTTCACGCGTAGATTAGTATTGGGGTTAGCACCGCTTTTTACCCAGGCCAAGATAAAGAAACCTTGTGCAGGAGCGCTAAACTTATTCAGTGTGAAATGCAGTGTTACAATGTTACAGCTTGGTGCTTAGCAACAGACTTCTCATGTGCATTTTATCCTGCTTTTTATAGTCACGGAAACACCCCGCATTTTATCAAAGGGGAAATGACGAATGGTGATGGAAAACACGTAAATGTCTTACCTTTATAGTCCACTGAAACATCCATTAAGCGTAAATTAGCCTAGAGTGTTTTTGAAGCCTCATCAATTGGCCATATTGGCGGCACATAATGTAAACAACACCACTGAACCAAACAGAACTCGCATTTTGATTATTGCTGCTGAAAATGGTCAATTATTGTCACGTTTTGGGCTATACTTATTGGTGGAAAACATCTGGAGTACTACAGACTGCCAAAAGTTAGAACAAATCAAGGAGAAGAGTCCAAATAACTGTTTGAGGAACAAAAGGTATTTGTGGTTGGCCAAAATGAAGCAGGATTTCCAAGGCAAGAATGTTGAGGACATTCCCGTTTGTTCTTATAATTTCCAGTCAGGTATGTGAAATATTAGGCTAATATCTTAATTAATCAATCTTTACCCCTTATTTTAACTTTACTTTGTCAAAATATTGCGCCCTTTTCTGCTTACTAAGTCTTTGTATATGATTTAGCAGTTTCCACACGTTTCTGTGGTTTAGACAGCATAAAATAGCAGAACAACCTATTCAGGAGTACATTAACATCCTACCGCTAATATGGCTACGCATCCGGGTAACTGACCAAACCCTGACATAAGTGCAAACCCTCTATTTTAAATTAAACTGATATAATTTGCTACAAGCACCCCAAAGATACAGACATGAACCAGAATGCAGTTTTTTCCAAAAAGCCAATTCAGGAAAAACTTGCCTGTAAGGTCTGCAGTAAGAGGCGCAATGCTAGAGCAGTTATGTAAACAGGCATGCTGCAGTCGTCCAGTCACTGACAATAGCCCTTTCACAAATACAGTCTTTACTGGTAAATTACCGTTAAGAGATTATGTGTGAACAGGACCTTTTTAAAAATACCGGTAAATTCGTTTCGACAATTTACCGGTATGAACACGTACGAGTTAAACGCGCTAAAGTAAGAGGTCTACTCTGGGCCATTCATTTTGTCGAGGTAACGACATCCTTATGTCGTGGCCACGAGATACTATGATGAGGGAACGACATCCATTTCTCGTGGCCACGTCTTATTATGTTGAGGAAACGACATGCGCTTCTCGTGGCCACGAGTTTAATGTGTAAACAAACCTGCGTGACCATAGTAATCCGGGATTATCAGAGATAGATTTATTAATATTTTATTTTGAATTAATTGATTATTATATTAATTATTATAGAAATTAATACAGTATTAAATGATAATATTATGCGATGCTGTCTACGCGAATGTTGTCTGTGCGCGATGTAGACAGCATTCAGAAGAAGTTGATCATGAATAAATATTACATAAAGTATATCAAATAGTCCTACAAACATTTCATGCATCCCACAGTTTTGTAAGTCCATTAACTGATCCTCTTTTTTCTGTAATATTTGTATCATTCCTTTGTATTCGTTATTTTTTTTTACCTTAATTTCTATCTCTTTACTTAAAGTTTTGAATGTAAATGATACAGTAAAAATTTGAATATGCTATATGACTGGGATTTTTACTGGAATGCAGTTTAAAGGTTGAATTTGACATATATTCTATTTTATTTCGTCTAATTAATAGACTAGCCTATATATGCCTATATATTCACGTAGTTTCATTTGTAAATCATTTATCGTCACACACGAGCATAAATACAATCAAAACTTCTATCGAAACTTTATTGGCATAATTGTCACATTGTATTTACAGTATTTGCAAAATATAGCAAATACTAGCATATAGGGCCTACACAACGTTAGGCAAAGCGATACAAAATAAATATAAAATATAGCCACTTATAAGTCACTTATAATTTATTATTAGCCTATTATTATTATTATTATGGTTAGGCTATTATTATTTTAATAACTGGTTAGGGCTAATTTTATTAATGCTTGCAATTATGCCAATAAAGTTTTGACTTTATGATTGTATTTATGCCCGTATGTTACAATAAATGAGTGTTTTCATTTACAAATTAAACTACGTGAATGATTCATTCCTCAGTGAAACACTAGTCTAATAATTAGACGAAACAAAATAAAATAATTCAACCTTTAAACTGCATTCCAGTAAAAATCCCAGTCATATAACATATGTCGAGCATTTACAGTATTTACATATAGAACGTTAAGTAAAGAGATGGAACAGAAACGAAAATAAAATAATAGGCTAATAATAATAATAATAATAATAATAATAACAACAACAATAATGAAAAAAACGATCAGTTAATAGAAGGTTGGATAAAAATATCTTGTAGGCCTATTTTATTTGATGTACTTTGGGTAATATTTATTAATGATAAACTTCTTTCGAATGCATCGCGCACAGACAGCATTGACATAGACAGCATCCCCTGTTGTTAATATAATCATTTAATAATGTATTCATTTCTACAATAATTAATATAATAATTTCTTAACTCAAAATAAAATGGTAATAAAACTATCTCTGATAATCCCGGGTTACTATGGTCACGCAGGTTTGTTTACACATTAAACTCGTGGCCACGAGAAGCGCAGGTCGTTTCGTCAACATAATAAGACGTGGCCACGAGAAATGGATGTCGTTCCCTCATCATAGCATCTCGTGGCCACGACATAAGGATGTCGTAACCTCGACAAAATGATCTCGTGGCCACGACATAATATGACGTTCCCACGAATTAATATCTCGTGGCCACGACATAATATCACGTTCCCACGAGTTGATATGTCGTGGCCACGACAAACTTAAGTGAACCGAAGGTGTCCCCTCCCGGTCACCGTGCCTTTCAGACTTTTCTTAGTGTGAAGAACATTTTGATAATCTAAAGAACTCTTTTCCACTGTATAAAGAACCTTTTATGGAATGAAAAGGTTCCATTGATGGTAAAGGTTCTTTGTGGAATCACTGATGCCGGTAAAGAACCTTTATTTTTAAGAGTGTGGGCCAAGAGTAGCTGCATGATTGTAAACGTTTGATAGCTATAAAAATTAAACCAGCAACCAAAAGACTGACCGCGTACACCCCTCCATGTTTACAAACGCCGGGAGGCGCAGCCATTAAGGTTATTGCCAGTTAATGATGTCACCGAATTTATCTTTAATTTGAAACTGATGTGTGAATGGTACTTTACCGGTAAAAACACGGAAAGTCGTTCCCTGTGTGAACAGTGCATTTTTGTATTTACCAGCAAAATCGTTCCATGTGATAACACAAATATTTAAGAAGGTTAACCCAGGGTTTATAATGTTCTGAATGCAGAAGTCTCGGCCGACCGGAACGGTGCTTTACATTTCCGGTCTCTGGTGTTTCTAGTCAAATTAACATATTTTCCGAGCCAATAATACAATGTTAAACCTACACACATTTTTATTTAGGGTTTTATTTAAAAAGGTGGATACCCAGGATTGAATGTTAACCTCGGGTAAGTTATGAGTGACATAAAACATGAACAAGATACACCCAAATACCAAACCCAAATCCTGACCCAGGCCAGGGTTAACTATTTTAAGTGTGAAAAGCCCTTTTATAAATAGTTATATATAGTTATAAAAATGTATTTTAAAATACCAATATTTATCTTAAAGGTACTATGCTATAAGGTGCAAAGGGTAACACCCCAGTGAAAGCTTTGTACCTTTTTTCTTTTCTAAGAATGTGGTTGTTGGTAGTGTTGAATTGAAGATGGGGTTCTCTCTCTAAATGAAATGACAAGAAACATCACACAGAGGTTGTGGGCTATTAATACAAGACAGTACAAACAGGCTGTAATTGGAAGCATATAATCATCCTAAAACTAGCTTATAGTGTCTTCTAATCGAGAGAATCTAGACCACCAGAAAGTGTGTATTCTGAGCACGTACATATAAATGAAAGAGAAGCGTTACCGGCTCAGCCCCTCTGTCTGAGACTCAGTATGCATAGACTCTTTTACCTTCTAAAAGATGAATGTGACCATTGCAGAAATGCAAGGGTATATTTAAATTTGAAAATAATTTACTAGTTCAATTATCCAACAGCTCATAAGATGTGAATCAAATAAAGGACAAGCAAGTATTTCTGTATCTCGAAAAACTTCAAGACATCTAGGATAATTTAACACACACAGCTGAAATCACATCTGTAGCTCTTTCCATCAATTTGCAAGTAAAACAATAGGATGACAACAATAATCCATTTTAATGTGATTTTTCATTTTCCACTGTGTAAATGAGTTCTACCCCTGCAGGGATATCCACATTTATTTTCAAAATGGAAAATTATGCTGTGCATCACAGAGCTACTTGAGCATGTTTTGTCTTTATTGCCGGTGCATTCCCGCAAGTAACTATTCACAGAATTTAATATGTTTCACCTCGTGCCTCAAAGGCATCCACCACTACGTTCTTTGCCATCTATCTGCCAAATTCTTTTAAAAACAGCAGTGTGTTAAGAAGAAAATAAACACATACACATGCATACTTGACTTCAGGAGCACAACATTTATGGTTATCAGTACTGTACAAATACATGCTCAGGAATAATAATAATCATAATAATAATGGTAAACATCAATTTAATTACACAGAGCTCCACTTGAAGTCTTAATCTAATAAATTAGAAATAAATTATAATTACAAATGACTATCAATGGGACAATTCAAAAAGACAGTTTATCAACACGGATGTAACCACTGATTAGGAAAAAAAAATAATATTAATCAAATCACTAGCAATAATACAGAAACGTAAGCATATTTACATTCAGACAATGTACAAAATTTTACAAGAGAGCCAAGCTGTCACTTTAAAAGACACGGTAAACAGAGAGGAATTTAAGCCTTTGAGCCCTTTCACTACTTCAGAGTGAGGAAAAGATTAGAGACTTTGACTCTTCATTGCTCCGACAGCCCTGATAAACACAGAGGGGAAACTGGGTGTGAAATCACCCCACATCCGAACATGAAGCTAAATCAGAAATTAAGACTTAACTCTGCTGCAGACTCACAGTATGACAAATGCTTTCACACATCCACACAAAACACTCCAAATACAGACACACTCTCTCCCTCTCTCTCCTTTTCAGGCTTTCACAGACACAGAAATACACATATTTTTGTGTGAGAAGTCCACCACTGTAAATCTTTTCCACCCCTCTTAGGCATCTTTCTTTAATCCCTTTCAAAACTCTCTCTTGTAGGCAAGGACACTTAAATCAGTCACACAAAACCCCTTAGTAGTGTTCACAGTTACATCGTTAGGGCTCCTTTCGATGCCACAGCCCCTGAGATTTAACTGGGAGCCACCCAAACAGTCTCTATACTAAGCTTTAAAGAGACAGTTCCCCCAAAAATGAAAAATGTCATTAATGACTCATTCTCATGTCTGTAAAGACCTTTGTTCATCTTCAAAACACAAATTAACATATTTTTGATGAAATCTGAGAGCTTTCTGATCCTGCATAGACAGCAATGCAACTGACACGTTCAAGGCCCAGAAAGGTAGTAAGGACATCATTAAAATAGTCCATGTGACATCAGTGGTTCAACCGTAATGTTATGAAGCTACGTCAACTGACACGAAAGAGAAGAAATTGTTGAATAAAGTCGTTATTTTTGTTCTTGTAGCTTTATAACTTTACAGTTGATCCACTGATGTCACATGGATTATTTTAACAATGTCCTTACTACCGTTCTGGGCCTTGAACATGTCAGTTGTCAGTGCAGGGTCAAAAAGCTCTCGGATTTCATCAAAAATATCTTCATTTGTGTTGTGAAGATGAACGAAATGGGTTTGGAATGACATGAGGATGAGCAACTAATGACAGAATTTTCATTTTAGAGTGTACTGTCCCTTTAAATGGAGAAAAACATCTTAAAAACTTGTATATCTACAACACAAAAGCAATGGTGGCACTTTCCCCACATGCACTGGCTAACGATAAACTTATATGCTTGTGCAATAGGCTCAGATTGACCAGAGACTTTGTTTACCATACACGGTTTGACAGATTTCGTGTAGGCCCTGACACAGAGCAGATAAAGCCGTTTGAAACGTTTAGAAAATGACACACACCTCGCTGTCTGTGCTGTAAACATAATGTTATCTGAAACATCTTTAAAAGGTCAGAAACTAACAGGAGGACTAAAGTTTGAATGTGTAAACTGGATATACGAATAGTCTGTCTGGCAGAACCCGTGCATGCTTTATGACTGCTTAGTCGCATAAAAGCCAAGGCCGTATTTGGTCCCGAGATTCAGTTCAGAACATAATGGATCTTCTTTAAAACTTCTGCTGTGGTAATGAGTCTCTTCTTTCTCGAACGGAGCCAAACAGCAGCCTAATTATGGGAAGATGAGCCTCGGAGGAGTGGACACACATACCACAACCATCTTCAGCAATATATAGTGGAGTTAAATGCAGAGCAATACTGTGGTTTCACATTGTTTTGTAGTTCTGCATTAAAATCATGGGAATACAGCAAATCGATTTGGGTATGAACGTCCCGTCAGCCATCGTGACGGCTGAGGTAACCGCATGCTCTAAGATCTGATCCGGCCGCAAAGTTTTCGCTTCTCGGAATGGTTTGTGCAGTGCAGTTCCTGCTCATTTAAGGGCGCAGGGTCAACCTCTCACTGCAGGGCCTGTATGGGCTGTTAGGGGCACTTGGGAGCCGTAGTCATAGTCCAAATCAACAACATGTGAGCGGCTAATCAACCTGTCATGAGAGTAGCCCCTCCTGTCCGTACGTCTGTCACGGAAGTTCTGGATGTAACTCTGAAAGAGAAAATGAACGTGTAATTAATCCCTGATGAATTGAAAAGATACAGTGGCATGCGAAAGTTTGGGAACCCCTTGCAGAATCTGTGAAAATGTGAATGATTTTAACAAATTAAGAGAGATCATACAAAATGCATGTTTTTTTTAATTTAATACTGTCCTTAGTAAAATATATTTTACATAGAAGATGTTTACATATAGTCCATAAGGCAAAAATTGCTGAAATTATTAAAATAACCACATACAAAAGAATCCTCAGTTCTTAATACTGTGTGTGGTTACCTGGATGATCTACGACTGTTTTTTTTTTTTTTGTTTTGTGATGGTTGTTCATGAGTCCCTTGTTTGTTCTGAACAGTTAAACTGAGCACTGTTCTTCAGAAAAATCCTCCAGGTCTTGCAGATTCTTTAGTTTTCCAGCATCTTTTGCATATTTAAACCCTTTTTAGCAGTGACTGTATGATTCTGAGATTCATCTTTTCACACTGAGGACAACTGAGGGACTCAAACACAACTATTATAAAGGTTAAAAAATTCACTGATGCTCCAGAAGGAAACACAATGCATTAAGAGCTGAAAACTTTTGAACAGGATGAAGATGTCCAAATTTTTCTTATTTTGTTGAAATATAATTTTTTTCCCATTTAGTACTGCCCTTTGGAAGCAATAGAAGATACTTGCATGTTTCCCGATGCCCTGATTTTGAACTTCCAAAATGCAGTTTAAATGCGGCTTCAGATCCCAAATGTGGTTGTAAACGATCCCAGCCAAGGAAGAAGAGATCTAGCGAACCGATCTGTTATTTTCATTAAAAAAATACAACTGAAATATTTTTTAATCTCAAACGCTCATCTTGAATTTCTCTTTCTGAAGTCTGTATATTCTGACTCAAGACAGTTAGGGTATGTCAAAAAACTCCAATCGTATTTTCTGCCTCAACTTCAAAAATCATTTCAAAATCATCCTACATCGCTGCAGAAGTACTGACCCAGTCTTTGCAAAGTGAACAAGCAAAGAAGATCAAACACCCTTAACAAAAAAGGTAAAACAGCAATATAGGACGATTTCGAAGTGAGGGAGAACATGAGATGGGAGTTTTTCGACATACCCTAACTGTCATGAACCGGAACAAAAACAGTCCAGGCAGCGTAAGTCAAGTTTAACGCATTTAAACTGCATTTTGGAAGTTTAAAATTGGGGCACCATATCAGAAAAATGCTGCAATGGTTTCCTCAAAAAACATAATTTCTTTATGACTAAAGAAAGAAATACATGAACATTGTGGATGACAAGGAGGTGAGTAAATTATTTGTAAATTGTTGCTCTGGAAGTGGAGTTCTCCTTTAATGCGTCGCATTTCTTTCTGTCTTCAACAGTGAATGTTTGAACTTTTTAAAAAAAAAGGATCTCTAAATCATATAGTCACTGCTGGAAAGGGTTCAAATATGCAAAAGTCTGCAGAACCTGGAGGATTTTTTTTGAAGAACAGTGCTAAGTTTAACTGTTCAGAACAAACAAGGGACTCATGAACAACCATCCCAAAACAAAACAAAACAAAACAAAACAAAACAAAAAAACAGTCGTAGATCATCCAGGTAACCACACACAGTATTAAGAACCAAGGGTACCCAAACTTTTGCAGGGAGTTATTTTAATAATTTCAGCAATTTTTGCCTTGTGGACTATATGTAAACATCTTCTATGTAAAATATATTTTACTAAGGACAGTATTAAATTAAAAAAGACATGCATTTTGTATGATCTCTCTTAATTTGTTAAAATCATTCACATTTTCACAGATTCTGCAAGGGGTTCCCAAACTTTCTCATGGCACTGTAAGCATAGGGATTTGTTTGTCGGGTTTCACAGATCTGGTTTCATGATAATGTGAACTGGCAGATGGATTTGATGACTGAAACTTACTGGTGAAAGTACATCTCCGTCGAAGCGGCGAATGGTGTTGGGTTTCCTGCGGTGGGTGGGCTCGGGATGCTGGAGTTTGGGAGGAGGGTTTGGGGGATGAGGATTGGTCTGAGGGGGGTGGTGGTACTTCTGTTGCTGCGGCGGCTGTTTCTGAGGCTTTTTCTTCTTTTTCTTTCGGCATTCCCTTCTTTCTTCCTTTTGACGGATTCGCATTAACTGCACTCGCCTTTGCTGGTGACTGATGAAGACTTTAAAAAAAACAAACAAGAAATTTAAGTAAGACGACAGGAATGGAAGAATCACATCAGGTCACAACTGCAAAACAGAGGCGTTATTCTACTCTCTAAAAAGACATTATGCAGTGTGTATTGGCTAGGTCTCTCAAACAGTGGTCCGAAGCCAAGCTGATAAACAAACCGTTGAGTGTTTTGACACATTCTGCTCTGTGCTGGGCTAAATCGACATTCTGTTCTCTGTCATTATTAAAAACAGACGGATTATTTCTGCCCATTCAGTCACTCTGTTGTGCCTCAACAGCTTCGCAGCCCATCTGTCAGGGAATTCATGTAATGATCTTTTTCTCTCGCTCTCCCCCTCAGAAAACACTCCTCCCACTCTCGTCTCTATTCTTCTGCCCCTTCCTCGTCGCAGCCCCCTCCCCCATTCCGCCAAACAAGAGCCCAGCTTGTAGCCATGGCAACCACCCCCAGCGCAGCTCACGCCGCCTGTTTTCTCAGTGCGCACTTTAATTCTGAATATTAGCACAACGTTTGGTTTAGCCTTGCACTTGACAAGGAAAAGTAGAGTATGAATGTGTACTTTTAAAAAAAACAACTGTTCAAGGTCCTGCAGATGTTTGGCTTTGTTTATAACTTCCCATAATTCTGTCCCTTGTTGTGGGATAAGTGTTCTTGTTCTTAGTTATCAGTCAATGACCTTAGTCAGCGTAGTGCTATATTTAATTTCTGACAGGAATGAAAACTACTACGACGTGAGGGATAGAAGTACAATGTGTTCAATGGATTGTACTGTTTTTTTGAGGAGAAGAACTTCCAGAACAAAAATTTACATATAATTTACTCACCCCCTTGTCATGCAAGATGTTCATGTCTTTCTTTCTTCAGTCATAAAGAACTATGTTTTTTGAGGAAAATATTTCAATTTTTTCTCCATATAATGGACTGATATGGTGCCCCGAGTTTGAACTTCCAAAATGCAATTTAAATGCGGCTTCAAACAATCACAAATGCAGTTGTAAACAATCCCAGCTAAGGAAGAAGGGTCTTATCTAGCCAAACGATTGGTTATTTTCATTAAAAAAAAAATACAATTTAAATACTTTAATAAATACAAATTAAATACTCAAACGCTCGTCTTGTCTTGCTCTGCCTGAACTCTGAGTATTCTGGTTCAAGACAGTTAGGGCATGTCGAAAAACAATCGTATTTTCTCCCTCAACTAAATTTTAAAATCATCCTACATTGCTGCAGAAGTAACGACCCAGTCTTTGCAAAGTGAACATGCAAAGAAGATCAAACACCCTTAACAAAAAAGTAAAACCGTGATATAGGACGATTTTGAAGTTGAGGGAGAACATGAGATGGGAGTTTTTCGACATACCCTAACTGTCCTGAACCGGAACAAAAAACAGTTCAGGCAGAGTAAGACAAGACGAGCGTTTGACATTAAAAAGTATATAAATTGTATCATTTTTATGAAAATGACTGATCGTTTTGCTAGATAAGACCTGGTAAGGCTGGAATCGTTTACAACCGCATTTGTGATTGTTTGATGCCGCATTTAAATTGCATTTTAGAAGTTCAAACTCGGGGCACCATTAAAGTCCACTGTATGGAGAAAAATGCTGAAACGTTTTCCTCAAAAAGCATTTCTTTACGACTGAAGAAAGAAAGACATGAACATCTTGGATGACAAGGGGGTGAGTACATTATCTGTAAATTTTTGTTCCGGAAGTGGACTTCTCCTTTAATAACAGATCAGTTTTCAAGGCTCGGTTGACGAAATGTCTTTCTGGAAAAATCAGTGTCCAAAAATAAAGCGAAAGTAATGAAAATCATGTAAATGAAGGCGACACAGACAGAAGGCTGTTCTAACGTTATGTGATCTTTCCCAAGCATTCCAATATGCGAATGTTTTCATAACAACATGAGCCACTTAAAATGAAAGTTATTAATGTTACTGATATTCAAAATGGTAAACAAGCGCTGCTTTGTTTAATTTTTGTATATCTACGTTTATCTTTGTTTCGGTTTCTCCATTTAAATGACGAATATTTACTATTTATAGCTGCTGATATAAACAGGCAATTCCTCTTACGCAGCCACAGAATGCACATGTTACTTTGCAGTCAGTTGTAGTCTGTGCAGTGTGTTCATGTGCAGCTTTTTGGTCCGGCGCTGCCGACGTGAGGCAACAACACCACCGGCTTTCGTCGCCGCTAGTTCTTTCCCGACCTTAACCCGACCAAGTTCTGTAGAAAATGTGACTTCTACGCTTGGAAATTTCATGCATACTTCTGACCTGCTGAGCATGTTGGTGGTTGCTTTCTACCAGACAGTGATGAGGCAATTTAAAATCCCCATTCATGGATTTCAGGTCAGGCCTTCCCATTGAGTCACTCAGAGACTCTATGGGAGCTTGTATGCTGGGCACAGATGAGCCGGTCTGATCTCCACAGGATCACTACCACAGCAAGTAATTAACTAGGACACCCAGATATAGAAAACTGCCAAAAACCTTATCACCCCAAAACACAGAGGTACCCAGGGGGGAATTTCAGAAAGACACCTTGCTGTAATGAAGTCCATGGAAGGATGCCTTCTTTAAGGAGTAGTTGACTCAAAAATATAAATTGTGTTGTTGCAAACTCATATGGCTTGCTTTCTGTAGCAGAACACAAAATAATATTCTAAAGAATGGATTCTTTTGTCCATTAAAATCAATGTCTAAAACTTTGAAGAATCAAAATTGGCATACATTTTTATTCACTTTTTTTAAGCTCAAAAGTTTTGGACCCCACTCCTTGCTTTAAAGAAGTCATGACATGAGAAATCAAATTTCCCTTGATCTTTTAGCATACGAGATGTCTTTGTACCATTAAAACATCCTCAAAGTTTCATAGTTTAAACTGTCCTCCTCATTATAAACAAAGCATTTATTTAAACAAGCTCCAAAAATAGCTCATTTGGATCTGAAGTGAAAGGTGACGTCACCCGGGCGCAGTCGTTTGCATAAACACTGGCATCGACGAATAGTCACCTTCTCACCATAGGCCCCGCCCACCTGACACTTGATTACGCTAAATTCAAGTGTTGTGTCAAAAGCAAATAGAACTTACAATCACTGCCATTATCTTGTCTACATGTTTGCTTTCTGACACAGTCCACGCGCTTGGGTCTATCGGCTGCCAGACAAATGGAGTGAAAGAACGTTTGCTTTGAAGCGTCTGGTTTAAACAGCTTGTTCACTAGGGGTGTAAGAAAATATCTATATTTTGTTTGGTGATACTGTATTGATTCTCAAAAATGGAATATACATATTTTTTTTTTAAAAAATCATACAAGAATTATGACAGTTGCTTCGTTTTGAGCGTATGTCCTGACCGCTAGATTGCAGTCTTCTTATCTCTGAACTTAAACAGTGACAGGAAATATATGGGCACGCCACTAATGTTAGCGTTAATGGAGGATGAAAGAATAGTTCCTGCTCCCACCTAAAGTGTAGCATCATTTCGGCTTTTGAGGTAACGTTCGTTTCAGGACGCGGCAAGCAGCTGAGCGTCCCGTGCAGCCGATGCGGTGGTGTAGCCGCGCGGCTACCAGCCGCTTTCTCTCGTGGTGGGGCTGTTTTGTGCAGTTGAGGCGGTGCTCGCGTCGCGGTCTCGGCGATTCCAGGCGGAGCGTAATTACAAACTGAAAAACTTGCGAAATTCTCAGAACAAAAAGGTTCTCAGCAGGCCTGGCTCCAGAAATGAGATGAAGGGTGGGCCAAGTGATATTTAAGGTGGGCCTTAAATTTTTTATTGATATTAAGCAGATGTAATTCTTAAGTTAAGATCAAAATGATCTGACATGGTTACATTTGTAAACTTAAATTGTAAAGCAGGGTCTAAAAATATATATGGCCTGTTTATAAAAGCTTACATTTTATACATTTAATAACTTAATAGAATCTTGCAAGCACTTTATTTTTTTCCCTTTACTCGTACTGCACAGAAAGTGATTCAATAACACTGAATGGTTTGCATATGGTGATGTGTTCTTAATTACAGCTTTCCTAAAATTATGTCTCATTAATAAAATAAGAAATATCCCAATATATTGCCTTGTTTACAGTATTGCAATGTATCGCAAATTTTAATGGCACCCCGGACAAAATCAGAGGATCGTTCGGACTTTGGAGCATGTTGTTTTGTAAACGACGCACAGTGTCATGGAGAGTTCGCAAAGAAACATTTGTTGAAAGACGAAGCGGAACTAGATCTGACTGCAGCTGCATCACAAATGGTAAGTAAATTATTTCATAATGCTTTGTCTGGAAATGACTGTTTTTTAATCATGTTGTCAAAACACTCACATGCAGTAGCGAGGGGGCATTGATACTGTTTCCTATGCAATGACGTTAGCCAATCATAAATGGTTGACTCCTGACAAGCCTTAAAGGACCCGACCCTTAAAACGGGTTGTTTTAGACAGAGGGTCAGAATGAGGGTTGAAAATAATAATTTTTCCTCTTTAAAGGATTTAATGGTGATGTTACTGTCACAGTAGGGGTGTCGTATCATGCTCCTACAGAGTGGATCTCCAATCCTAATCAAACACAGCTGAACAAGTTAATCAAAGACTTCGGGATTACAAGGCTTTATCCTAAATCACCCTGTATACCTTCATTCACTACTCTCTATATTACTCCACTAATATAAGAAGTGAATGAAAACAAGTGAGCAAATCCAGACACTGAAAGCATCAGAAGGACTCTGGACACAATCTGCCAAGATTCATTTAGCCTGACTCTCAGAATGCATTGGTATTCTCTAATGGCTATCAGTTAAATGTACATTAGTTGTACCATTGTTACTGAAGTGCATTATAAGATTGAATGAGCGCACTTGATAAATTCCACTAAGGATCTGGAAACCACAACAAATGGCTGTACCTTCAAACAGCACTTCGGGTACAGTGGGTGATTTCTGTAAACTCTTGAGAACTGGACCAGGATTGGACACCCCTTGAGTTACAAAAAAATTTTCTGTGTTCCACTCTATCTAGCACACAGTTGAGGGGACAAGCCATTTAAGTATACTTCATTTACCATGAGCATGGACGGACCCACTACCTTTGTTTTTGAGTGCTTAAAGTACTTGCACATGCTGTGTTGAACAGACAACAACAGACAAACTCTTTCCAAGTCAATACGGAAAGTATACTTAAGGCTTAAAAAGATAGTTCACACAAAAATGAGAATTATGTCATCTTTTACTAATCCTCTAGTTGTTCCAAAGTTTTTTTAATATGTTGAACACAAAAGAAGATATTTTGAAGACAATATCTTTTTTTGTGTTGAAAAGAATAAAGAAACTCATACAGGTTTGGAACAACTTGAGGGACAATAAATGACAACAGAATTTTCATTTTTGGGCGAACTATTCCTTTAATTCACACTTTTGTCCCTTTCCCTACAATTGCTTGCCAAACTCACCTTCTGTGTGTGAATATCCTTCAGCCGTGACCTTCCACTGAATAAGAACACCCAGCAGTGCCAGCACGGGCCAAACTCCCATGACCACCCACGTGAACCAGCAAACTGGGCGAGGTGGATCCACCTTCACTCTCTCATAGATATACCGTGTCAAAGCGAAGAGCTCGACAAAATAATCCACAGTCACAGTCACCACAGCTGATCCAAAGACGGCGGTGGAGAGGGTGGTGAAACAGCGCTGCCACTGCAATGTGAGCACAGCAAACAGCATGCCCGAGCCCAGCAGCACACCCAGGGGAAGCCACACTGTCCTCGGGTGATAAAACTCCTCCAGAACCACCAGAGAGGCGAGAGCCACCAGTAAACCCAGGAGAAGTCCAACCATGAAGAGCCCCACGCTGCGGACCAGCATAGTGACCAAACCGCACAACGTGCCAATGCCAAGGCCGATGCCCACACTGGCCTCCACGCTGAGCTGAGTGTCCATGACCCTCTCCTTATAGCAGAGCATGAAGATGATGATGGAACCAAACATCAGACCCGTGAGGAACATTACGGCCTTGAAGCAGCGGTACCCTACAACAGAAGAAGGCAGGACAGGAAGAGAAGATTATTTTATTAGCAAATGGCATGATCATGATGATAAGCTCTGAATGTTTTATTCAATATGAATAAATCTAACAGGCTATTACACAGCAGAAATAAGCCGGACAGTCACTTTTTGACTTGCATGTCAAAGTATATGCCAATTTAAAGCTACAGATGAAAAATTACATTCAAAATACACTCTGAAAAGGTCTTCATAGCCTAATGAAAGGATTTGTTTACTACAGAATTTAAATTTCCTGATAATTTACTCACCCCTATGTCATCTAAGATGTTCATGTTCTTTAGTCGAAAAGAAATTACGGTTTTGAAAGAAACATTACAGGATTTTTCTCCATATAGTGAATTTTAATGGGGATCAGCAGGTTGAAGGTCCAAATTGCCTATTCAATGCAGCTTCTTCACGATCCCAACTGAGGAATAAGTGTCTTATCTAGCAAAACGATCCATCATTTTCAAAAAAAAAAAAAAAACTAATTTATTTACTTTTTAACCACAAATGCTCATCTCGCACTAGTTCTGCATCCACAACTTTATGTATTCATGTTGGAAAGGTCATGTGTGAAGTGTTTGTAAAGTGAACATGCAAAGAAAATCCAACACCTATTACAAAAAAAGGTAAAACAATGATATCAGATGATTTTAAAGTTGGAGGAAAGTTTTTTGCACCTACACTACCTTTTTGAACCGAAGTACACAGACGGAGAATGCATGAAGTCATAGACGCTAGGGGTGTTTTAATGTCATGATTTCGGTACAGCAGGGAGAAAAACTAATCTTTTTTTTATTTTTTTATTTTTTTAAATGAACAGTGGTTTACTGAACAAGTATCTCTTTTATTAAATACATTCAGTTATAATTAAAATTGTCTTAGGGTGCTTTCAGACTTGGTCCATTATTTTCGGAACCTGGCGCATTTCCCTCCTTAGCTTGGTTTGTTTGGGCATATGTGAACACGGCAATCGTGCTCGAATCCGCGCCAAAACAAACGGTCTGAGATCACCTGAACGAGGTGGTCTTGGCTCGATTGAAAACAAACTCTGGAGCTGTTCAGTTGTGAAAAAGGAATCTGATCCAATGGACCAATAAACCAGGCTATATCACAATGTATAATGGGTAATCACAATTCCATGAACAGCAGCAGCTTTGTCGTTTTGCTAATACCTCTTAAAATGAACCTGTGAATGTCTGTGTGTGGGCACATCTTCGCTCAAAATCTAAGTGCGCCTTTTCATTTTATAATGCTGTCTTATTGGTCTCTTTATAGTAGGTGCATTTTAAAAATGTTTTCCAGACGAATCCTGGACTCCTGCTCAAAATTATAAATTAATATCACGACAGCTACAAAAAAATGCATCAGTAAGCCTGCAAAGCTGTTGTTGTTCCATCCTGACGGTTGACAGCTTTGCGATTGACTGTACATATAGATTTTACAAGAAACCTGAGGCATATTTTTACAGACTGCCGAAAGCTACTGAAAAGATAACCAAATTAATCACCGCAATTAAAAGAAACAAATGGTTTCCAGGCAGCTAAACACGGATTTGCAGTTATCATTTAATGTTAATATGTTGAATTGTGCAGTAAAATCATATCCTATATATTGTATTATAGTATATCGTATCGACAAGTCATCAACTAAATATTTACCATCTTAAATTCTCACATTTTCGCATCCTCCCTATTAAATCAATTTATGGTGAGGGGGCGTGTCCTGGTGGGAAAGCGACATCAGTGCATACCCTCCATAGGGAGCCCTTTTACATTATAAGGTTACAATTAACAATTTAACCCAAACTTAATTTAATTACTATTTATTTTTAAATATAATAATCAACACTTCACCAAATTGCATGCAAACATGTAAATTGCACATGCTGTAACTGCAATGCAGTATTTAAATTAAGTTATAAATTATAACATTTCTATTTGTTAATATATATTTAACTACACAGTGGCTGTCATAACATGTTCCATAACAATTTAAACATACATTAAAAAAAATAGGACTAACAGGTAAAGTAAAATACAATGAGTATTTAGTGTAATATTTCCTAATAAATGCTCATCTCTAGACTTAATTTCTCTAGTAAACTAACGAGCTGTGGACACTGATGACTTGCCTGAGGTAAATTAATTGCTACGTGACCTTTTATTTCCACACCGTTTTGAAAGGAAAGGAAAGGAAAGGACATGATGTGTGGCCAAGTATGGTGACCCATACTCAGAATTTGTGCTCTGCTTTTAACCCATCCAAGTGCACACACACAGTAGTGAGTAGTGAACAAACAGTTGGCAGTGGGCAGCCATATTGCTATCGCTATCGGGGAGCAGTTGGGGTGTTGAGGGTGGAGAGAGTGCTGGATATTCACTCCCCCCACCTTCAATCCCTGCCGGACCTGGGACTCGAACCCGCAACCTTTCGGTTACAAGCCCAACTCCAGCCATTAGGCCACGGCTGCCCCGTTGTTGTCAACAAAGTTGCGTTCACTCACGTTTCATGCTGCCATGTGAAAGGACCCCATTTACACCGCTAAGTCTGCAATGCGTTACGGCTCTGACGCAGCCGCTCTAGTCAAAGCACATTTTTGAAGTGTCCCAGAAGCGGCTCTCTGAGGCATTTATGCAGCGATCTGTCATGCCACATCATTTATTTATTGTTTGAATTTCCTGGGGGGAGAAAACGCTGTACTTGTTCGGTACACATGCGTACTCGAACCGAAAATTTTCAGTATGAATATGTGTACCGTTACACCCCTAGTAGACACACATCACAGAGCTAGTGCGAGATGAGCATTTGTAGTTAAGAAGTATATAAATTTAATTTTTTTTAGAAAATGACTGATCGTTTCACTAGACAAGACCCTTAGAGCACTCTGAAATTGCATTGAAACTGCAATTTGGAACAATTTGGAACTTCAACCCATTGGCCACCATTGAAGTCCACTATATCAGTGGTCCACTATACCAGCGCCCCCCTACCCATTATTCAGGTCCCTCACCGCCCCCCATCAAATAAATCGTAGTCTAATTGTCCTCACAGAATATTAAAGTTGATTATTATTATTTTGTGTTTATAATAAGGACTGTTATTATATTTACAGTAATTCAAATGTATGGGGTCATTATGATTTTTAGGAAATTGCTTTATTTCAAGGATGCATTGAATTGATCAAAAAAAACAGTGAAGTACTTTTTTTACAGTAAATTATTTTAAAATAAGTGTAATAACATTCATTTACAGAGTTTTTAAGCATGTTGGTGGTTTTCATCGCTACAGCTTCAGTGTTGTTGAGATGCGGATATATCTTGTTGCCCCAAATTTAAAAAGACCAAATAAAAATGACACAGTGGACATTGTCATTTTGGTGAGTACAACCCTAATTCTAGAAAAGTTGTGACATTTTGTAAAATGATAAAATCTGTAATTTGTTCATTCTATTTAACTTTTATTTAATTGACAAGAGTACAAAAATTCCCAAGGTTTTCACTGATCAACTTAAATGTATTTTGTAAATATAAACATATTTATTTATAAAATGTTTATTTATTTATTTATCTGAAGTATGCATCCCACTCCAAAAAAAGTTGGGACAGATGCAAAATAAAAGTGAAAAGGTTATAGAATAACCAAATAAACTGCTTTGAAACACAGCAAGCAGGTGAAGTGGTAATAGGTGAGAGTGTCATGTTTGGCTATAAATGGAGCTTCAGTCTCCGCAAGCAAAGCTGGATCATGGCTCAAAATTTGTTTATATTAACAAAATAAAACTAAGTTGGCCAGTGAAAACATTGGATTTTTTTCTTTGTGCTTAAGTCAATTAAATAAAGGCTAAAAAGAAAAAATGACATATTCTTAATTTTATGGCATTTCACAAAATGCCCTAACTTTTAATTGGGGTTGTAGAAAGATGGGAAACATGTGCTCCTCATTTTCAAAATAGTTACTATTTTAGTGCTGTCCTGATTTATATATTTGTTATAGTCAATGAAATTTCAAATATTTTCAAAAACTTTTTGTCAGTGTGTTGTGCCAGCTATAATAATAATAAGCAATGTTTCTTAACCAACAATCAGCATAATTTCTGAAAGATCATGTGACACTGAAAGCTGTAGTAATATACTGTAGCTTAGCATGAGAAGAAAATACATTTTAAAATATATTCAAATAAAAAGTTTTTTTTTTTAATGGTAGATTTACTGTTTTTACTGTAGGCTGTTTTTTTTAAAACAAAACAAATGCAACTTTTTTATGAACCCATTAACAAATCATGCTGACCTTTTTTAATGGTAGTGTACATTATAGGCTATATTTTATTTATAATATATAGGCCCGTTTTGAAAGCATGTATCTTGACCCTTAAAACAGCTCATACATAATATTATTTTTTTTTAATGTCATTAAATGACATTCATCACATTTTTGATTTATCATTTAAAGTATCATTATCATTAGAAGCAAAAAAGGAGCAAAAAAGCCACATGGATATAAATTAGGCTACAACTGTGAGCTTTGAATAAACTCTTTAGAAATTTGGTATTCAAACCAACTGCAGCCAATCAGCAAACAAAAAGTATTAATATTAATTTTTCTAAAGAAGAAAAAACATCTCTTGCTTTACCGTGTCTAAATGCTTGCTATTGTTTTGACGCAGCGGCTGCGCTACAGAAAGTCAAGCAAACACTAAAGTACTGAAGTCGTTGCTAAGGAAATGATACACCGTCAGGTCTAGCAGCGGGAGTATTGGTGTAAACTAGCAGCGAACACCACTACTACACTGGCCGCGAACAGTATCAACTGAGCGTGAGCGCTACAGTAAATGGATGCCGCATTCTATTTCTGCCTGCGGGACTCTACGCGCCTGCGCTACCGACAAGTTGAAAAATGGATATAGAAAGTGCGTTTTGACGTATCCAGTAAAGACAGCGTTAGGATGTGGCAGACCATTTTCTTTTGCAAGTTTCAGCTCATACATCTTTGGTGTAAACTCGTCTTGACCAAACGCCCCCCAGAAACAGCTCAACGGCCCCCTTTCAAAAATATTGCTTCCAGCGCCCCCCGATGCTGTCCGAACGCCCCCGTTGAGAAACACTACACTATATGAAGAACAGTCCTGGAATGTTTTCCTCAAAAACCTTAGCTTCTTTTTGACCGAAGAATGAAAGACATGAACATCAGATACTGAATCTATTATAAATTAAGAATTCTGATGCAAAACCAGCTAAAAGCCATCTTGGTCAAAAATGAGATAATGATACTGAGTGAATGCTCTCGACACATATTATACGTCCATCAAATACTTTTTCTTCAAACTCACTAAAATACCAGCCTCAGCCCAAACAGAAGTACGGGTACTTACATAGAAACCTATACATTTGAGCCTGATAAAAATGCATTTTTTAAAGAAAGACGTCAGATGGATTTAGCTGGTTTTGCATCTGAACTTTTCATATATTCAACAAGGTCGTTGTCTGTTGCTGGGCATATTTTAAAGGTAATTTCTAAAACAGCTCTACTTGAAATTCCAGGGACAATCATTTTGTTTAGTAACATATGAGTGGAATCATCAGAATTGCCTTGAGTGAAGGTTTTTGTGCCATTAACGTTCATTCTGTTGCTACAGTTACTGTACAAAAGTAGCTTTTAAATCAACAGAAGCCTTTCATAATGCATTGTGCTTTTCACTAAGAGGTTATCTGCTTTCACCTGATGCAATTTATAACTGTTAATAATGGCTCAAATTGGCAGCAGAAGTGCAGGATGAATGAATAACATGTTTTAACATTTTAATATAGTCACATTGAGGCCTGAATGCCAAAGAGAGAAGAGACTCTATATGCTGCTGTTCGTCACAGCCGAGATGGCCTCGATCCTCCATCTCTCTCTCTCTCCTAGCAAGTAATGGGCAGTGAAAGCAAATTTCACAGTCAAGTGAAAGTGATAAAGCTTATCTAATAGAGAGGGACATAGATTTGTCACCCTTGTCTGGTTGTCACATCAAGATGGTTATTAGGTGAATTTAATTTGGATGTAAACAACCACAGCTAAAACAATGTTCTTGATAATGAGACAAAAACATAACCCGTGCGTTCAGGTCATCTGAGTAATACTTATATAAATCTACATTTTTTAGATTTGAGAAACCTAGACAGATTTGAGTTTTCTAAATATTCTAATTCATCTTTCGCAACCTACCGAAGAAGCAGTAGATGATGCCAAAGAGGCAACACATGGAGCAGACGACAGACGGGACCACCTCATATTGCCGTTCAATGTCCTCATCACAGCTGAACAGACGCTCTGGACTCCCATCCTGAGAGGGTGGGGAGAGCTTAAAGGCCAGAATCTGGGCAGTGGACGTCATGCTGTCAGTGCGTATTAGAGAGTGTTACGTATCTTCACGGGAGCCGATGAAACGGGGAGAGTGGGGTCATGTGGAAGGTAGAGGCTGCAGAGAAGGTTCCCATCCACAGCAATTTACCTGTTCAAAGAGATGAGAAGATATTGATTCATAAGCGTCAGAGACAGTTTGACTCTACCCGTCAAAATAAACATGGTATAGCCAGATTACTTTTAAAAATTCTCTTTGTGACAACATCAGACAGTCTAAAGTTGTCTGACTCTATTAAACTCTTAGGTCAAGTCATATTTTCTGTTCATTTAGTCGTATAGAATCTTTCACTCTTCAAACTATATTACCTGACCTGAAAATGTGGGATGTCAGTCTGGGATAAATAACCTCTAACATCAACACGCTGGTATAAAAGAGCCCTCAAAGGCTTATTGAAACTGCCTTAGTCAACATAATAAACAAAAAGTATTATAATTCTAATCTAAAACTGAACAGTGCTGTACATTATGTCAGTGGATTGTGCACTGCGTGGTTGACAGCAGTGCTTTAATTGTTTTTAAGTGCATCGCACTGAGCGTATTTGCCTTATTGAAAAGTCAATATTTGTTAGTGTGTACTTCAGAGAAGCAGAGTACTTGTTAATGCACAAGCCCAAAGGACAGAACATTAGTGTTGTTTCGCAAAATGTGAATTAGATTTTTTACAGAATTCCTCCTACGTTTTACATAAAACATACACGCACAAAGGACTGCATCTCTTTGTCAGTGAGATTTTGCTTGTTTTAGAAAAATGTACTGCTACAAAAGCCTCCATCACACCACAAATGGTTCATTGCACAATATGGTTGAGGGTGGGGGGGGGTGGCTCCATTAATTTATGTTGGTTCCCGCTGCTATTCAGATATGAGGCGCTATATCAACTTATTCAAAAATATATTTTTTTTCATAGGATTCCAGTAGGGTTTGGCGCCTTTTGGGATGGTAATCACAAAGGTTGATTTATATATTGGTTCCCTCTGCATTTCAGGCAACCTTTTAGACGATTTAGACATCAGGAATATGTTGGAATAATGTGCCAAACTCTATTGGAGAGCTATGAAAAATATTAATTTTTGAATAAAGCAAATACTGGTGCTGGGAAAACTGCAAATATCCTCTCCGCTACTCTCAGAGGAATGTCTAATCTCTATCTATTCATGCTTTGATTTGTCCTGAAATGACATTATTAAACACATAAAATCTGTTGATAGCAGGGAGCAAAAAATTAAGGCTCTATTAAGCCCCTACATACATCCAACTTTGACTTTGGGGTATTCATTAAACTAAACGATCTCAAAAAACTGACATGCACTTAAACTTGCCCTTTGGCATTTACTGTGAATCTGACACTAACAAATATGCTTTATTAATGAACGGGGAATTATTATTTTCATCAGTGCTTAAAAAGCTGAACTGAAAAAACAGGCAGAGATTTGAATGTATTAAAGTAAAAACACCATTTCCAGCAACACCAGCTCTATTTATTTACATTATGAAGCATGTTTTAGAACAATGCAGCTTTTCAGCTCTGTGACACAATGCTAAGAGTAACCTCAAATTGATTATCATTATTGGAAGCCTCTTGCGTTATGAAAGATTCTCCAGTGCAAATGAAAGGCTTCATATAACATAACTAGGATGACAATACCTCACTTCCTGTCTCTTGTCATAACGACAGTGTAATTCTGGGATGCTACAAGTTATACACCATTTGGCTGAGATGAGGAGAGCAACCTGCCACCATGGCAACAGCTTGAGAACCAATCAATGTTTTAGCCTGGCTTGCAGTTTTTTCAGTGGTGGAGAGTTTTCTCTCCCCCTTAAGCAAACCCCTCCCCTTCTGCACCCAAGACGTGCCAATAACAACTTGGGCCACTTGGGAAAGCCTGGGAAAAAGAGAAAGATAGGAAGAAATGGAGACAAATCAAGAAAAAAAAATAAACTTCAAAGGTGGTAGTTTTGATTTGGAACATGGTAGCTGGTGTCTGCTGGTCCAAACTGGACCATGCTGGGCATTGGCTGGTCCAAGCTAGTTGAACAGCTTGGATCTAAAACAAACCAGCTACCAGATGGTTTTTTGAACATACTCACTGGTCCAATTACCAGGTTGGACCAACTAATGCCAAGGGCCAATTAAAGGAATAGTTCACCCAAAAATTACCATGAGGGTGCAAACAACTAATATAAAACATCACAATAATCCACAAGTTGTCCATTTCATTCATCCGTTAAGGTGTTTTAATGGTAAAGTGTCACTTCTGTTCAAAATACCAATTCATAATCAATATTAACACTTCCTTCAATTAAAAAGTCCATTCTCTGTTGTTCTCTCACAATAAATTGAACCCTGGGTATTAAGACTTGTATGGCCTAATATAATGTAATGATGTATCTTACTGAAATACGTAGTAGACAACCAATGAAAGACTTGTTACTTAAAAAGTCCATATTGTTTTATAGCTATTTTGGACTATGGGGGATGCCATTATTTGGGTGACATGAAATGGTTGCACTTGGTAAGCTACTGCCATTACCTGTTGCTATTTTTAACACATCACAACTCGGAAAATAAAATACTGATACGATACAGCATTGTGCGGCTTTTGGTTGTAATTTTCAGTTGAAGGGAAACAAGAGAAGCGATGTGAGTCTTCACTGCTTTCCTAGTGATAAGAAGAGGAGAAAAGAATGGGAAGATGCCTCTTTGTTCTCTCCACTTTAGCCCTGATGCCTTTGAGGGTTTTAGCAGACCACAGCTACTGAAAGAGCTTACAAACGGCAGAGACAAGAAACGCTAGATGCCATCCTGGCAGGATGTAAACATGTCAACGCTTGCCATGACGCTGCAGCCACTGAAGGAGTTTCTCAGCGTGGATTTTACTCAATATCTGGGGGCGTTTATACTCCTTGTGAAGAAAAAACGATGACATGGCATATGCTTATATCCATAACTACCTATAAACTCTTTCAGTAGCTTTGGTCATCGTATTTTATTTTTTCAAAATGTGTTGCGGTAAAAATAGTAACAGGTAGCTCCAGTATCTCACTGAGATTTCACATCACTGAAATAATGGCGCACACCATAGTCCAAAATATGTATAAAATGATGTGAATTTTTTAAATAACGTAAATCTTTCATGGGTTTTCTACTACATATTCCAGTATAAGAGATAATTTATGTTATATTAAACCAAGTCTTAAGGGGGTTCCCTTTAAAAGCATCTTGATGGATTTATTTATTACAAACCTGCATATCTGTACTTCACAAGATGTTAATTGATGAACTGGAGTCGTGTGTATTACCTTTGATTTTTTTGTGATGTTTTTATCAGCTGTTTGGATTTTTTCACTGCAAAGGATCCACTGTTGAGCAAGTGATACACTTCTCTAAATCTGTTCCAATCAAAAAACAAACCCATCTACATCTTAGATCACCTGATGGTGCATAAATTTTTCATTTTTGGGTGAACTATTCCTTTAATGGCCAACTTGGAACACCTGGAAACCAGCAACTATGTTCCAAAGCTACCAGTTAAAATTGGGACAGAGAAAAACAGAGATATAGATGAGAAAAGAGAGAGAGAAATGATTTTATTAAGCCATGTTTGCCTTCATCTGTGCATGAGTAAACTTGTAGCACACAGTTAAAACAGGCTCGTGTTACAACAAGGAATAAGAAATCGATCTGCACCAACACTCCACAACAATTCTCAGCACTCAGGTGAAAAAATTCATCAATTGGATGGAGAGACAGAAAGAGATAACATTACATGAAATTTCACCACTGAAATGGCCTGGGAAAAGCACTTTCAGGTATTATGCCATCTCCATGCAAAGAGCATTATTCGGCGCCAGCTGTCTCAGAGGACAAGAAGCTGTCTTCAACCTTTTTTCAATCACTAAAAAAAAATCTCTGTTGTTCTCTTTCTATCCTCTGATGGTACCTTCGGAACGTCCCAGTGCACTTCAGATCATGGGCAACGAGTCCTTGTCTGCCTCAGGTGTAGATGTCAGTCATGATGTAGAACAAAAGGCTCTATTGAGCTTGCGATTTCACATGAATATTTTAGAGAACGCTGAAAGGCCCGCAGAGAAAATGTCAGCAGAATGAAGCTCGACCCATGTATGCACGTGTATATGTATGTGCCCTGCACATTAGATGGAAAATGACAGATCAATGTAAACAGCTGTCCAGCTAAACAAAAACAGCCAATGTGAGGGGCGTGAGAACAGCCTCTGGAGACTGTGTCTGCAACTGGCAGCCTTGCTCAAGAGCACAAAGAATGAAAAACACTGAAATGTAGCCCAAATCTGTGCTACAAGCAGCCCCATGTGTGTGCATCTAGGTTAACTGCTACAGCAGTCACTCAGCACCTGGTGGTCCCAAACATGAATCCCGCCCCCTATGTCTGCTATAATGTGGGACGCTGGATGCACAATTCACAAATGACAGAATCAGGCAAACACCCATTCAGTTGGAAAAAAACAGCATAATGCTTCTAATATTGTGTACTGGATAAATCACTGACATTAAGAACAATCCCTTATTTAAAACTGCTCCTCTCTCATTTAAGGGATAGTTCAACTACAAATGACAATTCTGTCATTGTTTATTCACCCTTATGTCTTTGTTGTTTTTTTCTCCACTCATTTTAACTCAACGGTCACTGTAAAGGCTAAGTTACTAACAATCTTCAAAATATCTTGTGGTTTGCAGAAGAAAGTCAGTCAAACTGTTTTAAATTACATGAGGGTGAGTAAATGATGACAGATTGTTTTTGGGGAAATCTCTCTCTAAGGGTCTTAAAGGGATAGTTCACCCTAAAATGAAAATTACCTTATGATTTACTCACCTTCAAGCCATCCTAGGTGAATATGACTTTATTCTTTCAGACAAATACAATCAGAGATACATTAAAAAATGTCCTGGCTCTTTCAAGCTTTATAATGGCAGTGAATGGCTGTTGAGATTTTGTAGTCCAATAAAGTGCATCCATCCATCATAAAAAGTACTCCACATGGCTCCAGGGGGGTTAATAAATGCCTTCTGAAGTGAATCGATGTGTTTGTGTAAGAAAAATATCTAGATTTAAAACTTCATAAAGTCATACACCTAGGATGGCTTGAGGGTGAGTAAATCATGGGGAAATTTTCATTTTTGGGTGAACTATTTCTTTAAATCACTGAATAAACAAGCTGTTAACAAAAAATTTGATGGCTCCTTATGACTTGATGAGCTTTGCTACTGTATCTTCAGTGAATACTTCACTCCTAAATGAAAATCCTGTCATTTACTAACCATTTTGTCTTTCCAAACTTCTGTACTTTATGTATTTATTTATTCAGTGGAACACACATTTTAAGAATGTTTCAGCTAGTTTTTTTTTCTTAATACGAAATGATACCCAAAACTGCATAAGCTTCCCCCAAAAAACAAAGGTAGTGTGTGAAATGAATCCAGATCACTAGACTTGCATATTCCAAGTCAGGGTTGCCAGGTTTTCACAATAAAACCTGCACCATTGCTACTCAAAACACTCGCATTTTGAGAGGAGTCCTCCATTAAAAATTGTGTTCCGTCGGCGCCAGTAGCCTTGTGTGAAGTGCGCCGACATACAGTGCTGTTGTGCTATGGGCATCCCGAGTTTGAATCCCGGCTTGAAGACCTTTCCTGATCCCACCCCCTCTCTCTTTCTCTCTCTCTCTCCCACTTCACTTCCTGTCAGCTCTAAACTGCACATTACTGGGCACACTGGACTCACTTCAACCTGCGGGAATGAAAAACAGTGTTGAAGTAGCCCCATTCCGCGGGAAAACTGCGGACTTGGCAACACTATTCCAAGTCTGCCAAGTGAAATTCTCATTTTGTATAAACATTCTACAACATTCAAAATATCTTCTTTTGTGTTCATGAGAAGGAAAATAATACAAGTTTGGAACAACATAAGAGTAGTAGGGCCCTATGATTTCCATGAAATGGAAAACACGGATGGAATCGCAAAAATCCAGTCATAAAAATGTACTTTTGTACAAATGTACAAGAAATGCCACCGAATTTGCAAAATTCTGGATAAATAAATCAAAAGTATGCCAGGACACTTGAATCAAAATGCGATATGGAATCACAGTGTTTTCAGTCTCTGCCACCTTATTATAGTACATGAACATGAAAACAATCTCTAAAACTGATCTTAGAGTCACTTCATAAGCATTTTAACATTACTTTTGAGGAAAACGATTGTCGTATCATATACAAACAGAAACTTACAGGTCTTCACAGCATCCCGTCAAAATAAAAGTTTGGATTAGCTGTGACAGGAAAAAAAATATTACTTGCAATGGTTAATAAAATTATCAATAAAATTATAAATAAAACATTATTTTTTAGGGAATATTTACCAGAATGTATTTACCAGAAAAAAAAAAATGTAAAAACAGTATTTATATTATTACAGTATATATATTACTATTATTATTTTTAATACAATCAATCAATTAGTGATGCTTTTGATTATCAAAACTTAATGAAGCCATTCAAACTGACCCCAGAAAATTTATGGAAAACTAGTATTTGGTAAAGATAAAACTGAATTTGAGAAAAGAAAAGAAGTTTCAGTTTTTCTTAGACTTTTAATAAATTGCTGTTAAGTTTCATGGTTTCAATTAACTAGACATGCTTTTTAGATAATATTTTTAATTTGACCATTAAAACAAAGTCTAGAAACATAGGAAAAACTGAATTTGGAAAGAAAAATAAATAAAATGGGCTCTAGAGTAGGTAAATGATTTTCATTTTAGGGTGATCCTGTACAACTCCTATGTAAATACCCTATTTGCATGTAAAATGAATTCAGTGAATAGCATTTACTTAATGTGGGTTTGCTGTCAGATTCAGTGAAATTGATTCTGTTGCACTCTTGAACAACAGCCTCTTCACAAAACATTACACTGTGACAAGATTACAAAACAATGTGCACTCAAGTGTGTTTGACTAAAATCACAGAGAATCGTGTTGAAAACAAACTGGAAGGGTAATTTTATCATTAGCTATACACTAATTGGAACAACAGTATTTTACGCATTTAGAAATGACTGAATCTATCCTACTTCCATCTAATTACTGCAACATGACAAGCAGCCAAGTTGCTGAACGGCAAGCAGACGCTGTTAATGCGTTAGTGAATTCATCAGTGAGCTGTTTCTATAAATTTAATAAATGGTCTCTCTGGATGTTCTGAAAGTTATGTTTTCATGGTACATCAAACTTTTACTTCAAAAGATCAAGAAAAATTGAATTATGCTTTACACGACCCCTTTTAAGTCATTCTAAGGTCAATTCTAATCATATTTTCCATGCTGGTTTTAGGGGAAAATCTGCAGAATGGTTTTAAACCTGGCAAATGTTTGAGAGAGAGCTTAGAGTGCTAGCTCTTGACAGAAATGTTCAACCAAAAATTAAAATTACCCCAGTGATTTACTCACCCTCAAGCCAAGGCATATATTCGTCTTCTTTCAGACGGATACAGTCGGAGTTTTATAAAAAAAAATGTCCTGGCTCTTCCAAGCTTTATAATGGTGAATGGAGGTTGATAATAGTCCAATAGACTGTAAGCTGCAAGAACTACAAGTTGCAAGAACAGGTCCGAGAGCTGCAGAAGGAAGCCTCAATGCTCCTTCTGCACATAAACGCTGAATCCCCCCATTCATTAGCTCCCTGCAGAGCACTTGCAGGTGTGGAAGGTGGCATCTGACAGGTAAAATGTACCGCTCCTGCTCCCTCGACAACCACTTACTCGTCTGGAACGAGAGCAAGAGAGCAGATGCCAGACGAGGCTTTGGGCTATGGAGATAAAGCAGCATCCTGCTAAACTGTCCATTTCTTATTCCGCGTCAGTCACCATTGTGGAGGTCTCCCTGGCAATGGTTGCCAGGTTAAAGGGACAGACAGTGGTTGTGTAGAGAAATGTGAGTGGCTGAATGGAGGGGTGGGTAAGCGTGCAAGGGAATAAAAGAGAGGAAGGGGTGACGGTGTTTGTCATTGTGAGATAAAGAGAACGGACACGTATATTTGAGAGAGAAGGGTATGTGCGCTTTATGTTTGAAAGAGAAAGAAAGAGTGTGTGTGGTTTAACGGACAAGACGATGGCCCTGCTAAACCTCGTTAATCTTGTTGAGAGCTTCTGCTTTAAATTCCATTAGCACTGGACTGCTTTCTCCTTCTGCTGACCTGAATCATATTAGCAATGGGTGTTGGGTGTTTGTATGCGTATGTGTACATGGTCATGTGCAAACCGATGTGTGGGTCTTTCAGTCTGGGATTCTTCAGTTTTATCCGCTGGCCGTCGGCTCAAAACAATGACTAACCCTACAGCGGCCCCACTGTGCGTTACCATGAGTCAGAGGTGAGAGAGAACAACCGTGGAGACTAACACAGCAGCCAGTCTACTCTGTAAACATCATGACTACCGTACACACACAAACAAAACACAGACAGCATAGATTCTTGAATCTATGACATCTTGCTTAAAGAGATAGTTGACCCAAAAATGAAAATTCTTTCATCATGTTGTTCCAAACAAACCATGAGACTGCCATCTTCGAAACACAAATGAAGATTTTTAATGAAGCCTGAGAGATTTTGGTTCCTTCAGTGACTACAGTTCATAAAAAGATCTAAGAGAAACTTGTATCAAGCAGTTTAATCAAAGAGAACATTGCTTTATATGATGAGCAGATGTGGACCAACACACGTAGAGATCACATCAAATATGGTTAACGATGACTTCTTTAACTGGGTATGCTGAATGCTATGCCTCCAAATGTGGAGAAAACAAATGTAACAATAAAAATCCTCCGAATTGTATTCTTTGATTAATTTGCTTGAGCATGTTGCCAAATATTTTGTACCTTAACATACTTTGTCTGTGCCAAAAAAAATGTAGGAATGTTTTCAGTGGACTTTCAAAATTTGCTTTGCTTAAGAAAACAGCTTTTTATACATTTCTTTTCATATTTAGTTTTGTGTCAAATACAATGCGATTTTCCGTTATTGAGATCTGATAGCAACAGCACATTTTTCTGCATGGGCAAGCAATTCATGGGCAGCTTTTCTTGTGCTTAATTACTTAAATGCCACCAAACCAGTGAGAATGTTAAACTATAATGACAATTTATTACTGTCGTTAATGCGCATCAAAGACTGACACGGAGGAGAAGAAATTGTTTTTATTTTTCATTTCATTCATTATTTTTATCAAGTCATTATTTTTATTTTCTTTGGACACAAAAAGTATTATTGTAGCTTCATAATATTACAGTTGAATCACTGACATCACGTGACCTATAATGCAAAAATCACTTTTATAAGGTATTTGAACAGTTGTGTGGGTGCAATGTGTGAAAACCACCAACTTAGTGGTAAAAATCCACCCACTCATTTTTTTTATAATCCCGATAAATCATAAACAGTCCTTCTGAACACACGATTCCAGATTTCTCCCTATGATGACATCGTCGTAGGGGAAAAAGTCCCGCCCATTTGTGACAATCTCTGCTTTATTAGCATAGACACAGCCCTGAGTGAGAAGCAGCAGTCTGCCATTACTGTTTTCCTGCTGCAGCTGCTAAAGATATACAATGTCAGCACCAAAAAGGCATTTACAAGTGCTGTATTTTGGGATGCACCACCAAACTGCCTCCATCTGAACCAGGACACTGTGGTTAAATTTCATTTTCGAAGGAAATGTCCTGGGGAAAAAAAAAAAAAATACCAACGCTTTGTGTTTTCACTGATGCTGCCTTTACGTGCTACTAGAATAATCAGAAATAGGAATGTGGGAGTGAAAATTGCATAAGAAATCAATGTGAAGTCGACTGTTTGAATCTGTCAAGCTCATAGTCACAAGTCAGGCTAATAAAGTTTGTGATAGCATGCGATGAGACCAGCTATGTCGTTATTATATTATATTATTGTGCCATGTTCGCCATCTGTGTAATTCATAAACACACATTTATAATGCACAGTAAAATCAGATGATTGACTTTTAAGCCGATTTCGGTTCGAACATATAAGGCTAAACACCGCTACTGACATTACTGACATTTTCAGTATGTGAGATTGTCTTGTTTTGTTTTTGCCGGCTCTTGAATCTCCGCCCTCTTCTGAAGAGGGGGCCAGGAGCACCAGCTCATTTGCATTTAAAGAGACAAACACAAAAAAGTGTGTTTTGGCTCACACCCTGAAAGTGCCAATTTTAACAAGTTTTACAAAAAATTATCTGTCAGAAATTGAGCTAAAACTTAACATACACACTCTGGGGAAATCAGAGACGCATTTTATATCTTGTAAAATGGGGCATAATTAATCACCTTTAAATGATTTCCTTACTACCTTTCTGGGCCTTGAACACGTCAGTTGCATCGCTGTCTATGCACAGCCAGAAAGCTCTCAGATATCACCAAAATTATCTTCATTTGTGTTCCAAAGATGAACAAAGGTCTTACAGGTTTGGAACAACATGAGGTTGAGTAATTAATGACAGAATTTTTTTTTTTGGGTCAACTAACCCTTTAATCCAAAGTTTTGTTATAAAACTCTAGATTGCACAGGCCAATATGTTCTAACTCAATCTGACATAATTCACATGGTGCAGCTGATTGGTTTCTTTATTTCTCAGTAGCCAATGATCTTGTTGCTCAACATTCAAATACTTTGCTAGTGCTTGCTATAGCAGTTGCAGTGGGCTTTAGAAACCCTCTACCTTCCCCAGCTCCACCTGTATAGATCTGCTAAAGGGTGATTTTGTTTGTTATATATGTTTTTTTTTCATGTTACATGTGCAGCAACAGTATTTCTTACATGCTCACAGCAGCACGTCTGTGGATGTAATGGCGGTAACAAGCCTTGTTACTTGCTCTGCCGCAGCAGCAGTGTAGCATCTATTCCCACACAAAGCACATTAACATTGTCATGTACATTACCATGCTAAACTCTCAGAGAGTTGTCATGACAGAAATATTATTTATGTCAGCTCCGACAGCCTTATGGGCAGAGCGCCGACATATGGTGCAGTTGCGCTGTGGGTGTACCAAGTTCAAATGCTGCCTTGTGGACATTTCCTGATCCCGTTCCCCTCTCTCTCTCCCACTTGCTTTCTGTCATATCTTTACTGTCCTATCTAGAAAATGCAATATATATATATATTCTCTTCATTAATACACTGACCAAAATTATAAACGCAACACTTTTGAAAACCAGTCAGTATCTGGTGTGACCACCATTTGCCTCAAGCAGTGCAACACATCTCCTTCGCATAGAGTTGATCAGGTTGTTGATTGTGGCCTGTGGAATGTTGGTCCACTCTTCTTCAATGGCTGTGCGAAGTTGCTGGATATTGGCAGGAACTGGAACACGCTGTTGTAAACACCGATCCAGAGCATCCCAAACATGTTCAATGGGTGACATGTCCGGTGAGTATGCTGACCATGCAAGAACTATAATGTTTTCAGCTTCCAGGAATTGTGTACAGATCCTTGCAACATGGGGCCCTGCATTATCCTGCTGCAACATGTGGTGATGGTCGTGGATGAACGGCACAACAATGGGCCTCAGGATCTCGTCACAGTATCTCTGTGCATTCAAAATGCCATCAATAAAATGCGCCTGTGTTCGTTGTCCATAACATACACCTGCCCATACCATAACCCCACCGCCACCATGGGCCACTCGATCCACAACGTTGACGTCAGCAAACCACTCACCCACACGACACCATACACGCTGTCTGCCATCTGCCCTACACGGTGAAAACTGGGATTCATCCATGAAGAGAACACCTCACCAAAGTGCCAGACGCCATCGAATGTGAGCATTTGCCCACTCAAGTCGGTTACAACGACAAAATGCAGTCAGGTCGAGACCCCGATGAAGATGACGAGCATGCAGATGAGCTTTCCTGAGATGGTTTCTGACAGTTTGTGCAGAAATTCTTTGGTTATGCAAACTGATTGTTGCAGCAGCTATCCAGGTGGCTGGTCTCAGATGATCTTGGAGGTGAAGATGCTAGATGTGGAGGTCCTGGGCTGGTGTGGTTACACATGGTCTGCGGTTGTGAGGCAAGTTGGATGTACTGCCAAATTCTCTGAAAAGCCTTTGGAGACGGCTTGTGGTAGAAAAATGAACATTGATTCATGGGCAACAGCTCTGGTGGACATTTCATGGGGGCAAAAACAAGTGTTGCGTTTATAATTTTGGTCAGTGTATACATATTAAGTTTCTTTAAAATATCTTCATTTGTGTTTCAAAGGTGAACAAAAGTATAATGGATTTGTAATTACATTAGGGTGAGTAATTACAGAATGTTCATTTTTGGGTGAACAATTCCTTTAATGGTGCTTTTTTGGAAGTTGATAACAGATGGTTACTATGAATTCTAAAGTACATCAAAAGCTGCATGACGATTTAAAAAAAAAAAATCGTTCTGGTGAAAACAATAACAGCATATGGTTTTGGAACAACATCAGTATATAATTATTACATAATTAAATAAATAATTATTACATTTAAATTTGTGGATAAGCTACTTCTTTAAGACTGCACTATATGTGTGTGTTGAACTGATTTGAGTGTGCGATTATGAGCGCAATCATCATTAGCAACACAATCACCACCTTAGAGCCAATGCAGCTGACTTCAGATTAGAACTGGCCTACTCAATTACACAGTTATACATCAGTCCTGTATGGCTTGATACGCTACAGAGCAGAACACACCAATCTAACATTTTCAGAAAAAAAGCACGTTGCATCAGCATGGGGGCTAACAGAGCACTCAATGCTCTTGGCACACAGTCAAGCTGGGAGGCCCCTGGGTGAACCCCTCCAAACTCATTCCACTTTCACAGAGAGGACAAAGGAAAGGGAAAATGTTTGGTCTGGGGTTTGTGATAAAAGCTAGTGACTTCAAAGAATACACAGCAAGAAAAAACAACAAAAGCAGTGGCATTTCACACTTCTGATCTGACAATTTATCATCATCTGCTGTTCATTGTTTTCATTGTTTCATTAGGGGCCCATTTACCTCTGATTGCTCTTGATTGTGCTGTGGGTGGATCAGTAATCAATGGGCCCCACTCACAATCAGTCGTTAGCATGTAAATCTGAGCAAACAAATGAAGTGAGCACATAATGTAATTATGTCAGAGCCTTGGCTTCACGTTACATTTGTCCTAATACACATGTGAGGCAAGCATATTCTTATGCACACACACATACAAACCAAACGAGCTTACAAAAGGTCTGGATGACCTCTGACACCGACTTTGTGTCCAAATCAAATGCTGTGGTGATTTTCCCAGGCTGCTCTCGGGGATGATACAGAGCATCTATTGAGCTATTCTTGGCCTGGCTAGGAACAGTCTCTGACAGTCCACTGGAGCAGAAGTGGATAAAGTAAAGGCAGGCCTGAGGGAAGAGAGGGTGCTATCCGGCATGTACAGGAAGAACAAAATCTAGAAAACTAAAGTAAAGAAAGCAGGAACGGGCAGATAAAGAACTACTGACTGAGAGATATATGGAGAAAATACATTAAGCGCATCATTCTCCCCGGCAGTCAGGGGGAAAAACACATTAAAAATCATACTAAGCACATGAAAAGAACAGCCCCATTTGTGAGTTAAGATCATGTGCTTTTCGCTGAATCCCTCTTATGAAGACCTCTGAGCTTTTAAAGCTGAAATTTAAGGCAATGTCACAGATGGGCATGGTAATTAGAAGAAATCAATGGGGAAAATGAAATACAGTCAGATAAATTGGAGGCATGTTCAAGTCAGCATGAAATTACAATTGACAATCCTTATTTTTTTATGGAACATCAGAGTGTTTATTATAAGTGATTTATCCGTGCACATCAATATTTCTTAACTCCATAAAGCCAACTGTATCATATTTGACACCAACATTTTGCTTCATTTCTTTTGTCGTCTTATTTGAAACTTTATACTTTTTAGCATGTATAATTCTAAAAAATGCATTAAATGTTTGGGGTTTTTTTTTGTTTTTTTTAAAGAATTCTCTTTTGCTCACCAAGCCTACTTTTTTTTGGTCCAAAATACAGCAATATTGTTACATATTTTTACTACTACTTAAAATAACAGCTTTCTATTTGAATATATTTTAAAATATCATTTATTCCTGTGATCGACATCAGAATCATACATATTCAAAAGCTAGGAGTTAAATTATAGAAATTAATATTTATAATGTTACAAAAGATTTGTATTTCAAATACAATCTTCTATTCATCAAAGAAACCTGAAAAAAATCTACTCAGCTGTTTTCAACATAATAATAATTCATGTTTTTTGAGCAGCAAATCAGAATATTAGAATGATTTCTGAAGGATCATGTGACTGGAGTAATGATGCTAAAAACTCAGCTTTGAAATCACAGTAAGAAATGACATTTTAAAATATAAAAATAAATAAAAATAAATATTTTAAACAGTCAAAATTCTTCAAAATTTATTTATCTGTATTTCGGATCTAATAAATGCAGGTTTGGTGAACAGAAGAGACTTCTTTAAAAAACATTAAAAATCACAAACTTTTGACTGGCATTAGACTTTCCTTACTTTTTGGCTATATAAATATCAGCAGCTGCACCAAATTGCATATTTTTGCTGGTGTTTTTCCTCCTGAGCTCTATATTCTCAAACTTTTTGAGCCATAAAAGCCTGATGCATCATTATGACACTCAACATCGACCCAACAATAGAATCAGTAGACAAATTTAAGTCCCGCAGTACATTTCTTCTACTTCAAGAAGCCGTTTCAAGATATACATCACAACAGGGAAGAAAAGACGATCGCAACATCCTTTTCATGTGGACTTTAATGATACGATGCGCCAGGAGGAGGAATTAGCCTCTTTTGTCACTCTTTTACTCTAGCTTTTAATCACAACTCCCGATTTATCCAACACCAAAGCCAAATCCAGCAACATCTTCAAGATATAAATACCCATTTCACTTGTTTGAACTGATGCCCTGCAGTCCTCCAGTGATTTTCGCTGGTGATAAGACTGAGAGATGAAGATCTAAATAGGCTTTTCTCAGATTAAAGTGCCCCTCCTCAGCCAAGTCCAACATGACGACTACAAATCAACACTAGGGTCTAAAAACAAACATTAGCTTAACCGTCATCTGTTGCTTAAACCATTTCCGGACCCTCTAAGAAGCAAATCTGGCTTGAACTGATAAATGAAGTATTCAGAAATCTATCCATCATAAATGTATCTGATAATAAAATGACTCCAGTTCAAGCTCATACAAAAATAATTTCCTTTTTCCATTTGAGAGTATATAATAAAGCCAAACAAAGAAAGACACTCAGCTCACATCCACAGTAAAGAACACAGGGTGGTGTGCTAATTTAAACCATAAATCTCAATGGCAAGGCAGGGGATCAGTAGATAGATGTACAATATTCACTAGGGGATATTTTGCCTGGCTCTTATATCATTACATGACTCACCAAACATCTGCTCTAATGTATCATATTATGGAGTACAAGCTTAGATAGAGACATTCAAAGTCTTTAAAAGCCAAGGACGAACAAAAGATGAGTGACGTGCCTATGAGACAATTCTAATCTGCCAGTATTCCTTCCCACGCACAAAGACGTGTTGTTTCCAGAAGACAGAAAATCTGATCGGAGACAAATGGGAGATAGAGATGGAAAGCAAAATCTATAGCAGATCAGAGCAAAAACAGATTGAACAAAGGAGACGGCAGATGAAATGGAAAATGCACTGTCACAAAAAAGATTACAGATAAACTGCATGAAAATGTCTGGCCTCTTGTGAATAGTATAGCAAGAAAATGTTACAGCAATGGATATCTAAAAAGCAATTTTCAACGTAGTTGCCTTTGAATTAAACAGCATAAATTTCTCTGTCCTCATATGTTTTTCATCTATTTATTCATAAATGCATATATATAGTAGAGAGAATGATTTACAGCATGTATGTAACACTTATGGTCTTATTGATTGGTTTAATATGGCCAGCTTCAGAAAGTCTTAAGTGTTGCTGTATGCAGAAACTATGACTGCTGGGCAGAGCAGCAGTGAAATGGATTTATCATCGACTTTCTCCTGCTCTCCCACTCACCTCACTACGTGTCTCTTTCCGTTCTCCCGGCTCTGGCCTATCGTTATGCGTTCTTCTCTCTGCAATATCCAAATCCATTCATTCTTTGCATCACATCATCTCATTCTTTCGAGCTTCATCTTCTACTCTCCCTTGAATCAAAGTCAGAAATGTTTGGTGTGCTGCAGCCTGACTCAATCAGACATGGATCTCTGAGGGGCACTGCTGCTTCCTTCATCCATCTATTATTACATAATAGTCATCGCTATGGAAAACGGCACTTGGCTTTCATACGACTTCACGTTTCTCTCTTCATATTTTTTTCCACCCCACCCATTATTTTAACCTCCATTCATTTGTTGGGGCATTGTTTCACACAGCTGAGCCTCATTGTACTGTAATTCTTGAACAGATGAGGACATTTCTTCTTGTGCCTCAACTTTTTTTAAACATTATATTCCTTATATAATCACGCTGTCCTGATTATGGAAAAAGCTTTGTTTTTCATACATCTTTCATAATAGATAGGCAGTTGGAAAATGACCAGCCTTGCTAATACATAAATTATCTATGCCACATTAGAGATGTTCAGCAAAAAGCTTTCAGAAAGTTTTCATGGTTTTTTTTTCTCAATAAAAGCTCTGTTTTCATAAAAATGTCTGAAATGTTAAAGAGGTAAGCATAAAGTCTTTTGAACATGATTTGAAATTTGTACTTGATGTATAATAATGCTTTAAATTATTTAAATAATCAGTCTAGCAGATATCAGTACCAAGGTACACTACCAGTCAAAAGTTTTTGAACAGTATGATTTTTAGTGTTTTTTAAAGAAGTCTCTTCTGCTCACCAAGCCTGTATTTAATTGATCCAAAGTACAGCAAAAACAGTATAATTTTGAAATTGTTTTAATATAAAATAACTGTTTTCTATTTGAAAGTATTTTAAAACATAATTTATTCCTGTAATTTCAAAGCTGAATTTTTAGAATCATTACTCCAGTCTTTAGTGTCACATGATCCTTCAGAAATCATTCCAATATGCTGCTTTGCTGTTCAAAAATGTTTATTATTATTATTAGCAATATTTAAAACAGTTGAGTACATTTTTTCATGATTCTTTGATGAGTAGAAAGATCCAAAGATCAGCATTTATCTAAAATAAAAATCTTTTGTATCATACACTATACCATTCAAAACCTTGGAGCCAGTTTATTTTTTATGTGACTTGTTTTATTTATTTAAACTATAGAAATGAATACTTTTATTTAGCAAGGATGCTAAATTGATCAAAATGGATGATAAAGACATTTATAATGTTACAAAAAGATTTCTATTTCAGACAAATGCTGTTCTTCTGAACTCTCTATTCAGCTGTTTTCAACATAATAATAATGCTAAATGTTTTCTAAACAGCAAATTAGAATATTAGAATGATTTCTGAAGGATCATGTGACTGAAGTAATGATGCTAAAAATTCAGCCTCGAAATCACAGGAATAAATTACTTTTTAAAAAATATTCAAATAGAAAATGGTTATTTTAAATAGTAAACATATTTCAAAATTTTACTGTTTTTTTGGATCAAGTAAATGCAGGCTTGGTGAGCAGAAGAGACTTCTTTAAAAACATAAAAAAATCTTACTGTTCAAAAAATGTTGACTGGTGGCGTCAGTACCAAATCTATTAATATCAGTCAAATCTTCAATTGAACATTCATGGTCTTGTCTTTAGGCCATTTTTTGACACCCTTAAAATATTATACCGTACAGACAAGCAACACAAATAAACAAAAGACGAAAAAAAAAACATGCAACCAAACAAACTGAGGTAATATTAAAACCATATAGTCACCTCGAATTTAATATGATGTAATGGTTGTGAATCTTTCATACTTCATATAATATTTCAGAAATATTTTTATTGGTAAAATGTAGGTACAGGATTACTACAGTGACGCCATATCAAAACAATAAGCGAGTTCTGTCGCGAGGATCACGTGACTCGTTCCACAGCAATCGAGCAGTAGATCCCGCTTGTTTTCACGGCGGATACCCCAATAAGTGTTTGTGAAAAAACGTTTCTACACAACCAAGTACTATAGCAGTGCCTATTGTGATAGCAGCTTGTTGCTCCTATGACACGGTACTCAGCTGTTATGCACACTATCACTACTGGACAAAAACAACCACATACGGCATAATGTATACAGAGCGAGAAACAAAAGAATACACACACACACACGCACACAATGGGCTGGACAATGGCTCAACGACAACGAGTCCGCTGCCAAAAATGATCACATACAACGTTAGACATAAATGGAGGGAAAAATCTTCGGGACAATACTCTTAAAAGCTCCTTTGTCTTGTGGTAGTTCATTTTAACATCGTAATTCAGCCCACCGTAATCAAACGCATTGTGGACAAAGGACTGAACAAACCCTCCAACATATAACCTATTTATATTCAACGTTTAGTGTACTGTCAGTAAAACATCTTGAATTATTTTTCCACGATATATTAATGTTTTACAACTTCTTTGGTTACAAAAACAGCGCAAAATTCTGAACAATAAAGGACTTACATTAAGAAAAAAAAAAAAACACAAAACTTACCGTTGTGACAGCTCGAGTTCAGTAATTTTAATTGCTTATACGAAGCGCTGATAACTCAGTTTTAGCATCCTTTGTGGCAAAGGTTTTTTCCCATTCCGAAGCATTCAGAATCCGTCCGTGATCTAATAAGACAACTCGTGTGTCACGATGTTAAGCCTGTAGTATGTACGTATTTCACATCATTTTTTAGAAGTCCAGATGTTTTCAGACTGATTCGATATTATCATATACCTGCATTTTTTGGTGCCCCTCCGGTTTCCTTTCTTTCTAGTGTACATCTGATGGCACTCAGTGTTTTCATTTTGATTCACATGCTCCCTGTCTTTGGAGTGTACCATTCACTTAAGAGTGGGGGGAGGTGCACAATGGGGGCCTCAGTGAATGAAGCTGAAGCATTGTGCACCCCATTCAGTATTAGTTTTATCAAATTGGCCATTCAAATTAGGATATATTTTAATTTTTGGATGTGTAGTACAATATTAAATTAAACAATGTGATAGTAAGTGGGCAAAATAAATGCAACCACAAAACTTGTAACGTGACAGTCTTCTAACAACGTTGCGGCAAAATGCTGAAAACTGCAGTTTGGTGAATGTTTGTCACAAAGCAGTCACGAATTGATTTAATCAAATCGAAAACATACACACACACACACACACAAAATGATTATCCTAACCTTTCTGGCGTTTTTATGATTTTTTTAAATCATAGTTCTCACGTACCAAATGTATTAATATAGTGTTTATGTCAACGCTATATTAACGTACTGTATTTCCTTTACAGCTGCCAGTGAGCCCAGGAATGCAATAAAGTCTACTAGGTTTTATGGTTATAAGGTTGTACATTTGTTCTAATTCTTTTCATTTTTTCTCCAGTTATATATCTTTTTTTTTTTTTTCAATAAAAGTATCAGTATCATATTTGATATGTAAATTTCTAAGCCCTCTAAATTATCAGCATGATCAAAACTTTGCAGAAAAGCCTGTTGTACACAATCATGCCCTCTGTCGTCTGATTGTTTATATATCATAGCAAGTAAAGGTGTATTTATGTTTAAATGGGTCATCGGATGCAAAGTTCACTTTTACATGTTGTTTGAACATTAATGTGTGTTGGCAGTGTATGTACACAACCACCCTATAATGATAAAAATCCATGCAGTGGTTTTTAATTAATCTGTAAAAATAATAGCCTCTTTTTTAAATCGAGCCATTCTCAGATGCCTGTCGGTGTGACGGCCGCTCACACGATAGTTGATTGACATGAGTGTCTTACCTCAGAACCGCCCTAAATCAGCTGTAACAGTCCGACCTCCATTGTTCTGATGCCGGAGCAGGGATGTAAGTTAGACAAGAATATCTCCAATTGAGCGATTGAGGTGTTGTGTTGCTGGATGTAATAATGAACATAGTGGTTGTCATTTGTTTCCGACATCTGAGCCGCTGAAGATGCAGTGGACTATGTTTGTTTGTGAATGGAATGCGCCTTCCGATCTACATAAATGCGTCTATGTTCGCGCAAATCATTCGTCATCCAGCTTCACCTACAGCAGAAATGAGTATAAGGGTTTTTTAATGAATCTCTGCAATCACCTTTCCTAATAACGTGCTAGTTAGCAAGTGTTGCAGATAAACGCGCTAAATGTGGCTAAAGTAAACAGGCTCGTCACTCCACAGAGAGAAGAGAGGGGGGTACCGAGCAGAGCTCATTTGTATTTAAAGGAACAACCCATCAGAATGGGTGGATTTTTGCAGATCTCATTTTGACAAGGTAGTTTTACACTACCATTGAAAATTTTTTACCAAAGTATATTATAGACTTTTCATTAAGACCCTAAAGGATCATATGAACTTGTGGAAAATGGGCATCCGTTGACCCCTTTTAGAATAACTTATGTCGTTTGAAATATATTACTATTATTACTATTGATTATCTTATTACTGGAAATTATGATTACACATACATCATTTTTTATGAAAGAACACATGCATGAAAATTTACGTATCAAATATGATACTACAGGCTTTCAGGAACATTTATTTGTTCATCTCTTAATCGTATTGCATGGCACTATATGCTTTGCTTACTACCATGAAAACTACAGAGCTTTGATCAAAGCATTTAAATATCGTCTTAACAAGTTATACTGTATTAATGAGAGATATAGTGACAATTGATTTTATATGCATTGTATGTAAGTGGTCAGGTATACAGTTTTAAAGATCTCATTTATTTATACATTGCATGCAGAATTAAATCATTTTGGTTATATAAATAACTGCATCAAATTGCATCTGTATTCTCATTATACCATACTATGAGCCATAAAATCCTGATGTCAATTATAATACAAAACAAACAAATAAATGCATAAAATGTGTTTTATTCTAAGAATATAAGATTGCTCATTTCTTATATAAGAAATACGTGTCAAGGGAAAGTGTTGACTAATTTCTGGCGCTGTCTAGTGCTGAAACATGACACGATTCTATTAATAGAAAAGATTTGAGAACATCGAAGTTACAGTATGTTATTAGACTCGTCTAAACAGACAAATGGCAATGAATGAGATTTATAGAAACCTTTGTATATATACAAATCAACTGGCTGTTGCTGGTGTGATGTATAGCACACCGTTCAAGGTTTTTTAGCATCTGGCTGCAACAGGATGCACTTGCACAAAACTCATCTTATTTTGACAGGGTAAGATATGAAGCACTATCGCCCTCCTGTGTGACAGTTGCGTCAATACAATCGCATTAACTTCAGAGAAATAAAACAAAATCTCCGAAACTGCAATAATAATGACAAAGTACATGAGGACAATAGGTTTGTCCTCTGTAAAGGATTCTATAAAGGATTACTCAACGTCCAGAATAAAAATTTCCTAATTTACTCAAACCCATGTCATTCAAGATATTCATGTCTTTCTTTCTTCAGTTAGTTTTTTTGAGGAAAACAGAGGATTTTTCTCCATAGTGGACTTCAGTGGTGCGTACAACCTGAAGGTTAAAAATGCAGTTTTCCCCCGTAAGTACAAATTTTTCCCATTTGTAAATTTTATGGTTCATCAGCATCCAGATATTTTTACCTGTATACAGAACAGCTCGTTTTGCTGCTTTGTTATTGCCAATTGTTGTATCTTACCATGTAATTTAATGTATTATCTTAACTATGAACACACTGGTTTGTAGTGCAAACAGTTTCACTGTTTACTGCATGTTGTTACTCTTCACCCACAGCTAATAAACCGGAAGTCTCGCCCATTTGCTTACTTCCGTGTTGAAGAATAAGTTAGATATGGAGAAAAATCCAGGAATGTTTTCCTCAAAAAACTTAATTTCTTTGCGACTGAAGAAAGAAAAACATGAACATCTTAGATGACATGGGGGTGAGTAAATTATCAGGAAAATTTTATTTTGGAAGTGGAGTAATTCTTTAATGCTCTTTTACATATTATCATATTACCATAGTAGTAATTTTTGTGCTATATACGTCTGAATATATTTATACTGTATAAAACATATTTACAAATATGAACAACTTTTTTAAAGTTTTTCAACTGTAAAATAAAATGTTTCCTATTTTTTCTTAATTAAAATTAAATGAATGTTGGGGTTACATATTACATATTAAAATACACAATATTTACCCACAATTATTCAAAATTCAAATTGACATCCATGTTTTATATTAGTATCACAAATACTTTGCAAATACAAATGCAACAGGGATAAGTCATTTCAACCTTTATTTTGTAGCATATTACCGAACACAATATTTTCACACTTGCTGTGCAAAATAATGCTTTTATTTTGTTTTCTTCACATATGGCCTTGTATGTCACACTGCATACCCTCTTCAGTGACACCGTTGTCTCCTTGTTAAACAAGTTGGACTAGCTATTTATTACACTTTACGATTTGGGCAAAATTGTTTAGTGTGGGAATATTACGGTTGTGGCTAGAAAGGATACAGCCCCGAGTGGAAACTGACAATGAAATTAGAAATTAATTGTTCTACCTATTAGATTGTATTTTTTTAACGTCTACACCTACCCCAACCCTATTAGCCCTTACTATAATACAAAAACCGTATTACTGTTGTACAGTGTGACAAAAATAATGTTAGATTGAAGTGCGCATGCCCAGTAGCCAGAGCTGTGTCTCTCCTAGCCTTAACCAAATATCACTTTAAACGTCACTATAGACATATGGACGTCATACTCTTAAAAGATACACGTGCAAAGTGCCCCCTCTGCTGGTGATACTTTGAAACTGCTGCGGAGATAATATAAATAAGACAAAGCGTGTTAGAATACATTTCTTAAATTATATAATGGCATTATGACATAAACATCCATTTATTTTAGATTAGGGCGCACATATATTGATATTGTTTATACTGTGAATGTGTTCTAAACAGAAGAATTGCCATTAACAAAAGAAAAGCATGAATAAATGCACATGATTTAATGAATTAATGGATGTCAGACAGCCTTTGATGCTCGTGTAGTGCAATACACCTTCAGAAAATGTCCAAGAGTTGCAGTATTATGCTTTACAGGCCCACAATAACACTTGAACTAAGCGTATGTTTAAAAATATAAGCTACTTCATTCATCATGTGGTCTCTTTACAATTTGTGTTATTATCGTGGATGCTGGTGTATATTAAAGGGTCAAAACAGTTTGATAGCAGTGTTGGCCTGTTAATTCAGCACAACGAGTTGTCGCTTTCTTCCCCTAAAAAGAATTATTCTGGAATCCTTACCTGCCGTACCAAAATTTATTCAGACACCTTCAACATTTCTCACATTACTACAGTTTATTCACTATAGTTTATAAAGTGACAAGAACTCAGAGTTAAATTGTGTCAGAACAAACTCAGCTTGATAATGTCAGATAACTTTGATAGAAAGATGTATAGTGGATTGCAATCAACCAAAAAATTCAGACAACTGTTAGTATGAAAATATTTACAACTATCAATACTTTGTTGACTAATTTCCAAGGAATACTTCATTTTGTACAGTCTGTGGTGTAAAAAGTTTGCATTAGCAATTAAAGGAAGAAACACTTAAGCAAAACATGGTCATGTCAAAGTGTCTGAATAATTTTTTGTCTCAAAACTCTTTTTACCAGTTTTACTGGTAGTCCACTGTATTAAGAATTTTTGGGTTTAATATGTTTGCTGTCTTTACTTACATAAATGAACTATAGTGTCCTGCACCCATTAGTAAAAAAAAAAAATACCAAAAATTATATCTGATGTCTGAATAATTTTTGGTTTGATTGTATATTACCATCAACAGCATTCTAGGTTACATTTGCATCTTGGCATGATTTGAGTGATTTTAAAAAGCATAGACACATGAAGTATAGTAAAGACTAGGTGAGTTCACTTAAATTTTCCACCTACATTTTTATTTTATTTGTTGTCACAGTACAAATACACCAATATTTGGTTTCACCCTTTGTATTTCTAGTGTATGTTTCATCTTAAATATAAATAATTTCCTTTTCTTTCCATTGTTGTGCATGCAACCGATGGAAATTGGTTTTGAAATAGTAATTACATCACTTGCAGCTTCCTTAGAGGCTGTGCTTTTTGGTCTCACCACAAACTATCAAATGCCCTGGACTGCCTAATTCTGGTGCTCCAATAAATGTTTGATCCATGAACCACTAAGAGGCTGGCTGTGTACCACAAATAAATCAGAACCATCTGCTGAAATGTGATGGAGATTTTGCGGAGAAACTCTGGAGTTTATGGAGTTCTGTTCATGCCAATCCGCAAATGAGGCTGACCCATGCACAACCCACAAACATTTATTTTCCTTTTTCTTCCTTTTTAATGTATTTAAAGCACATGTAACTGATTTAAATAGACTACTGAAGCAAATCATTGAGTCCCGTTTTTATGATTGTTTATGACATTGCTTTAAGTAGCAGCTTTGAATCCATTTTCAGTCATTCACTTGGTCTATACCAACATCTTTCAGAAAGAAACAACTCTTGTACAATATAAATATTTCTAATGCACATTTCAGTGCAAAACCACTGTAAAATCGACAACAGGCCTAAAATAATGGGTTACGGCCTCGTTGGTGTGACATGAAAAATAGTTTACTGTCCCTTTAAGACTGCGCTATTGTCATTGGTCAATGACCATCTGTATCGTGTGCGCTTGTGCAGGTTCATTCTATTCCAGAGGCGAGTGTTATTATAAGGCCTAGAATTTAATGCACCTGCATTGAAGGAAAAACAGCTCTGGTGATTTCTATACTGTAACAAATGCTAATTTGACGTGTTATTTGAAAACAACACAATCCGGATAAAAATGGCTGAATTACCGATGGGGAAAGGGGTATCCGCAGGAAAAATAGCAAGCAATGTACAGAAAAAAATTACCAGGGCTCAGGAAAAGGTAAGCCATTTTAATCATCAGATATATATCAAATACATAATCCTCTCTTACCACTGATTTCAGTGTTATCTACCTTACATTACAATAAACATCTGAGGTCGTCAGTATGTCTCGTCATCTTGCGTGATGCACAAAATGTGGAAAGTGTCAGAGCCGAAGCTCATTCATGCATTTGCCTCACCTATATTTCCAAATATTATAATAAAATTATGGTTAATGCAATAATGGAATAATGGAAGGTGCAAGCTCGCTGTTTATTGAGCCAGTGCAAGTGCAATGGGGCTGCTATGGAAACAAGTAACATTAAGCTGCGCCTGTTACACTGGATTTGTGTGTTTGATTTAAAACCACGACGATCATCAGCTCTCAGTGTGCTTTAAGCTTAATTTAACCCATTTTTGCCTATGAACCTTTGCATTAACCTAGCAGTGCACTTCCAAAGGATGAGCGCGACGGCGATGTCCGGATTCGTAAACGAATCGTTCTTTTGAATAGAATCTTTTTAGTGAGTCGGTTCACAAAACAAATCGAACCGTCCCTTTCATGCGTGCAATGAGACGATAACTTAATTTGATTGAATTTTAGTATTTTAATATGTTTAGAGTCGAATGTCATTTTTATAAGTTGAAAAGTATACAAGTTGAATAGTGTAAGTTGAATTGTTTTAATAAGTTTAGTGATGGCTACAACAAACTCAACTGAGAAATTATAATAAAGTAAATAAACAGCAAATATTAACAAAATACCTAAAATATCAGCTTAGATATTTGAAAGCATTTTAGAGCATCACGCTGGAACGACATGGTCCACGTGATGACGCAATTACGTTTCTCGGTTCTTCGAACGAATTGTTCTAAAGAACCGATTCGCGGAAATGAGTCTTCCCTTCACCACAGTAAATGAGCAGCTGCATCACGCACTGCCGTCCCTCATCCTTCACCACTTTTGATTGCTGCAGCCTGACATTTCATAACTTTATGTAAAATAGACCAACAGCTTTTTAAAAATATTAATCTCCTTAAACTCATAAGTAAATTGTGGTCAGAAATGTTACCAGCATGATTAAATAGCCTAGGTCAGGAGACCATCTGGCTTTTCTGACTATTGATTGTGTATTTCCCTTAGAATGATGTTTGGGTTTTTCACACCAGCTGCCACTGAATAAGGCTAAGGAAATGAGAGATTTTGTTTAAATTTTGCAGAGACAAATACATATTTCAGCCATGGTTTTTAGCAATATATATGACATTGAGAATTTATTAATAATATATTAACAGCATTTATTTAAATAGTCACACTTAGATTGTGTCTATGGACATTTACAGCTACATTTGAATCTGGTGCTGTTGTTTGCTAAGGAGGAGCAGTCTTTTTTTTGTAGATTCATTTACACATTTAGGATAATATAGATATCCAGGTTTAACTTATGTAGTTCTCATCAATGCAGAGAAGCTATCTCTGTATAGAAGTTCTGGTTTGTCATTGCACATTGTAAAAAACACTTTCTTGTTCATTTAATATTTCAATAACATGCAGTATACAACTACCAAATCTGGAAATGTAACAAGCCACAGTAATTTAGTTATTTTTTATTTTAATATGAATAATGTGGTCAAGAATGCAATCATCTTTTCTTAGGTTCTCCAAAAGCTTGGCAAGGCAGATGAGACTAAAGATCTGGCATTTGAAGAGGGTGTGATCAACTTCAACAAACAGCTGGTGAGTGTTTTTCTAACTCATTAGCAGTGTAAGCATTGGGAATCTATTCTGGTTTTATCCTCTTGGGTTATGTCTCTCTTTTTCAATTTTGTATCATGTGCTCACATAGGTTGAGGGTACCAAACTGCAGAAAGACCTTCGGGCCTATTTGACTGCTGTGAAAAGTGAGATTAACGTTTGACAAATTTACACACCTGATGCACCATGAATTGTATGTGTAGTTTTCTTTGCCTTGCTGATCCCTTTCTCCTGGTTTCCCCCAGCCATGCATGAGTCTTCTAAACGTCTGTACGAGTGCCTGGATGACATGTATGAATCTGACTGGTATGGCAGAAAGGACGTGGACTCACTCTTGGAGGTTAGTGTTTTATACTTGTCAGTAAAATGTGTTTTAGACTCATTTTAGAGTCATTCAGGAGTAAATTGAGCCCTCTTTTTGTCCCATTAATACAGTTTAAAGAGGTAGTTCACCCAAAAATTCTATCATTAATTATTCACCCTTATGTTGTTTCAAACCCATAAAGCCTTTGTTCATTGTCAAAACACAAATTAATATATTTGTGATGAAATGTGAGAGCTTCAGAAAGTCAAAAAGCACTCTGATTTCTTGAAAAAAAATCTTAACTTGGGTTCCAAAGATTGAAAGTCTTAAGGGTTTGGAACAACATGAGGGTGAGTAATTAATGACTGAATTTTCATTTTTTGGGTGAAAATTTTACGTTTTTGTTTGAATTTAAAAAGTGTACATTCAGACAAACATCGTTGGAAATAAAAATGTTTGTTCTTCCATGTTTTTGCTTTTTTAAATTAGATTTTTCTTCCTTTTATACACTAAAATTTATAGTATTTATTGTAAAATGGACCAAAGTATTGATGACTCATCTTGCGCTATCCAAATCTTAGTCCAAAAATGGCTTTTTTATATGCAAATGCTCTCCCCCCAAATCATTTGCAGTCAGCTAGCAAGTAGCATGTCTTTGCCTGATGACATTTTGTGTTTTGCCTCAGCTTTGTATTTTAAAAGGAAATAATTTGAACACAGAACAGAAAATTGCCTCACCAAGCAATTTCGTGGGATTTTTATATAAAGAGTAAACCAAATCATCAAGAATGACATAAAATTCCTTTAACACGTTAACTGAGGAAAGAGGAAAGAGGAAAGGCAGAAATTGCACAAGGTATCCCCTACAGCATTTCTTCTTTCTATTTTATTGTTTTTAATTCACACCTGTCTGTCATTTCATTATGCTTTTATTACACATTACACTACCGTTTTAAAGTTTAGCACTGGTAAGATTTGCTTTTTAATTTTTTAATTTAGTCTTTAGTGTCACATGATTAGAAATCATTCTAACATGCTGATTTGCTGCTCAAGAAAAAATTCTTATTAGTAATGTTAAAAACAGTTGTGCTGTTTAATATTTTTGTAGAAATAGTAATACATTTCAGGAAATCTTTCTTTCACTTTCCATCAATTTAATGTGTCCTTGCTGAATGAAAATATTAATTTCCTTTTTTTTAAATCTTATTAACTCCAAACTTTTGAACAGTAGCATATTTGCATCCATTTACTTGATTTCTGTTTTCTTTGAAAGGAGTGTTAAAAGTGAGGAAACAGATGGGAGGTAAATCAAGGGGTTTTGATTATGAATTAGTTTTTACTCCTTTGTGTATTCCCATAGTTAGTTTATAAACGTTTAAATGCTATATAGTTTTTCAGCAGTGACTGCAGGAAACTGTTATTTAACCACACGAGTAGTGACACTAGAATTAGCCTAAACAGTTTTACTTAGGATCCAGCTGCTCTGTAGTTGTCTCTATAGATGCAGTACATGTCTCTGTGAATGTGTGTAGGTGTGTGCATAATGTATTTAAGATGGTCTTCCACCATACTAATATTTTGTGTCTGTTGTTGTGTGTAAAACAGGATTCAGACCTCCTTTGGACAGACTTCCATCAGAAACTTGTGGATCATGCGCTTATATCCATGGACACTTACCTGGGCCAGTTTCCTGACATCAAAGTACTAAGATCCCACGACGATGCTGTAGTTTAGCATATCGTGCTGTGATTTTCTGTTTAATGTCTGCATGATTTTTTTCAGGCCCGTATTGCAAAGCGTGACAGGAAGCTGGTGGACTTTGACAGTGCACGACACAACTATGCTGCTGTAAACAAAGGCAAGAAAAAAGAGGGGATCAAGATCACCAAGGTACAGCCCTTAGCCGTTTGGTTTCTTGTATTCATGTTGCAGTTTAATGTTTCTACAGTAATTGCATATGAAGTAAGATTTATTTTTCATTAATGTTTTTTTTTTTCTGCTTCTCTATGTAGCCAGCTTCTCTGCTGGAGAGGGCCGCCCCAGGCTGGGCTCAGGGGATCCTGTCTGCCCATAATGTGGCTCAAACCAGCCTCTCCAGGAGTCAGGTAACACACTGAGCTTGTATGAGCTTCTTTCTTCTGTTGAGTACAAAAGAAGATATTTTGAAGAAACATTTGACAGCAGCCATTGACTTCCATAGTATGAAAAAAGTACTATGGAAGTCAATGGCTACTGTCAACTGCCTGGTTACCAACATTCTTCAAAATAACTTCCTTTTTTAGTTTTACTACATTCTGAGCTATTATGAGATATTAGCTATCATCTTGATTTCATTTTCCTCATTCAAGGAGGCAGTATTGTCAAGCTAGGCCAACACAAATCTTATATTAAAAAGAATCTTATATTACCTGGTTATTCCGTGCATGCTTGGACTGAATAAATGACAAATCAAATATGGTAGGTGAAGCAATTCATCATGTTTAATTAGCTCTACTGAGGAAAATTGTTTCAACAGCTAAAGCCGTGTGGGTGAATAAGATTATTGAACTCTCTGTCATGTGGTAATGTAATTTTTTTGTGTTTATAGGCAGAGGAAGAGCTGGAGAGGGCACAGAAAGTGTTTGAGGAGATTAATATAGATTTGCAGGAGGAACTGCCATCTCTGTGGAACAGGTCTGGATTTATTAACTGTTTTGCTTTCACAGATCTTCTCTGTGTTTACTCTCACAGATGTTGGTCCACATTCCGGTTAATTCTGGTTGAAAACCTGTCTGATCATCATGTAAAACAACATGTAACAGTTCATTTTCTTTATGTGAAATTTATGGGTGGATAAATGTAAAATCAACAGTAATAATAGAATGGGTCATATATGGTCCGTGAGTGCCCCATCTTAAGACTGAGATCTGTTGTCATCTTTGTCAGGCTGAGATTGTGTTTGCTTTTTTTCAGTCGTGTTGGCTTTTATGTGAATACATTCCAGAGTGTGGCTGGTTTGGAGGAGAAGTTTCATAGAGAAATGGGAAAAGTAAGGAATCAAGCGCAACACAATCAACTGACAGAACATTATGGTTATGTTTTGTGTATAAGCTGTAATTTAATTATAAGTAAATATTCTGGTGAATGAGTAATACAGTTGAGGTCAAAAGTTTACATACACCTTGCAGAATATGCAAAATGTTAATTATTTTACCAAAATAAGAGTGATCATACAAAATGCATGTTATTTTTTATTTAGTACTGACCTGAATACATTCACATTTAAGACATTTACATATAGTCCATTAGAGAAAATAGTAGTTGAATTTAAAAAAAAGAGCACAATCAAAAATGTACACGTTGGATTCTTAATACTGTGTTGTTACCTGAATGATCCATACCTGTTTTTTTTTTTTTTAGTGACGGTTGTTCATGAGTCCCTTGTTTAAACAGTTAAACTGACTGCTGTTCTTCAGAAAAATCCTTCAGGTCCCACAGATTCTTTGGTTTTTCAGCATTTTTGTGTATTTGAACCCTTTCCAACAATGAATGTATGATTTTGAGATCTACCTTTTTACATTGAGGACAACTGAGGGGCTCATGCAACTATTACAGAAGGTTCAAACACTCACTGATGCTCCAGAAGGAAACGTAATGCATTAAGATCTGGGGGTGAAAACTTTTGAATAGAATGAAGATTTGTTCATTTTTATTATTTTGCCCAAATTTAGTACTGCCCTTCAGAAGCTACAGAAGATACTTACATGTTTTCCAGAAGACAAAATAAGTTAAATTTACCCTAATCTTCAAATTCAAAAAGTTTTCACCCCCCAGTTCTTAATGCATTGTGTTTCCTTCTGGAGCATCAGTGAGTGTTTGAACCTTCTGTAATAGTTGCACAGTTGTCCTCAGTGTGAAAGGATGGCTCTCAAAACCATACAGTTATTGTTGGAAAGGGTTCAAATACACAAAAATGCTGAAAAACCAAAGAATTTGTGGGACCTGAAGGATTTTTCTGAAGAACAGTTGGCAGATTAACTGTTCAGGACAAACAAGGGACTCATAAACAACTATCACTAAACAAGAAATACAGCTGTGAATTATTCATGTAACAACATAGTATTGTGTATGTAAACCTTTAAATCAGGTCATTTTTATAAATTCAAGTATTATTTTCTCTTGTGGACTATATGTAAACATTTTTTATGTGAAATATCTTATTCAGGTCAGTACTAAATAGAAAACTTGCATTTTCTATGATCCCTCTTACGTTGGTAAAATAATTAACAATTTTAACAAAATTCAAAAACTTTTGACCTCAACTGTATATATGTTTTCTTACAGATTAATCAGAATCTGAATGATACGCTGGACAAATTAGAAAATCAAGATATGTCCAGGTTAGTCAAATTTGTATGCAGCATACATACATAATGTTTCATTTATATACACTGAATTGTATTTATTGTACATTATATTCTTGCTGGTTCATTTTTATTCTTTCTGCATCAAAACGTTAGCTAATGTGCTTATGGCAATTAATAGTATTGGTATAATTACACTCTATACAGTTTATACAATTAAATAAATGAACAAACCCCAACACCACTCTCACAGACAAACAGGTAGCCAAGTGGTGAGGACATCAACGGCCCAGAAGAGGTAACGGCGGTAGCCCTGCAGTGCTGTGTGATTGAGTGTGTGTGTGGGTCTCTGCATTCCGTACTAAAGCTTTTGTGTGCCCTCAAGTGCTGCCCACCTAAACAAGGGTTTGTCTTGTGCAGTCCGTCTGCAGTCCTGAGACTGTAGGTGCTATACAGTTATCCAGTAATTCCAGCAATGCATTCTGAAATTGTGTGTTTTAGATGATGCCTTCACAGTGCATTTGAGTTCACTGCATGAGCAGAATGATTTTGCACAGGAAGCGACTGCGTCTGCATGAATAACTGTTAAGTTTGATACCGTCTTACTAGTTACAGTTTCCCAGTTCTGGCTTGGAAGTATCCCAGATAGGCTTTTGGTCACACTGGTCATCTAAGACTAGGGCTTGCATTGTGAAGCATTGGTGCTTGGATTGAGCCTAATCAAAGCATGACACAGAGGGACTCTTCATAGCCGTGATACTGTATATCATTATCTGTACTTTATGCTCCAGTGACAGAACACAAGATGCCAATCACACGTTGAGCCCAGGAGGACCACCAGCCATTCCCAAATCACCGTCCAAGGTATGCATTTAGAAATCATTATTGTGTTGTATTTGCCATGTACAGTAACACATTCTGGTGATTTCCAAAAAGGTAATTCATTTGAAGATGTTTAGTACAAAAAATATTGGTAAAAACAGTTTTTACAAAATAAGAATGAAGTTTTCCAGATTATGTACATGTGTATCAGCATGCATAGGCCTTTCTGGGCCTTGACCTTGGTAGTTGTGTTGCTGTCTATGTAAGGTCAGAAAGTTCTCAGATTTCATCGAAAATATCTTAATTTGTGTTCTGAAGATGAACGAAGGTCTTAATTTTCATTTTTTAGTGAACAGAATTTTCATTTTTGGTTGAACTATCCCTTTAACTTACAATTAGTAATAGAGTTGCATCAGGATTAGATATAAAATAATGATATTCATACATGTGAAAATTGACTGAGAACTGAAGAAATAGAGGAAGACAGGAATCATGCCTTTGTGGCAGTTTCCTCTTGACTATACAAGTGGTTATTGAAAGAAAAAAGCTAAAACATTCTGTCATATTTTGTGAGTAAGTATGAGGTGCTTGAGCAAAACAGGCACTATTTGTGACCCTGGACCACAAAACCAGTCATAAGTAACACAGGTATATTTGTTGCAATAGCCAGCAATACATTGAATGGCTCAAAATTATTGATTTTTCTTTTATGCCAAATATCATTAAAATATGAATATGAGTTCCATGAATACATTTTGTAAATTTCCTACAGTAAATATATTAAAACTTAATTTATTGATTAGTAATATGCATTGCTAAAAAGTTATTTTGGTCAACTTTAAAGATGATTTTCCCAATATTTAGATTTTTTTTTTTGCTCCCTCAAATTCCAGATTTTCAAATAGTTGTATCTCAGCCAAATATTGCCCTATCCTAACAAATCATAACATATATCAATGGAAAGCTTATTTATTCAGCTTTCAGATGTGTAAATCTCAATTTTAAAAAATTTACCCTTATAACTGGTTTTGTGGTCCAGGGTGACATATTTGGAATCAGCACCCCAAAATTAGTAATTGGAGTGATTTCTCAATACTGCAGTAATTTCTCTGTGAAATATGAAACCCTATTTCATATTTATGTGTGTTTCCAGCTAAGGCCTGCAGTTCCTCCACCTCCTAAAGTTACTCCATCAAAGGATATGAAGCCGGAGAACATTATCAATCTGTTTGGTGAGGCTGCCACTCCAGACATCAGTGTCACTTCGCCAACACAGGTCAGCAGTACTTTCTTCTTCTGTAATCCTCATCTTCAGGCTATTGATGCTACATGTAAAGACACCAGGGTTGGCTGAAATACACAAAAATACACTGACTTCAGTACTTAGAAAGTTGTTACCCTAGTAATATGCTAGTGTGAAACTATTATAATCAACTGTGAGAATTAAGGTGCAGTCACATTTCCTGTTGTTCTGCAAATTCTTGTGGGTGAAATCCAGTCATTTGAACAAAAATCCAAGGAATGGCCAAAGATTTCCCCACTCAGACTTTGCAATGGGTTTGAGTAAGTGAGTCAGAATTCCCTGCACACTGACCAACAGAAATGTTCTTGGTTTGAAAGTGACATCTGTGTAAGTTGTGCTTCATGTATTGCAACACTGTTGACAGTAGACAATGTTTTTTCTGCTAAATTTTACTGGAATTTCACCTAATATGACTGCACCTTTAATAAAGCTGCTCCGTATGAGTAGCTCTGTTTATGTGCTGTACTGTACTTGAATAATCTTCCAGTCCATAACAAGTAAAATCAGTTAATTGATGATGTGAAGTACTCACTGGAGTTATAAAACTGAAAAGAAATGTATTTCCCTTCTGTCAGTATGATGCTCCAGCCACTGCTAATCTACTGGATATGGATCTGGACTCACTTCAGGCTGCCACCACACCAGCCGCACAGGTCTGTCAGAATTAGAAGAACTTATTAATATCAACTAATTGAAGTTTTTTAAACCTTATAGCAATGTTGTAGTACTTGAGTCTAAGCAAGAAGAAACTCAAGACCATATTTTCTAGTTGAGACAAGCTCATTCGAATACAAGTCTAGGCTGAGTCTAGGCTTGGTCTTGGCTAAAAAATATGGAATGATCTGGAGATGGACTACAACATCAGTGTAAATGCCTCCTAATCTAATGGACAAATCTGTATTGTCCAGTCATTCATTTTGCTTTGTTTTTGTGCATTTTGACAGAATTGGGATGCATGGGAGGTGAGTGTGCTTTTATTTTTACTCAGAGTTGTAGTGTATATCAGCATGTATAACTTTTCCTTTGAATTCAAACAGACTCCTACACTATCTTGAATTATTTAGCTAATGACATTCAATATGTAATAGTTAGGGAAATCAGCCTGCCCTTGTCAAACAGTTGCAAAAGGCTTTTCCATTAAATTTCCTTTCACTGCAAGGCTTTCCTACATAAAGATTGTAAACGTCTGTCTGTCCTGCTTTAGTAACTGTCCACGATATTAATGTTGCACGTGCCACGTCATTCCATAGAGGCTAGAAGACGTCAACTAATTTGTGTTCAGCTGCCGAAATGCTCATCTGTGTTTTACACTTTCTCTGGCTCCTCATTCTTTCTCCACTCTGAATGAACCCTGGTCATGCTTTTCCCCGGCTCCCACATGTCCCCTTCCCCACCATACCTACCCACCTTCCTGCCACATGTAGCAAGCAGACAAGGAAGCTGAGGTGCCTCAGACATGGGACGATGATACCCAGCCTGTGCACTCTGGCTGGGGCGATGATGGTACCCAGGCTACCTGGGATGATGATGGTAGCCAACCTGTGCGTGCTCCGGCCGCATACCCCACCTGGGATGATGATGATGGCTCTCAGCCTGTGCAGGGGAATGACAATGATTCTACCCAGCAGGCCCAGGGGTGGGACGATGATGGGGCTCAGGTACAAATCACATAGAGCAAGCTGACAGGAGCTGAGCTGTGCTGTATTGAGGTCGCGCTTCTGTAGGAACCTCTGGATGGGAGCGAAAAGATGCTTAGCATGGCAATGGGGAGAATGCTGGTAGCAGCGCTAGTAGCAGTAGTTGTAGTAGTAGTAACAGCTACAGATGGGCTTGCTATGTTATGAGGATAGCTGTGTAATTTGCATCTTTTTGTTCTCTCTTTCAATTCTTGGCTCTCTCTTGGTATTTCTACCTTTTATTCCTCAATCTGCATTGGCTCTCTCCTTCTATATCTCCCGGTCTTTCCCTTTTGCAGGCCGCAGAAAAGGCAGCTGTTGTAGAAAAGGCAGCTGTTACAGAAGAGGCAGTACAAGAGACAGTAAATGATGTAAGTGATGAGTAAGTGAATAAAATAAGGCATAGCATATGATCTATAAGTAAAAATCTGATAATCAAACCCAAAGCAACAGCCTAAAGGACAAACATGAAGTCTATAAATGACTCAAACCTTGCATAAACAAACAAAAAGACATGCTGCTAATCAGGTGAGGACTCCCTCTGGTGGACTGAAGGAGCAGTTACAGACTCAGCCTTAAAGGAGAAGTCCACTTCCAGAACAAAAATTTACAGATAACGTACTTACCCCCTTGTCATCCAAGATGTTTATGTCTTTCTTTCTTCAGTCGTAAAGAAATGTTGTTTTTTAAGGAAAACATTTCTGCATTTTTCTCCATATAATGGACTGCTATGGTGCCCCAAGTTTGAACTTCCAAAATGCAGTTTAAATGCGGCTTCAAGTGATCCCAAATGTGGTTGTAAACAATTCCAGCCGAGGAAAAAGGGTCTTATCTAGCAAAACGATTGGTTATTTTTATTTAGAAATATACAATTTAAATACTTTTTAATCTCAAATGCTCGTCTTGTATTACTCTGCCTGAAGTGTGTATTCTGGTTCAATCGTATTTTCTCTCTCAACTTCAAAAATCATTTCAAAATCATCCTACATCACTGCAGAAGTTCCAACCCAGTCTATGCAAACTGAACATGTAAGGAAGATCAAACACCCTTAACAAAAAAAAGTAAAACTGATATAGGATGATTTTGAAGTTGAGGGAGAACGTGAGATGGGAGTTTTTCAACATACTCTAACTGTCATGAACCGGAAAAAAAAGTTCAGGCAGAGTAAGACAAGATGAGCGTTTGACATTAAAAAGTATATAAATTGTATTATTTTTATGAAAATAACTTTTGCTAGATAAGCTGGGATTGTTTGAAGCCACATTTAAACTGCATTTTGGAAGGTCTGGGCACCATAGAAGTCCACTATTTGGGAAAAAATCCTCAAAAATGTTTTCCTCAAAAAACATAATTTCTTTACGACTGAAGAAAGACATAAACATCTGGGATGACAAGGGGTGAGTAAATTATCTGTAAATTTTTGTTCCGGAATGGGACTTCTCCTTTAATATACATGAGATTTTCATGTCTTTCTTTCTTCAATCAAAAAGAATTTAGGTTTTTGAGGAAAACATTCCAGGATTTTTCTCCATATATTGGACTTCAATGGGGATTAGCAGGTTAAAGGTCCAAATTGCAGTTTAAATGCAGCCTCAAAGGGCTCTACACGATCCCAGCCGAGGAATGAGGGTCTTATCTAGCAAAATGATCAGTCATTTAAAAAAAAAAATAGTAAGTACCGTCCCAAAGTGTTTACAAAGCAAACGTGCAAAGAAAGTCAAACACCCTTTACAAAAGAAAATCCAACAATGTTGGATAATGTTGAAGTTGGAGGAGAAAATGAGATGGAGTTTACCTACCCTAACTTTTTAAACCAAATTACACAGACAAAGAACTAACCGTGTGTAACCTTTCCAACGTGATTGCGTAATGTTTGAAGTCGTGCATCGCAGAGCTAGTGCAAGATGAGGATTTGTGGTTAAAAAGTAAATACATTTTAAATTTTTTCAGAAAATGTCCAATCATTTCACTAGATAAGACCCTTATTCCTCGACTGGGATCGTGTAGAGTCCGTTGAAGCTGCATTAAAACTACAGAACCTACATGGAAGTCCACAACATCGAGAAAAATCCTGAACTAAAGTTGTCAGGCACTAAGTGAAGCACCTTTTATGTTTTGATGCTAATTCATAAATTACATTAAAAAGTATAAAGTTTATGTCTGTTGTTGTATTTTCATGTATTGTTTAATTCAGACTCCACCGGCGACCACTGAGAGCACAGAGAGTGTAGAGATGCCAGAATCCTTCCTGTTTAAAGTGAGTGCAAAATTATGTTTTAATTTAACGAACATTGGTTTTTTAATCAGTATTTGAAGCAGAAGAAATGAGACGTGATTTGGTGTGAATACAGGTGAAAGCAATGCACGACTACAATGCCAATGACTCTGATGAGTTGGAGTTGAAGGCAGGAGATGTGGTGTTGGTAGTGAACTATGAAAGCCCAGAAGAGCAGGTTAGTATAGTTGTTTTGACCAGTTTTTACACAAGAGATCTTGGCGTTAGAATCACCTAACTGAATTTCTGTGCTTACAGGATGAAGGGTGGTTGATGGGAGTCAAAGAGTCCGACTGGATTCAGAATAAAGATCTTGGGAAAAAAGGAGTCTTTCCTGAAAACTTCACCCAGAGGATGTGAGAGCCTGTGATCCGCTTGATCTGTGTTAACCCTTCTATATAACTCCTTATTGCTTCCCTTCAAAATGCAGACAAAAACTGTACTACACCAACAAATGCACAGCCACAGGCAATCTGCTGGTTATGTTTGTGGAAGATGTTGACAGGTTAGTCTTTGAATTGTTTTGGGTGTCCTTACCGTGACTCATATCTGTCATGGTGCAAGTATAAGAAGACTAGATCAACCTTTGACAAAATAAGTGGTATTCTGTTAACTAGTTTTGCCTTTTTTAATAGATGGAGTAACATACCCAAAGTAAGTCCTTGCTGTAAATGTTTTTAGACTAGCCAGTCTTAACCATGTCCCATTTTGTGTGGAAATGTTTTAAAGTCATATCCCAAATGAGCTCACAAAATGGTGAGAAATGAGTCTAATAGTCTAATACAGAGCACTATTTGAGCTGCATGATATATATATAGTTATGTCACAGGTGGAAGCAAGTAGTATTTATTTTTAAAATATGTATGGCTATATGTAATGTCAGTGATGTCACTTAAATATCTAGTAGAAAAAATGTAAAAATCCAATTTTTTTTAATGTATTTTGCACTGTGGGGATGGGGCGTTATTTCAATGATGTAAAACGGTTGCTCTCTGTAAGCTACTGCCACTACCTGTTGCTATATTTATCGCAGCACAAATAAAATATTAATACGATGACCACAGCTTATGAAGGAGCTTACAGGATATTGCCTTCAGATATTGATCCACGCTGAGAAACTCCTTCAGTGGCTACGCCATTATGACAAGCGTCGACATGTTTGCATCCATGGCATCTAGCGTTTTTTGTCTCTGCCATTTGTAAGCTCTTTTATTCGCTGTGGTCTACTAAAAGCCTCAAAGTCATCAGGGCTAAAGTGGAGAGAACAAAGACACAGGTCTTTAGTAAGTTTTATTCATCCACAGGCATCTTCCCGTTCTTTTCTGCTCTTTTTGTCGCTAGAAAAGCAGTGAAAAGTTACACTGCTTCTCTAGATGCCCTTTGACTGAAAAAAGCCAAAAAAGCCACAAAATGTGGTCATCATATCAGTATTTTTCAAGTTGCGTTGCGGTAAAAATAGCAACAGGTAGCGCCAGTAGCTCACTGACTACAACCATTTCACGTCACTGAAAAAATGGTGCTCCCCATAGTCCAAAATATGTATAAAATGATGTGGATTTTTAAAACAACGTAAATCTTTCATGGGTTTTCTACTACATATTTCAGTAAAAGACATAATTTACATTATATTAAGTCATACAAGTAATACAGAGTCAAAGATCTACCAGCATCATTTCTGCATGTTTAAATCGGGAGCAAACAAATAAAACAGACTAACATAGTTAAAAAAGTATTTTATCCTTTTCATTACCAAACAAAAAAACATATGCACTCATTCCATATGCAGTTGATGTCGACACTAATGAAGCTGACGTATTTATAATCCCAGACTCTTGCTCAGGTTATATTTATATGAACCTGTGTGCTGTCTTTCACTCTTAGCTTTACCTACACACAATACTACTATCCACCGATTCTTTTTTCTTTTTTGATGAAGCCATTTTAGATATTAATATGTGATTATATTGTACTTTACTGTGGAAACTGAGTCATATACACACAATTTGTCTTTGTCATTTAGTAAAATACGGTTTATATTCAGCGAAGGAGAATTTCTTTCCTTCTTAACATGAAATGCAATAATCTCTGCACAAATTTTTATTTCTTCATGAATTGCATTCATTGACATGTCGGAGATATTGGATACTGGCATTTTAAGTGGATATTAATGCTCACTTGTGTGCAACATTCAAAAGTGACTCAAAATATGCATAATATGAATTCAGTCCTCTTACACTGTAATTATAGTTTTATTTTTGTACATTGTGAGACAAATGAGAGTTAAAATGATTCTATGTGCCATGAACACTGGCTTTTAACTGCGGTCTTTCTCAGTGTTGTATACTCTGGTCTTTTCACGTTTGGATCAGAACGTACCATCAATCTCAGAGCAGAGCAGGTTTAGTGAGGATATGAGCTTTTATATGGACCGAAATTGGTATGGCAGAGATATTGATTCTGCAATCATCTGTTGTGCTGAATGAGAATGTTTCCTTTTTGTTTGGTTTGCTTGCTACCCCTGATCTCCTGCTAACTGGACGTCATCTGACCCAAGCTTGGAGGGAGTTCTTGCCACGCTTCACCAGTTTTGAAGCAAGTGTGTGTGTTTGCGTGCTTGGTTTTTTTGTAACCAGTACTGAGAAATCAATGTGATCTGTATAGAGGCTGATTACTGAGTTATTTAAGCTGCCAATGCATCTTTAATGACCTCTCGCGCAAGCTCTTAATTAAATCGAAAGTCCTCGTGGGCAGACAAACTCTTCCTCTTCATGTATTTGAGCGCAGTTACGATATTTGCTAGCGTTGTTGTGTTGTTGCACCTGTAGCTGTGAACATTGTGTAGTTTTGTTGAGTTTCATCACTAAAGATTGAAATTCTCTGAGCATATCTATATCTGTAGTAAGTGTGAATGTGAAAGGGGCATGCTTAAATCCATGAGCAGTGTGTCTGTGTGTAGTGACTTGATGTTTTCTTGCTGAGGTGGTCTGGGAAATCAAGGCCACTTTTTGCCACTATAAGCCATGAGTGTAGTCATTCTACAGTCCTGTATCCTGCTGACTCACCAATGCTAATAAACATGGATTTAATCCTGTCATATTTCATCTTTTGTGTCCACAAAGTGTTCACTTTCAAGGAGACCTATTATACCCCTTTTTACAATATGTAATGTAAGTCTCAGGTGTCCCCAGAATGTGTCTGTGAATTTTCAGCTGAAAACCCACAGATTATTTATTATATCATTTTTAAATGGCCTAGTTTGAGTGGAAGTAGGAACACACTGTTTTCGTGCACGTCTCTTTAAATAAAAATGAGCTGCCGATCCCTGTATCCTTTTCCAGAATAGGGCTGCGCCTTTACATCTTGTATCTATGGCTTTACACCACATAAGGAAAAAAATGAATGCCTTAAAATGTTGAAATTATGACACACTTAAGTCATAATTACGAGCTAAAAAGTCAAAATTATGACAAGTCTAAATTATGACTTAAAGGTGTCATCAGATGCTAAGTTCACTTTTACATGTTGTTTGAACAATAATGTGTGTGTACAAGTCTACCCTATAATGATAAAAATCCATGCAGTGGTTTTTAATTAATCTGTAAAAATAATATCCTCTTTTTCAAATCGAGCTATTCTCAGATGCCTGTCGTTGTGGCGTCACACCATCAGAGGCCGCTCCCACAATAGTTGAATGACATGAGCGTCTTACCTCAGATCAGCTGTCAAAGTCCGACCTCCACTGTTTCGATGCCGGAGCAGGGATGTAAATTAGACAAGAATATGTCTGATTGAGTGATTGAGGTGTTGTGTTACTGGATGTAATAATGAACATAGTGGTCGTCATTTACTCCCGACATCTGAGCTGTTGAAGATGCAGTGGATTAAGTTTGTTTGTGAAGGGAATGCGCCTCCCGATCTACATAAATGCGTCTATGTTCACGCGAATCATTCATGATCCAGCTTCACTTACAGCAAAAGTGAGTATAAGGGTTTTTTTAATGAATGATCGCCTTTCCTAATAATGTGCTAGTTAGCAAGTTTAGCGGCTAAATGCAGCTAAAGTAAATAGGCTTGTCACTTCACAGAGAGAAGAGAGGGGCGGGACGAGCAGAGCTCATTTGCATTTAAAGCAGCCTCAGCCAGAATGGGATGATTTTTGCAGAGCTGATTTTAACAAGGTAAAAAGGGTGTTGTTTTACACAACAATTGAGAATTTTAACCAAAGTATATAATAGACTTTTCATTAAGACCCTAAAGAATCATATCAACTTGTGGAAAATGGGTATCCGATGACCCCTTGTGGTGTAATGATAAACGGGACATTCTAAAACAAATTAATTTGGCTTAAAAAAGTTTGGAGGACCAGGTTCTATACACACCTTATTAATAAAGCATATAACATTTACAAATAAGCAGAATATACCCCAAAATATGAGAGTATAATGTGAAATATGTATTTATATATATATATATATATATATACACACACACGCATACATACAGGCAAGCAGATGTGAGCAGAATATGAACACCACACACGCAAAGTCTCACGTTAAGCATTTATTCTTTATAACAGCTTTTTATGGGAGGAAAGCACTTAAATTCAACGCATTGCATTCATATTCCGGGTTCATCCGCTTGCCTGGAATTTCGACTTAAGTCATAATTTCGACATTTTATCTTGTAATTATGACTTTAGTAAGTCATAATTTTGACTTTTTATCTCAGAATTTTGACTTTTTAAGTCATAAATTCGACATAATTTTGACATTTTATCTCATAATTCTGACTTGAGCAAGTCATAATTTGACTTTTTATCTCATAATTTCTACTTTTGAAGTCATAATTTTCATTTTATGTCGTAATTATGTCTCAAGTAAGTAATAGTTTGACTTTTTGTCTCATAATTTCAACTTTTTAAGCCATAATGTCTACATTTTATCTTGGAATTATTACCAAAGTAAGTCATAATTTTGACATTTTATCTTGTAATTAGGACTTTTAAAGTCTTAATTTCAACGTAGTAAGTCATAATTTCAACTTTTTGTCTCGTAGTTATGATTTAAGCATGTCATAATTTCAATTTAAGGCATGATTTTTTTCTTACGTGGCAAAAATGGGCTTCCATATGGATCTTAGATACTCTGCCAAAAAACATCTGTTTTGGTTATCATGTCTGTCGTGTGTTTTAAAGCCATATCAGTTTAAACTTCTGATATAGGGTTTTCTGAACGCACACTGAAGCACGTGCACAGAAAGTATAAAAAATTATAATAAGATCCTCGTTCTATGTCACGGGGGGAGCGAAGCTTTTTTTTCACTTACCAAAACAAAGGTACAGGGTTATTGTTTTTCACATTTTCTGTGTTGCTAGATGCGATGCACCAGGGACCCAATTAAACACTTAAACATGGAAAAAGTCAGACTTTCATGATATGTCACCTTTAAAACTTGTCAAATATAAATAATAAATCACAAATATATATATATATATATTATAGTTGACACATGACAAAAGATAATTAAAATAATGATTTATGTATTATGTATAAATAGTGTTTTAAATAAAAACTTTTAATTTGACATTATTAAAGTGCACTTTTTACTCTCTTCAAGTACACTTAAGTGGAATTTTATTTCATTTATTAGCTGCAATCATTGTATTTTATTTATTTATTTATTATTATTATTATTTTTAATTTAACAGCAAACGTACAGTGTTCACAGTGGCAAGCAAAATAACAGATTTCTTCACAAGTCATATCAGCTTCCCAAGCAAAGTTGTTGCAATAATCCATTGTTATTTTAAGTCAATGGGAAGATAATGATTAAAAGGACTAACGCTGATGAAAAAACTACATGTTGCGTAACTGTGTCAAAGGCCATCATATGTGGAGAAAACAGAGGGTTTAGCTAGAGGAATTTAGCCAACACTGTAAACAGAGTGACAGCTCAAATAGCATTTTAAGCAAGACAAGGTGAAGAAGAAGGAAAGAAAAAGGTGAAAACAATGGTGAAGACTAATAGATGCAAGAAACTGTCTACATTTAAAAAGAGACCTTTGGACCCAGAAGGGCCTGGAGGAACAGAGAGCCTAGGTGTGAATTACAGTCCTTCGTTGTTGCTGAATATTGCTCTTGCATTTCAAGTAAGTATTTATTTATTTATATTTCTTATATTTTTTGCAAGTTAATAAAGTCATATAACACAGCAGAGTATAATAGAAGCATGCACTTTAACTCCTGTGTGGATCACAGCTATATAATGGTTAAACCTGAATTTTTTTGTAGCTTAAAGTATACTTATATATTTTACAAATGCTGAAATCTCATAATGAACTACATAAATGTAAATCTCTCAGTGCTAACGTTGAACAGAAACAGCAAAAAAAAAAAAGTAAAAGTCTGTTTTGTTCTGTTTCCATGCAGCATGTGTTGGTACTGTCCTCTCTGTGTGCGTTGGTTGTGGATACACTCATTCAGGAAGCAGACAAAGACAGAATAGTGGCCTTCGTGCTCTTTTACTCAGGTGTATCTACACTACTGCAGAGCTGGATTGGGTCACGGTAAGATTACATTCACCCTGTTGCTTTCCGTGTAAGCTGATATAGTTGTGCTAAAGCATCTATAGGGTTAAGTACAATGTTTCCTCTGTTTAGTTTGCCATTGATCCTGGCTCCGTCTTTGGACTTTCTGATCCCTGCCCTGGCCTTGCTTTCTGCTCAGTCAGGTAAAAATGGTGGAATTAAAATAAAGCCACAGACAATCTAATAATCTACCCTACTGAACATACTAACAAACTCTATAAAACCCATCTGCAGAATCTGCAGAAAACAAAAATGTTATTGGTGCTGGTTGTGTTGTGTGTTAGGGACTGCTGTGGCCTGCAGGGGGCAGTGCACTGAACCAGAGGAGCCTGTGGCCCCAGCACACCCAATCAGAGAGGTAGAGTACAGTGCTGTCCGTGGTGCTGAACATTCAGACCACCCTCCATTGTCACATTGTTCTACAGTAGCGCATATTAACGTCAGATCCCACGCCAAAAAAAGCATAGCCAAATTTATGTATTAATTTATCAATTTATTTATTTATTTATTCATCAGCGTTATTATAGATAGCTAAATCCATTTAAACATTTTTGGTACTTGAAATAACATAAATGTTAACTGAATTAAAATATTTATTTATTTATTTATCAGCATTATTGTAGAAAACTAAAATCATTTAAAACATCTTTATTACTTGAAATAAATGTTAACTGAATTAAAATATTTATTTATTTGTCTATCTGTCTATCTTTATCTATCAGTGTTGTTATAGATAAGTAAAACCATTTAAAGCATTTCTGTTACTTGAAATAAAATAAATGTTCACTCAAATAAAATATTTATATATTTATGTATTTACTTTTTTATTTATTTATCAGTTATTATACATGTCTAAAACCATTTAAAACGTTTCAGTTACTTGAAATAAAATAAATGTTAACTGAAATAAAATATTTATTTATTTATTTGTTTGTTTATTTATTTATCAGAGTTATTATCAATAACTAAATCCATTTAAAACATTTCTGTTATTTGAAATAAAATAAATGTTAACTGCAATAAAATATTTATTTATTTATTTATTTATTTATTTATTTCAGATAACTAAAACCTTTTTAAGAATTTCTGTTACTTGAAATAAAATAAATGTTAACTGAATAAAATATTTATTTATTTATTTATCAGAGTTATAGATTACTAAAACCATTTAAAACATTTCTGTTACTTGAAATAAAATAACTATAATAACATAAATAAATATTTGTTTGTTTATTTTAGGTAACTAAAAACATTAAAACCTTTCTGTTACTTAAAATAAATGTTAACTGAAAGAAAATATTTATTTATTTATTTATTTCAGGGTTTTTAAAGGTAATTTAAAAAATGTGTTACTTGAAATAAAATACACTTCAACTAAAATAAAACACTTTGAATTAGCTAATTGCCAAGGCAAAATGTCTCGTTTTCACTGTAGACCTAAAATAACTAAAACTAAATATACTAAACTAATAAACAAATGAATAAAACTAAATAAAAACCATACACAAAAGAAATAGTAAAAATGGCAAAACACACCAACATTGCTAAAACTTTAACTGACATTAAAGTGAACACAAAATATAAAAAATAAAATTGAATTCAAAATATGATATATAAAGATATATAAATAATATCAAATTAATAAAAATGTTTACTGAGCACCAAATCAACATAGAGGCTAAGGACTGGAGTAATGATGCTGAAAATTCAGCTTTAAAATCACATCAATAAATTACATTTTAAAAATGTGAAACAACATTGTAAAACAAAAGAAATCAAATTCAAAATAACATCAAACACTATAATAATATAATAATATATCAATGTCAAGTTAAGTCACCTTTATTTATATAGCGCTTTTAACAATACAGATTGTGACAAAGCAGCTTTACAGTATTAAATAGAAAATAATGTGTAAATAACGCAAAAAGGGCAACATTAAACACTTAATTTCCAGTTAAAGACCGTTCATCATTGAATTCAGTGATGTCATCATTCAGCTCAGTTCAGTTCAAATAGCATATGATATCACTGGAAATTAGGTGTCCCCAACTAAGCAAACCAGAGGCGACAGTGGCAAGAAATTACAATAAAATAATGTTTTTTTTAGATAAGCAAATGATATTTATATATTACATTAATAGTTCATATTTATCTTGATTTGTGTGTATATACACTGCCTTCTAAAAGTTTGGAAATGCCCTAGAAAAGTGGGGTTTTGGACAGTATTGGCATGAATCCTTTTTAATTTGTGATAATTTTGCACTGATAAGGGACAACACAAACTACAAAAACATATTTTATTGCATAAACAGTTTATTCATCAAAATATCCACCATTAGCAGTTATTACAGCTCTGCATAATCTGGGCCTAAATTAATTGTATTCTAAACTTAATTGGCAATCAATTGTTGAAGCTATTAAGGTGTGCTGACCCAAAAATCTTTTAAAAACCTGGGCCAAGTTTAAACCAGTAACCAGGCATCACAGCTGGCAAAAGGGCATGTCTTGATTTTGACATGTATATATTGCCATTATTATGTAATTAAAATGAAAATTATTATTGCTGGTCTTCAGTGATAATGTCAAGTTACTTTAATGTATTTGCACCAAAAAATGATAAGGATTTATGCTGATATCGTCCAACACTTGGGTGGGGTGTTTCCAAACTTTTGGAGGGCAGTGTATCTGTTTAAGTTAGTCAGTGCTTGTCCATTAAAGTTTCATTGTGCTTATTGTAATTGGCATATTGTGTGCATGTGTTGGTGTGTGTGCAGTTGAGAGGCATGGCTGTGGTTGCAGGTATGGTGCAGCTCGGTGTGGGTTTGACTGGTCTGGGTGGCTTTGCACTAGTACATTGTGGACCATTGGTTCTGGCTCCTCTCCTTTGCATTCTGGGCTTTTCCATCTACAAGGAGGCAGCGCTGCTTTGTTCTGACCACTGGGGCATGGCTACACTGTAAGCACAAACTTTCCTGAAGTCTTTCATATTGTGTACTGTCCAGGAAAAAACATTTGTAAAATTAGTAATGAAACAATATCGAAAACACCCTATAAGAAAGAGTGTGTGTCTACATAGACAGCACTGAATACAAAATGTTTTTTTTTGTTGTTTTGTTTTGTTTTTCAGGGCAATTGTTCTTCTGGTGGTCCTGTCTCAGCATCTGCCCTCCTTTCTGCGGCTGTCTGTGTTCTTCATCTGCAGGAGACTCTCTGTGAGTCACATCAAGGAATTTTGTTTAAATTCAGGATGACCTGGAATACACTATAAGACTGATTTTAAAACACTAGGCATGATACACTTGCTGACAGTGTTTGTAAATGTTTATAGAGAGACATACACTAAACGACTGAGAATCACACACTTACTTGTAAAACAGAAACATGTGGCTCTTTGCTACGAGACAAATTGAAACAAGATCTGCAGACTGGCTCTGACTTTTGACATCTAGTCTTGACTCAGACTGTAAATCAGCAAAAATCTGGGCACAAGTTGTGTAGTGTATTCCAGCCTTTATTTTTTTCACTTTTTAATGTTGTGTGACTTGCAACTAAAAAAAAAGTTAACGTTCACTTAAACTAGTCTAACACAGACACCTTCAGTCATGATTTATGGGATTTCCTGTGTTGCGCTGGTAGTCGAGCTCTTTTACAGCTTTTAACCTGCAGTACATTAGATCAGTGTTTTGCCTGTAAGAAGATTATGTCATCGATCTTGGCAAAGTTTCCCAACGAAGATGTGCCTTGTGTTACAGTGATCTTTAGCTAAAATGTTCTTAATTTAATATGAGGTTGCATGTTGTCAAAGGTTATGGGAAACAGTTTGAAGCTTTTTATGAGTGATCGTAAGCTCGCATTGGAATCTCGCTTTTGGGAAATCCTTATTGGTTTTTCTCTGCCGTGTGGAACTAGACAGTGCCTGACTGTCTAGTTATTATTCTCATCCATCTAAGTCTGATTAACATGTGTGAATTGCATTATCCAATTTTATTAATATTTACCAGCATTTATTAAAGGTCATTTATAAACATAAATGTTAAAATGCATCAGTATATGTAGAAATTAGTATAAACATAGATTAATGCTTGTTTTCTTTTTTTATGGTTGGAATATATTTAAAATCATTGTTCAAAAGTTTGGGCTCAATATGTTTTTTTTTTTTTAATGAATCCTTTTATTCAGCAAGGATGCACTGAAGTGATCAAAAGTGACAGTAAAGACATTTATAATGTTACCAAAGATTTTTATTTCAAATAAATGCTGTTTTAAAACTTTCTATTCATCAAATAATCTTGAAAAAAAAAAAAAAGTGTATATATATATATATATATATAAAGCAACACAACTGTTTTTAAGATTGGTAATAATAATAAATATTTTTGTTTGTTTGTTTAGCACCAATTCAGCATATTAAATGATTTCTGAAGGATAATGTGACACTGAAAACTGGAATAATGATGCAGAAAATTCAACTTTGCCATCACAGGAAAATATATTACTATAGAAAACAGTTATTTTATGAATAATAATATTCCACAATATTACTGTCTTTATTTTATTTTATTTTATTTTATAAATTCACCCCTGGTGAGAATAAAAGACCAAAAAATCTTACCAACTCCAAACTTTTGTATGCACATATATTGCACACAGATTTATGTGCTTTTCTTTTCTTTTTTTTCATTTTTGCAATGACTTCTGGTATTTTTTATATGACATAATTCAGGTGCAATGACATTTATGCACTAGTGGGTTCAAATACTGTTGGGTCACAGTATGCAGGTCTTTTTTTTTTTTTAAATAACAGATATGTTGTTCCTGCTCTTTGTGTCCGTCCTGTGTAGGTACTTCTATCTGTAATGGTGACGTGGGGTGTTTGTGCCATACTTGTGCACGTGGGACATGTCCATCTTTCCTCTGTGACCCAGATGCTCTCAACAAGAAATTCCACCTTCATTCAGTCCAGGGATAGTCCACACTCATCTGACTTTGTCTTAACTAATGACTCTGTACCCTGGCTGGACTTCCCCTTTCCTGGTAATCTGAAAGATCTGTTTTCTTCTCAAAATGCTTTTTTCTCCCATGTTTTGGTTGATCTTTATGTTTCTTGTGTAATTTCAGCCTCAGCACTCCCCCTGCTGTCTGGCCGAAGCATTGCAGCAGGAGTGGCAGGAGGCCTGTCTGCCAGCATTAGCTCTTCGGCTGTGTACGTGGTGGCAGCTCGGCTCCTGAAGGCTCCTGTGCCCCCAGCACGTGCCTGTAACAGGGGCCTTTGTGTGGATGGACTGGGAAGTGTGCTCTCTGGCCTGATGGGGGCGCCAGTAGGACTGTGCAGCAGTGTGCCTAATGCATGTGTTATTGGGCTAAGCCAGGTAAGAGACTGTATTGATGCTTTCATAATATTAATGTGACTGTAACTTTTTGATGTTTATTGCAACATCTCTTCATGACGTTTCTGTCTCTCAGTCTGGGTCGCGGAGCACAGTGCAGCTCGCTGGGGTGTTCTTGTTAATTCTGGGTGTGTCTCCTCAATTAACTCAGATGCTCTGCTCAGTCCCTCTGGCCATCCATGGTGATTATCATTTTCTATTTAAGATGATCATTTTCCATTTTTTTTTTCAATTTCCAATTTCCAAGATTTTTTAATGAAAGAAGTCTGTTGTGCTCACCATGGCTGCATTTATTTGATCAGAAAATGCAGTAAAATTGATAGTATTTTGAAATATTATTACAGTTTTGTAGTTCAATATACTTTAAAATGTTATTTATTCCTGCGATGGCAAAGCTGAATTTTCAGCATCATTACTCCAGTTTTCAGTGTCACAAGATTCTTCAGAAATCAGTCTGATATGCTGATTTGCTGTTCAAGAAACATTTATCATTATTATCAGTGTTGAAAACTTTTTTTGTGGTTTTGTGGTCAAAAAGTTTGGGTTAAAAAAAGGCAAAAAGAAATAACACTTTTAATCAGAAAAGATGCATTTCTATTTCAAATAAATATTTTAAATAAATTGTGGTCTTCTAGATTATTTGTTAAACCAGTATTAATAATTGAGGTACAAATCAACATATTAGAGTGATTTCTGAAGGATCATGTGACTGAAGACTGGAGTAATGATGCTGAAAATTCATCTTTGCATCAAAGGAATAAATTGCATTTTAAAATATATTCAAATAGAAAACAGAAATACATTATGATAATATTGTATTATAATAATATTTCACAATATTACTGTTTTTACTGTATTTTGATCAAATAAATACAGCCTTGATCAGCAAAACCCAACAAACTTTTTCCCAAACATTAAATTAATTAATCCAAAGTTTTGACCAGTTGTGTATTTTCCATATTCGTAACTCATAATTCTGCCTCTATATCTCTCTTGTCTTTCTTGACTGTGTACACATATTTACACAAGTGTCCATATTTGAGTTTCATCAGGTCAATCAATATGGTTTCAGCCCAATCATCTTGTTTATACTATGGCGTTATAGTCATAAATGAAATGTTTGGGTGTGCTCTTGTTCTCTCAGGTGCTGTGCTTGCCGTGACCTACACACTTGCCGTTGCAACAGGCATAACTTATTTCCAACATGCAGATGTTGACTCAGGACGCAACATTTTCAACATCGGCTTCACAGTGTTCATGTCATTAGCACTGCCACGCTGGTTCAGACTTCACTCTAGTTTTATACAAACAGGTATGGTATAATACAACCAGGACATTATGTTCATTTGGGCATGAGTGTGTTTCATTGTATGAATTTTCATCTTCTTGTGTTCAGGTGTACCCAGTGTTGACGTGTTTCTCCAGTGTCTTTTAACCTTACCTGTTTTCTTTGTGGGAGTTTTGGCTTTTCTTCTAGAGCACACTGTTTCAGGTAAAACAACACAGAAATACACTACCATTCAATGCAAGTTTGTAAAAGAAGTCTCTTATGCTCACCAAGGCTGCATTTATTTATTAGATCAAAAATATTTCAACAGCAATTTTGTAACATATTATTGCAATTGTTTTCTATTTGAATGTATTTTGAAAAGTAATTTATTCCTGTGATGCCAAACTGAATTCAGAAATTATTCTAATATGAATGATGAAAAGCATTTTAATTTCAGGATTTTTGATGAATAGAAAGTTCAAAAGAACATCATTTATTTGAAATAGAAATCTTATGCAACATTATAACTGTCTTTACTGTCCTAAAATAAAGCTCTGATTTAATGTGCTTAGGGACTTTGGGTGAGAGGGGTCTTGTGCGACATGAAGACACAAAGAAGATTCTGTCTCTCGCCGACCTGCAGCAGGGATACAGCCATAGTCCAGACACAGTGTATGACCCACCTCCACCTGTGATGAAAGTGCTGGACCTGAGCGGCTTGAGAACCGTCCCGTTCTGTGCCTGCAGGAGCCCACCTGTTGAAGAGGTGGTAGTGACAGTACCAGAGATGTCTAGCTTGTTACCTGACAAGGATGCTAGCAGTGGCTGAATTTTTGGGATTTAGGCCATCTTTTATTAGTGTTTTTGTATTTAACTTCTAGTTAGCTTTTTATAAGTTGTATTATGTTTATTGGTAGTACAATTTTGTAGTAATGGAGTGGTTCTCAACCCCCTCCCCTCCTAAATCACCAGTTTTCATTTTTTTAAAGTTATTTATTAGGTCAAGTTAAGTTAGATTGTTTTATGTTATTAATAATATTACTATTAATAGTTATTATTATTGGGTAATATATTCATTTGTGGCCCCTTTGTTGAGAACCACTGGATTGAGTGCAACAGTTGGGTTCCGGAAGTGTAATCTCTTTCAGTTTTCCTATAGAGGAACTGATTTTTAAGATACATTGAACCTTTAAAGGGATAGTTGAGCTAAAAATGAAAATTAGCCCATGATTTTACTCACCCTCAAGCCATCCTAGGTGTATATGACTTTCTTCTTTCAGATGAATCCAATCAGAGTTATATTAAAAAAAGTCCTGGCTCTTCCAAGTTTTAAAATGGCAGTGGGTGGGTGTTTCTGTTCAGCAGTCCAAAAGAAGTCTAATAAAGCACATCCATCCATTATAACAAGTAAATATCTGTATTTAAAACGTTAGAAACACATTTCTCTAGCTTGCGCTAACTGTTGTATATGCAAGCCATGCGCCGTGGAGAAAATGCTAGTCTTGCGAGATCAAACATTTGTTTACAGGAGCAGCTTACACTGAAATTCTCTGACATTTTTCTTTACAAATCCTCGTTTTGTACTTCTAATTTGTGACTGGTGCTTTGTTTTGTTCTCTCCTCTTTTGTCACTTCTCATTGGCCAACGCCAACATCCTACATCATCCACCCAGAACGGCTTGCGTGCACGACAGTTGGTACAAGCTAGAGAAAAGCGTTTGTAATGGTTTAAATATGGATATTTTTTGTACAAAAACGCATCGATTCACTACAGGAGGCCTTTGAGGAACTTTTTATTATGGATGGATGCACTTTATTAGACTTGTTTCGGACTGAAATGAAAACGGTTGAATGAAAACACCCACCCACTGCCATTATAAAGCTTGGAAAAGCCAGAACATTTTTTAATATAACTCAGATTGGATTCATCTGAAAGAAGAAAGTCATATTTACCAAGGATGCCTTGAGGGTGAGTAAATCATAAGCTAATTTTCATTTTTGGGTGAACTAACCCTTTAAAGAAGACCTGTTTTAAGCTCACTTTAACATATTAAACTGTCTTTGGAGTTTCCATGTTTTCTACAAAGTAAAACTGGAAAATCGAGGGTGTACGACGTCATTGGCAGTCGACACAATGACACTGCCCATTATGCTAATTAAAATTGCTTATTTCTCTGGCGTTAAACATTATTGAAAACATTTGGGATAATGTAAGTACACAATTCAGCAAAATATATAACACTGTTCTAGTGGTTTTTGGAAAAAATCGTACACATTGTGCCTTAAAGCATTTTTATGGTTATCGGTATTGGTCATTTACAAGACCAATTTACCGATAAAATAATTTAAAAGTATTTAAAGAAAATTTTTGTCAGAGCCCTTGTTATTCTAAATTTTGACATTTTCAATTTATACACCAGACATATATATCGGTTCAAAATATCGGCTAACGGACAACTTGATCTGTGATAATCGGTATCAGCATCGGCTCTGAAAAACATGTATTGGTCGACCCATAGATGCTTTTTTTTTTTTGGTAGTGGAAAAACTACATTACCCATGATACTGTGCAGAAATATCCACCAATGAGAGAGCAAAAAAGCAAATTACAGCAAAAGAACTTGCAGAGAACATCCACCAGATGAATCACTGCAAATCAACAATCAAGCTGGTCTACCTACTCTCAAAATACTTAACTATTTATATATATATATATATATATATAAATACATATATATATATATATATATTTTTTATTTTCAATTATTTTTACATTTTAAATATATTATTTTCATAGCTATAATTAACAGCTTTAAAGTCAATAGTTTAATTTTACCAACATTTTTTAATTTATGTCATTCGGAATGCTTCATGGGATTGTAGTTCTTTCCCTCATTAAATCCAGTACACAGTTTTGAACCTTTGTCCTTATGTCCAATTTTCAAATACCTTTGGTGCTTCAAATAAAGATTTGTGATGTTGCTAGCCATAAATAAGTCTTTTAAAATCCATATTGAAAAAAATAGATGGATGAATAATACTTCCGGAACCAACTGTATACATTTTAGCATGAAGTTCTGAAAACATAGAAAGTTTGTCAAGAGACAAAGTTTGTAAAGAAAGACAAAGACAGATATTTCCATAATCTTTAATTCTGAAAAATAGATCTTTAAATAGTTTTACAAATATTATATAATTTCTGACATCTTTAAGTAAAATGTAAATAATGCCACAAAACAGATAAATACAGTAAGTTCTATGGGAAACTGAGTATTACTGCATAAAGCACACATAAGGACTACATAAACTGGCATAAACATTGCTACACATTGCACAGAGTAAACTCTTTAATTTCGGATGAAGCCTTCATAAAAGTACTCGACACCCTTATGTATGCTAGATGGAGAAATACAGTGTACAATGTGACCATTAAATACTTGATTACGTTGGGACAGACACCTCTACGTTTACAGTGAGAAACATGTAACTGACCATACGAATGTTATCATGAACCGCTCTGGACCTCAAACTGATGTTATAAAGGCCTTAACCCAGTTGTTAAGTGTACATTTCTATGGGTGTGTTTGTGTGTACTCTCATTTCTTTTCTAACCGAACTTCCTCCTCCGTCTCGAACCTTATCAGGCCGCGTTGGTCTGCTTGAGTCACTGCATACCTGAGTTTAAAGCAAATTCATCTTTAGTACGGTTATAACGATATGTTTAATCAACGTGTATGTGTTTATAAGAGAGAAAGAGACTGAATAAGAGATATCCGAACGGAAGTGTGCGCGTCTTGATATACTTGTGATAATGTTCCAGTGTAGGCAGTATAGAAAACCCATCTGAAAGTGTTAAATATGGGTTCTAAAGATCAATTTCATCACGTCCAATGTCCTCAAATAAGGCTCGACCCACAGAACAGCACAGTCTTTTAAAGTCTATTCAGGGTCATAAATGAATGTGTTCTTCATATTCAGGACTTTACATACTTCGTTTTCTTTTAGGTCCTTCCAAAACCTTTATTTCATCTATCGTTGTCCATCATGCTCCAGGGATGGAAGTGTGTTGGATCCAGCACGCGAGTCCCAACCCAGTGCAGGAGTGAGGAATACCAGTGTATCCCCACAGCCTGATGTCCAACTGTCCCTCCCCAGCTATAAAGTACCCTGAGTGGGCCGAAAGCCCAATGAGCCAGCCACTGCTGGTCCACGGCCGCGTAGCAGGAGGAAACAACACCATTGACCACCACCGTGCCGTGGCGGGTAAGCGGCGCAAACACCCCTTTGTCCTCCTGCATTTGGATCCTAGTGACCCGGGACAAATGTCCCCGCTGTCCTGCTCCTTGTGTGGACACCACACACTGACCTGGCAGCACGTCACTAGCAAACACAGACTTCAGCTCTGCAGGCCCTGAGCAGTTCCCTTCAGACACAAACAGGAGATGGGCCGCCGTCAAGCTCAGTTTAGCACCCGAGTCTGTCTCGATGACATAGAACTGCTTCTTTGCGGAGGGATCGCGGTCAAGGAAGGTGATGACTTCGCTGTAGATGAGCGGCCCACTTCCGTCGCTCTCTGACGAAGCGAGTACTTTGTCTCCAGGCTCTAAGCTGTCCATAGTCTTCACGCTTCCGTCCTCAACGGTGACAAGAGACGATGCGGGAAAACAACCGCCGGTTTTTGCAGCTACAGAGTGCTCTGAAAGAGAAACAGAGAGAATATAATAAGAAATGAACAAGAAAGTTGTTCATTCTCACTTCTTGATGTGCACAGTAGCCTAAAATAATTCCAAAGGTTGTATGTTTATTAAAGCTTAGGTTTGGATTGTTCAAACGGCACCTCGGATTAATCTTCAATCTTTAAAACACACACACCCAAGCACAAACACACTCCCGCTCTCATTGTAAACCCATAAAAATCCAATCAAACTGAAAGTTGCAGTGGCAAAATAATGTGGCAAACATTTCAAGCGCCATCCTTCAAGCTAATTAGTTTTTTTGCACGACTCTAGTCAGCGGGTAAAAATGCAATAAAAGCTAATAAATAACCACTTGATTCAATCTCGGCTCCCTGTGACTTCTGTCCAACAGAAGTGACTGGGTTCTTGAGCGACGTATGCGCTACGAAAACCGGAGTAAGTCCCAAGTCTCCGTTGAGTCCTACACAAATATTTGGGAAAGGTAAGTACCAAGGCCAGGTGATAAGACAGGCTGAGATAAGAGATCTGAGAAAAGGGGACAACAGAGTTGCCGTCTGGAAAACAAAGGAGTTGGTTAATCATCTCACAGCACTTTAGCAGCCAGACCTACTTCTTAAGGCACATTCTCTCTCTCTCTTACATACACACATACATATGCACTTCTACATGTATGTGTGCGGAAGTGCTAAAAAGAAAAACAGAGCTTCAAATTCAAGACTGTTTATATTCTAGTTACACTGAATCTTCTCTGTTATAACAGTTTTTTTATTTTATATCGAACTAAGTGCCTGAAGAAGCCAGTTGAAGAACACACCTATAGAGGACTTTGATAAAGCAGAAGTAGACAACAGGTCTTGCTTGTGTTTGCATGCTCTATCAGAAAGATAACAGAAGGGCCTCAAATATGTCCACACACAGGTCTCATTCCTCGCTAGAAGTGGTGAAATACTCTACAGACGCTATTTCTAGTAGCCAAACCCAATCCAAATCTACAGATCTGCTCTGTCTATGCAGGAAGATCTGATGAATTCTGAGGAACTGATTAAAGGTAAGTAAGTTATAAAGTCATGGATTTTTATTGGTAGCTAGGTGATAAGATAAACAAATTATCCAAAACATTTGTGACCCTGGACCACAAAACCAGTCATAAGGGTCAATCTTTGGAAATTGAGATTTACACATCATCTGAAAGCTGAATAAATAAGCTTTCCATTGATGTATGGTTTGAAAATCTGGAATCTGAGGGTGCACAAAATCTAAATATTGAGAAATAGCCTTTAAAGTGTTCAAATGAAGTTCTTAGTAATGCATATTATTAATCAAAAATTACGTTTTGATATATTTACGGTAGAAATTTTACAAAACATCTTCATGGAACATGGTCTTTACTTAATATCCTAAAGACTTTCGGACATAAAAGAAAAATAAATCATTTTGACCCATACAATGTATTTTTGGCTATTGCTACAAATATTACTAGTGCTTGACTGGTTTTGTGGTCCAAGGTCACTTTGCAGAAATAAGTGTAAGTAGTTTTGTTGGCAGTTTGAAAAAACTTTTTTGTTGTTCCCAATATGTAGGATGTGTGTTAAATGAAATTATTATTTCAATCCATCTTCAATGAGTACACAAACATCCTGTGCGCAAAAGGTAATTTTTAGTATCCAAAAAAAAAAGACAATGCAGGTCAGTAGACAAGACAATAAAACACTGAATGGTTGCACTTTTACTTTCTGCTTGTCTGGCCAATAATTTGGTCTCTGGTGACTCAGGTATAGAGGCAGGTGTTTAAGGTTTAATGATGTGGTCTGTTACCCGTTGTTACCTTCATCCCAGGTCTAGCACTTATCTCACCCAAGTTAATGAGAAATGACCATCTTCACCACAATAGGACACACCTAATTTAACTGCACGCTGAACACATGTAAACCTTTCAGTCTGAAGTCTCTTTAAACATCACACTGAGAGATCACACTGGACCGTTTTTACCATCCCTCATAAACCTGGTTTTAAAATCATAATAATATTCCAATTTTATCCATTTGGATGGGAAGCACTAGTAAAATGACGAGTATTGCTCAACTATTATTGAAGTTAAATGAATGAAGTCCTTGGCTGAATGTTACACATTGGATATAGTTATATGTAGGTGTATTGTAAATAAACAAGTCATATAAAGGTTCTTTATTGGTATCGATGGTTCCTGAACCAAGAACAATAACTCTGAACATCCATGGAAACTTTCAAATGCAGAAAAGGTTCTTTAGATCTTTAAAATGTTCTTCAAAATGGTTCATTTAAGAACTGTTCACTAAAAGGAACCAAAAATGGAACTCCTTTGGAGCCTTTATTTTTAGGAGTGTATGTACTCTCAGTCCTACCTGATTTGACGCTGCAGTGGATGTAGGATTTGGACTCATAGTAGACCCAATCGAATCCAGCCTCCACCGCTAGACGTGCCAACATGCCGTATTTATTGCGGTCGCGATCAGAGGTGGTGATATCGACAGCTCTTCCTTCGTAATGCAGCGAATCTTCAAAGTGATTGCCGTCTTCATCCCAACCCTCGGTCACCCTGAGCTTCACCCCGGGCCACATGTTCATCACAGAGATAGCCAGAGAGTTCAGCTTATCTTTACAGCGCTGTGAACGCAACAAGGAAAGATGTTTAGACCTGGGTTACACACGTGGAAGATGATGGCCTGCATTTACTGGAATTTTGCGAGAAATACGCAAACAAGACAAGTTATAACTCCAAAGGGCAAAACAGACACACACTTGCACACACAAAAAAACCTTACATCACAGGGCAAGACAAAAGACGGCCAGATTTGATGCAAATGACACTGAATTATGTTGTTGTGGTATAAATATGAAATGGAGATCTGCAAATGATACTTTAAAGAGTCATGCAACACCACAAGTAATATACAAAATAAATGAACAGGCTAAATCTCTAATTCTTGTTTATATAAAGATGATTTGATCACTTTGAGTTAAGTGACGTTTTAGAAATCAGTATCGTTTACCCTGTTTTGTCTTCAACTGTAGACTTTCCAACAATTAGTTTTGCTTTCCTAAACAAATTAGCACTTGTTCCTATATTAATTAATTAAAATAGTTTTTGCAATGCGTTTTTCCACATTAACATGCTATACAATACGCCTTAGTTTTTGTTTAACCCAGGCACCTTTCTTTAATGCGTTTAATGAGTTTGTTTTCAAAAGCACCCACGTAAAACATTACATAATGACAAATTATTGAATCATGAGGAGAACGGAGTGATGCTTCAACCCACAAATATATACTGACTTATTTTTACCATCCCACAGGTATTTTTCAACGACCAAGGTACAAAATGTGTCCAGAATGTTGAGTGATTCACTTTTACTTATTTAACCTAACCACATTCACCACCCTTTAGAATACACAAAGCAAATTTGCTTTTAACAGCAAATTCATATTTCGGCATGGAAACAAGCGTTCATTGCCAACGCATAGATATACTGTAACAAACCACAATTTTATGCAATATCGGTTTCATTATTTGCAACGGAAGTAAGAGTCATAAGTTCAGGTTAATGAGTCATTTATGATTTATTTATAAATTGTTTAAATAAACCACACACTAAACGGAAAGTTTACTTATTTTTGAAGCTATTTCCGTTTATGACTAAAAAGTCAAAACGTTTTACAGCATGAACGTTGATTTTTAACGTTGAAAATGGTTATATTATTTATTTTTGTTGGTAACGTAGTACATCAAAAGATATGCTTCTATCGTTTAGAATACAAAACAATCACTGTTATTTAGATCCACTGCGTAAAAGCGAATTATTTACACTTTACACAGAAAGCACATGACCATATTAAAAAGTATTTGACAGCTCCTAGATTTTCCTTGAATGAGAAACCTGTAAGTTCCACAGAGAAACATCGTAAGAACGTCATATTCTCTAGTCACGTCGTAAACAATCTGTTTTCTGCTTTAAAGAACTCAGAAACCAATATGTTGATTTGAGCTGCAACGTAACAACTTTTTTTAAAATCCCCCAAAGAACCATACTGCCAAACTCAAGAACCCAAGCTTATGCTTTTTAAGAACACAAGGTTCTGTGCTGAACCCGAGAGCTATCGATGAAGATTTATTATTAAACGATTTTAAGAGACAACCCGCTGTCAGCAATCAATTCCTCTGAAAGCTGTGAAGATCGATGAAAGCGCTTCGGTGGGACTGAGCAAAGGGCACACCGCTGAGCAACAGGTCTAATGTGCTCGCAATCGAATCAAAGCCATTGAGTGTGTTTCTAATGGGCAGATAATTGAATTCATTCGAGCTGCATTATCCAAGTGTCGCTCACCTGCGTCATGAGTCGATCCGCACCTGTGTTCTCCTCATCTTTGAACATGATATCGGGGTTGTAGTTCGGTGTGAGCTCTTTAAAGCGCTCCGAGGTCCTGGTGATCTTGCCCTCGTGTCTCCCACTGGCTCCCAGTGTCTTTTCGGCTACATTTGGACTAAACTGCTTGTAATTAAGGGGTGTCAGTTTCTTTGGAGGCCGCCTTTTCCCATGTCCCCTCCCCGGCCCACAGCCCTCGTTAACAGGTGCGAAAATCAGGGCGCAGCCGACGAGGAGCCCAAACACCACGGGGAGACGCATTCCACCCCAACCCGCTGGGCACTCCGACACGGAGTGGTACGGTGGCACAGCTCGCCGTTCAATGAGAAACTACCCCCCGGAAGATCCTTATTCCCCCCCACGGGGTAAAAGATGGGGAGGACAAAACCTCTACTTCTTTATCAGCCTTATCCTCGCCATCGTCCGTGCGTAAAAGTCGCTTTACGCAGAGGCTGTCATGGAGAGACGCCGGAGAAAAGATCCAGTGATACCAAGTGTTCAGTGCCCATAGAATGCGAAACGCTGGTCTGTCGAGAAAATCACCGAAATGAGAGCGAGCAGGCAAGTCCATTTATTTATCTAACAGATTCTAGAAGACAGAGATACAGGGTGACTCCGACGCACACTGGGAGAGAGCTGTCAGACTCGGAGAGACTGCTGCGGCTGCTGTCTTTGAATGAGCACGTCCTTTGGCGCACGTCAAGTGATCTGAGTTGCCGGCGAACTGAGACCGCACCCTGCCAGTTTTTTGCCCCTCTCTATCCCTGCCTGCCACTCCTCCCCATGGGTCACATTGGGTGCGTCGTATACCCACCGGCTCCCTTTAACGCTTCACAGCGCCTGGCTGGGCAAACACAAGTCTCGGGGAAGAACTGTGGACTCAGACTCTCCCATTCATAGATCCACGAATAGAGAACGAGCCTGGCTGCTCCTCAAACAAACGTGAGCGACTCTTGCCCTCCCCTACCTGTTTATAACATTGATACGCTAAAGGAAACACGCTAGACTACAACCTGGCGCGTTCGTTTGAATGATTGATCATTTATTGATCAGAAACGCCCGTTTGTTTAAACCGTTCCTTTTTGGTGACAGGTGTAAGGACGTTGCTTATTAGTCAAAGACAAGTGATTTTTTTAAAGTTATGCAATAATACATAAAAGTGGTGTCTAGAAATAAGTTTTTTTTAAAAGTGTTGTTTGTGTAAGCAGTTTGGAAAGGTTATCTAAAAATAACCAGTAAAAGCAATGTTGTTTTCAAATAATATTTGTCCAGCCAGATCAAATCCAGTGTGGTGTAATAAACAGTAAAAAAAGCTTTTTTCATGTCAAATGGAATAATTCTCAATATTCATGACTTTAAAAATCATGACATCTGTGCTAGATTTTAAAAATAGTTCTCATTTGTATTATCTTGGGCATCCTTATCTGCATTGAGCCTTGCTGATAGATCAGTTGCTCAATAGATCTTATTTGTATCAGATATTAAGAGACAGAGCTCCAGTGTGTGCAGGCCTGTGCTGAGGTAATGGGCTGTGGTGGGACCTGCATGAGGGGTTCACTGTTCTAATTGAAGATGAAGCTGGTAAAGACGCTGGGACCGTATAGCTTGGAAGACCGTTACACAGGAGCAGCTCTATTCTACAGCACTGAGAGAAGACGCTCCACTTACACAAGTCATGACTGTGTGGAGGTAGCCAGCGGTCAGCACCTTAAGAACAGATATATCCACGACACTCAAACTCTGTTCACTTTCTCTTTAAATGAGGGAAAGGAAACAGACCCAAGTCTTCCAAATTAGCTCCGCAAATATTTGCCGGAAAGGGGCTAGTGGTTTTGTGCCCATTTCAAAAGCAAATTTAACAGACATGGTGTTTGGTGTTGATTTATTTTTTTTATTATTTACGTCTGTAAATATCAAAGTATTTTAGGTTTGGGGGTTGGCATGTCCTCATTTGGAACAAGGAGTAAAAGAGAGTAATTGAGCGGATGAGGAAAACACTACTGTCACTCTTTCAATTAAACTCACTCTCACTTTGACCATTTGGTACAGGTCACCCATCCCTCATTCTTACTATCACGACCCATTGTTCCTCTAATAAATCATTTAATTTTTATTTCTTCGGTATTGGTTGTTTAAAAGTCTTTTAATGGCTGTTAATATTGTACTCCTGTTTTCTATTTTAACTGGACCCATCCATCCATTCGGTAAACCGCTTGTCCCATGCAGGATCACAGTCCATCAGTGGGCTAACACACATAGACATACACACATTCACTCATCTATTGGCATTTTTGGCTCTCCAGTTGACCTGCGTCTCTTTAGATTGTAGGGAAAACTGGAGCATCCAGAGGAAACCCATGCCAACACAGTGAGAAACTCCCCACAGAAAGGCCTCATTGCTCTGCCGGGAGTCCCAGGCTATGTGGCGACAGTGCTACCCACTGAGCCACCATGCCGCCCAGTATCTGGATCATTAATCTAAATATATTCTTAATAAGAAACAAGCACTTCATGAGTTGCAGTCACTGGAGTCTTGAAGAACTTTTTGTCAAGACTTCCACTAGCTCACCTTCCACAGATTGATGGTTCCTCATGGGAACCAGGTACGTTTTAAGCAATACCAGCGTGCATAAATGGAATGCAACGGATGAGCTTGTTTTCAAATTTTTGCATCTTGACTCTGGAGATCACAGAGACACAATTACAGAGCGTGTGGATCCCACTGAGCATGTCCTCTTCCCTTTGATGGACGTAAATAAAGACATGGCTCCTTGCAGGCCTGCCTATTGAACTTGGCTGTTGACAATGCCTCAGAAGTGGTCAGATCCAGTCAGAAATCCCTTCTGCCCTCAAGAAAAGAGCCCACGTCCTTAAAGGCAACACAGCAGCGGCTGTTCCCCGTCAACCGGGCGATGGCAGTGGTTCAGACGCCAACCCAGGCTCTTTTAGCGAGAGTCCATTGATGTAGCAGAGTTATTAATTTGCCCTGTGAAATAAGAGGACACCCGGGCCAAAACAGAGGGAGATGGGTGCCTTTCAAATAATGCCAGCCAGGGAGCCTTTCATCTGCTGTCAGTGGGGTGAGTGAACTGGGTCTGCTGGGTTCTCACATGGGCACCAGGGCTACCCACGGAACTAACCAACAAAGGGTGTGCAGGAGGGACAGGGAGAGTGAGTGCCGAGGGGGAGGAGGAGAAAGAGAGAGAGAGAGAGAAAGAGCATGGGCAACTTGGTGTTTCTCCACTATTAACTGGTAAACAACTCTGTTTTTAGTTGTTTTCGTTCTTCGGAATGGCGTTCTTGTGGATTGTGGTGGGATTCGGTGTTCTGTGAGCCGCTCTTTCACTCCCCTCAAGGTAATAGCAGCTTTTTCTCCCTCACCGCTTCCTGCTGTCCCTAACAGCCTCAGGGGAAAGAGGGGCAGCGCCCTTGAACTCCATGATAAACCTTGTAGGATCTCAACAGCCTCCATAGTCCGCTAATTTGGGCGGAAACCAAAGGCAGTTTCACAATTTAACACTTTTAGAAAAATGCAAAAATTGTACTTTTAGTGGTAAAACAGCTTGTCACAAGGGCAGTACCCTTAAAGGTACAACCTTTGTAACTTATCAACCCCTAAAACAGGGGTGTGCAGTCCTGCTTTTGGAAGGCCATTCCTAGGTCCAATCGTAATTAAACACACCTAAACCAGCTAATCAAGGGATGCTAGAAACTTCCAGGTGAGTGTATTGGAGCAGATTGGATCTAAACTCTGCAAGACCTTTTGGCTCTACTGGAGCAGGATTGGAGAACTCTGCCCTAAACGGTGCATATCAGGGTTGCCAGGTTTTCACAACAAAACCTGCCCAATTGCTACTCAAAACTAGCTCAAGAGAATCACGTTTTGAGGGAGGTCCCCCGATAAAAATTGCGTTCCTGGGGGTATAATACACTTTTTTTTTTTTGCAGGGTTCCCCTGGTAAAATTAGCATTCCAGGGGCTAAATATTACATTTTTGGGGTCGCTTCAACCCACGGACATGAAAAACAACCCGCGGCATAGGTGTTAAAGTAGCCCAAGAACTGGCAACACTCAGTCCTGGAGATCAGTGTCCTGCAGAGTTTAGCTCTATACACCTGCCTGGAAGCTTCTAGCACAAAGCCAAAAGAAGGCAAGCCTGCAACCTTTAGCCAAAAAAGCATAATGGCTTGGGAAAGGAGACCAGAGGCCGTTTTTTTTTTAATGGATGTCAATGGAGAAGAGGCTTCACTATGCTGAATAAACAGCTTTTTAGAGGAAACAGATAATCATGTAATGAATCGTCAACCTATTGGCTAATCTTCAACATGTTTTACACTGGAATTTACACTGAAAAAAATGCCATTTTATAAGATAAATCACAGACTTTTTGTGACAGATGGGATTCATCTTACGGCACTTCCTCTTTATTACTATGGTATCCGTAAACAGCTTTTGAGTGTCGCACAGCTCTGACTGAAATTCAGTGACGTCAAAGCTGTAATGTGATTGGTTATCAAGGCACATGTGATCCAAGTTGAAAATCTCTTTCTAGCATTCCTAGTAAAACTGTGATTAGCTGGTTCAGGTGTGTTTAAATAGGATTGGACCTAAACTCTCCAGAACCTCGTTTGGAGACCCCAGCCTTAGAGTTCCCTTAAGGTACTACCATGAACCTTTTAGGGTAAATAAGGTACAAAGAAAGTACCTTTTCCTTTAAAGGGACTGTCTCAGAGTGAAAGGTTTGTCCCATTTTGCCAATTTTTTATACTGTTCTGCGCCACAATAATATAACGCTTCTAAAATACTAGATGAGATGTTTTGTAGTTTATGTGCACAGTACTACATCATTTGGGACACGGCTTCAGCTAAGAGCACCTGAATCCCAGCTTCACTTCTGAAGTCTCTAGAGGCCTCTGTTTTGATTGGACAAGAGACAGAAGATGTCACTGAATTCATTCATGCATGCAGAGAGCTGTGCAGCGTCAATGTCCGATTACTCCATTCCTCCACATGCAGTGGAGCACGAGGAGTGGTTGGGGCAGTCACAGCTGGAGCAAGCAGGGAAAAAATAATACCAGAGATGTATAAAAGCAGAGGCTAAAAGCAGCCTGAGCTAGCCGCCTGCTAAAAAAACAAAGCACTGCCCAGGGGACAAGCACAGGGTCGGGCAGTGTGGACCGGACTCGCCACAGCCGCGTCTCCACACGTTAGTGCTCCTGCCAAATGGCTGTAATTGAGGCCTAAAGTCAAGAGCCCTGAATAACTCAATGCATCAATAGCAGCCTGTGGGACCTCCCCCCTCTATGTTTCTCTTTACCTTCATAACCGACCTGAAACCTTTTTGTTTTTTTTTTTGTTTTTTTTTTTTCTTTTTTTCACGGATGAGCTGAAACCTCACTCACCTCCATGGCTGTGGTGACCTTTACTCTTAGCTAAATATATAAGATGATGAGATGAAAGGTGAGTTTCAGTGTTTCTAGAATAACTTATTTAACTGATGCAGTATGTTTTGAAGTCTAAATCAAATATTGTGCTCATTCGAGCATCAGAAATTAGTTTAAGATGTCGCTCTGATCTTGGCCTATCCTTATAGAACCCAAAAGAAGTCAAAGCTGTTTGTGATTCACAAGGATACTGATAACGTTATACTTAGCGATCATTCCGATGATGATGTCCAGCGTTGTTTTGCGTAACCGATAGCTGTGGAGGGATCCATGCTAATGGCAGCGTTTAAAATGAAGTAGGGCACATGCTGCACATTTCTGCCTGTTTATTGGTTCTACTGGGTTCTTCTCTCAGGCTTCAGAGGCCTGGGCTGCTTTTTTCCTGCACGCATGCCACAGCTGTGGTCACTGTGGTGATGTTTCACTGCTCAGAATGGATTCACCAGCTCAAAAACGTTCTTATTATATTTATATTTTACTATACCGCTGCTGCCCTTGCCAGCTGTGTACTGGCTAACAGCCTGTTTCCTTTAAATAGGCTGTGACAATATGATTAAACAGCTAAAATGAAGGTAAACATCAACATTCAGTGCCCAGTATTGACATAGAGCCCACAAGCAAAAACGGCTGGATTTTAGGCCTCAATTTTTGCTGAGAGGCAAGACCGAGGTAAAAGGCAAGAGTACAAATGAATCTCAGTGAGTGGGAAATTAAATTCGATATTATGTCAGAAGCCGTCAAGCTCGTTTATTTGTACTCGCGAGTGTTTGTGCACTTTAAAGTGATCGTTTGAGCAGCCTAAGCCTGGATTGATCTTCAAGAAACTTCTATTATCTAAGATCTATTACTGAAATCTTTGTTCTGAAAGGTGGTGCTACCAGCTATAGAAGAAAAAAATGAAAGAACAAAGGTAAGCGCTGGAGAAAAACAGAGGACAGAAAGGACAGAAAGGTGAGAAAGACAGTATTGCGCAACGACGCAAGGGGGAACGGTGAAGAAAAGACAGAACAGATCCTGCGTGTCCATGTTGTACGGGTTTGTCTCGTGATCTTCTGTGGGATGCCGCTGTCACCCCGGCTGTGGCGAGCTGCTGTGGTGCTGCTGCAAGCTTCAAAGACTGCAGGCCTGCCCGCAGCCCTAATTAGAGGGTGCTTGCTTGGAGCTGGGGACAAGCTAGCGGAAAGTGTGCGCAAGTGCACACACTACGCTTCAGTAGCAGCAGGCTGACATGGATGAAGGGAGGGATAGCATCTTACTCTCATCTGTCCCACAGTAGTCTCTCTCGCTCTATCCTTCTGTCTGTTTGTATCTTTCTCTGTCAATCCACGACCCAGGCCTGGAAGGAAACCATTAGTACTGTTGTTGGGACTGCAGCTAGGGAGTCTGGGCCTCATGAATGTATATTTCTCTAGGCCCCTCACCTTTTTTAAGACAAGCTTAGACGGAGATGTGGTCTGGTGGACGGTGCACATGTTCTGACATGTGGCGCTTTTATGCGGATGATGCAAGTTTGAATCTTGCTTGAGTAATTTTCTGATTCTACCAATTTTACAGTGTTACAAAATTAACTGAAGTTATCTCATATTTTTGTCTCTGTATCTAAACACCTAGTTTCTGTTTTACTTACCTCGTTTCTTTTTTATTTAAGCCAAACTTTGAACAAAATAACATGATGAGTTTAAGGGTGCAATATCTAATTGGTGTAAGATGTGATATGGTTTTGTGATTTTTGTGGTTTTGTATTTTGTCCTAATAGTTTATTTAAAATATTGGGCAGAAGGGAGAGTGAGATAAAGTCTGTTTAAAGCAATATTAAATATGTGTTCTAAGTTTGTCACAGGACAGAAAAATGTTGTTAACCACCCAGCTGAAATTGAATGATAAAAAACCCTAAAAGACATTTATAATGTTTTTAGAAACAGTTCTCTGAACTGCCTTTACACAGACTTTAAAGAAAAATTAAATAATATCTTTAATTACAATAAATTATCATACATGACCCTGGACAACAAAACCAGTCATAAGGGTCAATTTTTTGAAATTGAGATATACACATCACCTGAAAGCTGAATAAATAAGCTTTCCATTGATGTATTGTTAGGATAGGACAATATTTGGCCGAGATACAACTATTTGAAAATCTGGAATCTGAGGGTGCAAATCAGAATACTGAAAAAAAAGGAATAAAAAAAGTTTAAAAGGAAAATCAATCTTTCTGAACCAAACAATGTATTTTTGGCTATTACTACAAATATACCTGTGCTACTTGACTAATTTTGTGGTCCAGGGTCACATATATTAAAATATGTGGGGTCAGTATGACCTCACATGGGAGAGTTAAATTGGGAATGTTCTGGCCTGAGAATGTTCTCCCCATTTATCTAATTATTATTTATTTATTTATTATTTCTTCCTTCTTTCATCTCTTCTCATTTTGTATTTGATCTTATTTAAAGGGGTCATCGGATGCTAAGTTCACTTTTACATGTTGTTTGAACATAAATGTGTGTTGGCAGTGTATGTACAAATCTACACTATAATGATAAAAATCCATGCAGTGGTTTTTAATTAATCTGTAAAAATAATATTCCCTTTTTCAAATCAAGCCTGTCGTTGTGGCATCACAACGACAGAGACCACTCCCATGATAGTTGATTGACATGAGCGTCTTACCTCAGATCAGCTGTAACAGTCCAACCTCCATGTTTTGATGCCGGAGTAGGGATGTAAGTTAGACAAGAATTGAGTGATTGTGGTGTTGTGTTGCTGGATGTAATAATGAACGTAATGGTCGTCATTTACTCCCAACATCTGAGCTGCTGAAGATGCAGTAGATTACATTTGTTTGTGAAGGGAATGTGGCTCCTGATCTACATATATCCACCTATGTTCGCGCAAATCATTCATGATCCAGCTTCACTTACAGCAGAAGTGAGTATAAGGTTTCTTTGCAAGCAGCTTTCCTAATAATGTGCTAGTTAGCAAGTTTAGCGGCTAAATGCGGCTAAAGTAAACAGGCTCGTCACTCCACAGAGAGAGAGAGGGGCGGGGTGAGCAGAGCTCATTTGCATTTAAAGCAGCCTCGACCAGAATGAGATGATTTTTGCAGAGCTGATTTTGGCAAGGTAAAAAGGGTGTTGTTTTACACTACCATTGTGAATTTTTAACCAAAGTATATTATAGACTTTCCATTAAAACACTAAAGAATCATATCAACTTGTGGAAAATGGGCATCTGATGACCCCTTCAAAGGAGACCTATTATGCCCCTTTTCACAATATGTATCATGTGTCCCCAGAATGTGTCTGTAAAGTTTCAGCTCAAATTACCCCACAGATCATTTATTATATTATTTTGAAAATGCCTATTTTGAGTGGAAGCAGAAACATGCTGTTTTCATGCATGTCTCTTTAAATGCAAGTGAGCTGCTGCTCCCCGCCCCCTTTTCCAGAATAGGGCTGTGCCTTTACAGCTCCTACAACACATACTCTGCTAAAAAACATCTGTTTGGTTTTGATTATCATGTCTATCATGCTGAAATCATGATATTTAAACCATATCAGTTTCTAAAATAGGGTTTTCTGAGTATACACATTTGAAGTTCACACACAGAAAGTGCCTGTCACACAGCATGTGAGTACTAATCTAACTTCCTACATGTCTTATTGCACTTAAACTGTCAAATACACACAGGTTTATATTAAAAACACAGGAGTTACAAAAACAGTCAATTATATCTGTGAAGGTAAACAGCTTGGAAAGAAATCATGTTTATATCAGATATGTGTGGCAGCAGCGTAATATACAGTAAATAAATCAATAAATCCATTGCTCTCGTCTCCTCTGAGGTTGGGACTCTAAATAGTGTTCTGTGCTCATCTGTGCAGACAACGACAGAACAGTTAACATGGTTTGCTCAAATTTTTTGCCATGGCGTTAAAACTAGTACCCCTTTGTCACTTACGGAAACAAAATGACGGCGCCGAGGATGGAAACGTGCAGATTAAGGGGCGTTAATATTATAATATCAATATGACCCCATATGGGAGGCTGTTTTTTGATTATTTCCTCCTTCTTTCATCTCTCTTCTTTTGTATTTGATCTCATTTTTAATGACTTTTCATGTTACTTGGCTATTTTAGCTTAACTATATAAACTTATGTGTTCATATGATAATCAGATATCAAATATAAGGTCCAGCAATCAACTGAATTTAGTCAGTTTGTGGAAGAATGTGAGAAATAAATGATTCGAAGAAGCGGTAAACCTAGCCATTTTTTTCCTGACCTTTCCTGTGGTGACCTTTCTTGTCTGTTATTGTTAATATGACTTGTTTGATAAACTAAACTTTCTTAAAAAGTAAATCTGGTTTTGTGTTGTGTATATACACTGCTTGTTTTCATTCTTCTTCTTTTCTTGACTTTTATGGCGAGCAGATTTTTGTTTCTTTCCTGACAGTATGACTCGCTGACCACATAAACTTCTCGCCTCTCGCCTTGATTCTTTGAATGTGGCTTCAAATGAATTATTATACTGGATCCTACATCAATCCTACTGGAAATACTGCGAGTCTCCTTGGATCTGTGGACCCCTAGAATGATTCCCACCTTTCACCCCATTAGCAATGGCCCTCAGCCTACTGCTACAGGATACAGTCAGTTAGTGGTTAAATGTACCTGGTTATTTCCTCAGTTTAATGATTTAGTGGACACCGGAGGATTGCTACAACATCCTTTCATCATTCCCTAAAAGACTGCCATTCCACAACTCTGTCTCAGTTCCCCTCTTTAGTAAGCCATTAGCACACACTGTGATGATGAATCAGTTCATTATCACGGCCACATCTCTGCCTGGACTGTTAAATGCCGTTTATGATCGGCACAGCAACATAGTGGTTCTTTTTGCTAATTTTAACCTCTTCCCTGTCTGTCTTCAGGTCCCCTCACATTCCCTGTCTCACCTATATACAGAGGGAGACCCACAGGCCTGCAGTATAGCTAATCTGACCACAGGTAAACACCGTCTTACCACAGACATGCTCACTTAGGGCTATAATGGACAAAAATACCACACTGCGATGAATGCACACTCACACATACACCTTAAAGCAGACTGACTGTTTGTTACTCTCAGAGAGAGCTTATATCATTCAGGGTTTTCCAAGAAAGACCACAATCTGATTCATGACACATTTTCTGTCCTCATGGTTTGTGTATATATCCAGTGCCTTACAGTAAATTTTCCCAGTGCATTCTTCAGAAGAAGGGATTGAAAGGGAAGTAAGGGACAGAGAGCGGATTTACAGAAACAGTGACAGAGATGAGGACGACCAGAATATTTACACCTAGCTAACCCTAGTAAAAAAAGTAATGTATTTCAAATACATTTATTTAATACTAAGTAGAGTTAAAATCTATTAACATATTTACTGACATAACGCTCAAGGCTTACTGATATAAAAAACATAACATCATAACTTGATTTGGAGTACTACTTGCGCACAATACACATTTCTTAGTATTATGCCTAAAATGTGTTTTAATGTCACAATTAATAAGAACTGTCTGATCTCTGAATAATATCAGTCTTTAAATGCAAGATATTTAAAGTGTACCTGAAGTATATTTGCAATAGTTCCACTTTAGCACAATCAAATATACTTCAGTATATCTTTAGCTGGACCTCAGAACTATTTCCACACAACTGAAGTGCATTAAACACAAAATTAGTTGTTCCAATTTAGTAGACTTTAAGTATACCAGCTTATATCATACAAAAAGCGTGTTATTTTTTATTTAGTACTGTCCTAAGTAAAATATTTTCCATAAAATATGTTTACATATGCACAAGACCAAAAAATAGCTGAAATGATTGAAATAACCCCCTTCAAAAGTTACTTTTAGTTAATACTGTGTGTGGTTACCTGGATGACCTATGACTTTTTTTTTTGTTTTGTTTTGTGATGGTTGTTCATGAGTCCCTTGTTTGTTCCGAACAGTTAAACTGAGCACTGTTCTTCATAAAAATCCTCCAGGTCCTGCAGATTTGTCAGTTTTCCAGTATTTTTTGCATATTTGAACCCTTTTTAGCAGTGACTGTATGATTTTGAGATCCATCTTTTCACACTGAGGACAACTGAGGGACTCAAACACAACTATTAAAAGAGGTTCAAACATTCACTGATGCTCCAGAAGAAAACATGATGCATTAAGAGCCGGGGGGTGAAAACTTTTGAACAGGATGAAGATGACCAAATTTTTCTTATTTTGTTAAAATATATATATTTTTCCATTTAGTACAGCATTTTGGAAGCAACAGAAGATACTTGCATGTTTCCTGGAAGACAAATTAAGTACAATTTACCTTGATCTTCAAATTCCAAAAGTTTTCACCCCCTGGCTCTTACTGCATTGCGTTTCCTTTTGGAGCATCAGTGAATGTTTGAATCTTTTTTTAATAGTTGTGTTTGAGTACCTCAATTGTCCTCAGTGTGAAAAGATGGATCTCAAAACCATACAGTCACTGTTGGAAAGGATTCAAATATGCAAAAGATGTCCAGAACAAACAAGGGATGCATGAACATCCATCACAAAACAAAAAAACAGTCATAGATCATCCAGGTAACAACACACAGTATTAAGAAACTTTTGGGGGGGCTATTTTAATAATTTCAGCTATTTTTTGGTCTTGTGGACTATATGTAAACATCTTTTATGTAAAATATCTTACTCAGGACAGCACTAAATAAAAACAAACAAACATGCATTTTGTATGATTTCTCTTGTTTTGTTAAAATTATTCATATTTTCACAGATTCTGCAAGGGGTTCCCAAACTTTCACATAAAACTGTAAATATGTACATGTATTTGTAGTATACTTAGCATGAAATAAATGTATTTCAAATACATTTCAGTATATTTATTTCTCACTATGGAATTTTTACTCTGATCACACCTAATCTGGTAATTTATAGTTATTTTGTAGTTAATTGTTTAGCAATAATTGATTACCCCATGCTCTACATTCTTGTGTTATATGTATATTTAAACTTACTTTTTTCCTATCAATAAACGTCCATTTAAAAGTTTGCGCAAAAGTAACTACAGAAATGTACAAAGTTACATTTACAAAAGAAATATATCAGTTTCCACAAAAATATTAAACATCACAACTGTTTTCAACATCGATAATAATAAAAAAAGTTTCTTACAAATCAGCATATTAGAATTTCTGAAGGATCATGTGACATGAAGTCTGGAGTAATGATGCTGAAAATTCAGCTTTAACATCACAGGAATAAATTACATATTTAAATATATCTAAATAGAAAGAAATCATTTAACAATGTATTAATACTCCATAATATTCCTATTTTTATTGTATTTTTGGTATAAATTCAGCCTTGGAGAGCATAAGAGACTTCTTTTAAAAATGTTAATACATTTAGCAATTTTCATGGATTTTGACTATTATTCTTAATAAAATTAATATCAATTTTGTCCAAAATAAATTCAAGTATTTCTTTTGTGTTTCACAGAGGAAAGGTGGTCAGACTGATTCTATAATGTCACAAGGGTGAGTAAATAATATTAGCATTTTAATTCTTTTTTGCATCTATCCGTTTTAATAGATTCAAGGAATAAAATCTAGTAGTAGTAGTAAATAAGACATTGGCTGGATTCTAATTAAAATTAACTGTATAACCAAGTAAATTAAAATTGCCCAGAGCTAATATTAATTGTTCTATCCGACTAAAAGGAGTGGAAAAATCCACTTATATTTTTGGATATCTATAAATGATCAAACTTTTATTTCCGCATATAGATATGGGTGGAGGTGTTCTCTGCCGACTCACAATTGAAAGTCAAATTCAGAATAGGAAGGAAAGTGGAGGAGACTCATTGAACAAACTTCATGTTCACAAAAAGATTAATATCTGAAGGAAGTAATAATGGCAACTCCCATGCAGCCGCTGGAACTCATTGGTACTCTTGCGCTAGCGTGTGCTAACAGTCCCACCTCAGCCACAATTTGTCATCAGTAGTGATTTAAAACAGGCAAGTGCAATCAGCGACCAGCGTACAGATGCACTGAAACCAAAACATCGCTCTGTGATCTTCGCAGATTTCAAACGTCAACGGCGGGGGGCTTAATCACGCTAGCTTTAATACTTCTGTAGGAACAACACAATTTACCGGAATTGCCATTTAATCAGAGGTTATAATAATGACTAATGTTATTGTCTCCTACGTTTCACTCAACGTATCTTTTATCTTCACAGAAACACCCTTCCTGGACAAAATATACTTTGGAGAAGAGTAAAGAAGAGGAAAAAATCAAAGGCTTTATAAGAGAACGTGACAAGAAGACTGAACGACAGAGGAAAAGGCTGAGAGAAGAGATAAACAGAAACACTCAAAAAGACTAAACTGGGTGAACTATTCTTCTAACGCAGTAATATCTGAGTCTATGAATGCATGTGGAAAGTTCTGGAAATGAAAGGTATAGCCTGAGTGAGACTGATCAGTGATGTTATATGAGCAAGAGCCAGAATCACTTGCATCGCTCAGCACTCCGGCCCAAAAGCGCACATTCCCACATCCCAGCGCACCACTTTAAAGAGCGTCCCGGCTGCTCTGGTTCGCCACTCCCTGAGGAAACTGCAACTCTGAAACGGCAAATATCAATACATTCATTATGCACTTTATATTTATACATTTATACTCATGCTTTTATATAATCCTTGTATTTTGTTGCTAATAGTATTTTTAGAGAGGGGATGCAAGGCCGCACTAGACTGGCAGAGAAACTGTGTGTTTGTCAAGTGGGTATGCAATACAGACAGAGAGAGAGAGAGAGAGAGAGATTTGGTCCACTGTGGTTTTTAAAGGGCAAATGCGATGGGCGCCCTGGTCAGTTCAGTGCACAGCTGTGTTGGAAAGAAACGGCCTCGATCCAACCCAGCTGTGGCTGTTGGTGTGCTGCTGGCATGAGGCGTATTAACCCATCTGTAACAATCCAATGAGTTTCTCACATCATTTAAAAACTAACCAAACTAATGGCTGGAATGGTATGAGATATTGGTTAGCTGAGAGCCAAATGTGAGTAAAAAATGGCTTTGGAGAGTAAATAATGTGGCTTTATGTGCCAATCAACTGGTAACCTTGTTATGGAATAGTTTACCCAACATGAGTTTGTTTCTTCACTATACACTACAGATGTTTTTAAGCTTATCCCATGGTTATTGGTCATTCATAACGCGAAAGTCAGTGGGTGCTGTCACTTAGGGAGTTGGTTAGTTCTTGATTAACTAATCGATTATCTTTGATTAGTTTGCTCAAGCATGTTGCCAAATAACATGTGCTTTGTAATTTGTCTATGTCAAAAACTGTATATGTGACCCTGGACCAACAATCTTAAGTAGCATTGTATGGGTCAAAATTATCCATTTTTCTTTTATTCCAAAAATCATTAGGATATTAAGTAAAGATCATGTTCCATGAAAATATTTTGTGAATTTCTCACTGTAAGTATATCAAAACCTAATTTTTGATTTGTTATATGCATTACTAAGAATTTAATTTGGACAACTTTAAAGGTGCACTCTTAGATTTCAGATTTTCAAATAGCTGTATCTTGGCTAAATTTTGTCCTATCCTAACAAATACATACATCAATGGAAAGCTTATTTATTCAGCTTTCAGATGTTGCCTAAATCTCAATTTCAAAAAATGACTGGTTTTGTGGACCAGGGTCACATATGTTTTGGGTGGACTTTCAAAATTTGCTTTGCTTGAGCAAACATACATATAGTTAAAATTTTCATTTGATTCAGTTAAGTTAGATTTGCATCAAATATGCTAATTTGCCATGATTTGCATTATAGCACTGATTTGCATTTCAATGTCTGATGATGACACTTTCAGCACGTGTTCTCTCTGTTCACACGTGATTCTGCTACCGTGGATACAGTACATCATGTGACAAAAAGCTTGACTGTTTGCCTAGGGCTATGGATTACACATAATAATGTTTTAAATAATGTTCATTGTCTTAAACAGACCAATCATTTCACTTCATAAGACCTCAATATATCGCCAGAAGCCATAGTTATTAATTTTGTGTTTCTGCTTTTTTGACTCTCAAAGTGACGGCACCCATTGACTTGCATATTATGCATCACCAAGGAACATGGGTTCTGCTAAAAATCATCTTTACTGTTCTACTGAAGAAAGAAAGACACCTACTATCTTGAATGTCACGAGGTTGAGTGAATTTTCACACATTTTTGGGTGAACTATTCCTTTAAAGGGAACCCTGGGTATGGCTTGTATGGCTTAGTATAATGTAAATGATGTCTCTTACTAAAATATGTAGTTGAAAACCCATGAAAGATTTACGTTATTTGAAAAATCCACGTTGTTTTACACATATTTTGGACCATTGTGTGGCTTTTGGTTGTAATTTTCAGTAGAAGGGCAACAAGAGAAGCAATGTAAGCCTTCACTGCTTTCATAGTGATAAAAAGAGGAGAAAAGAATGGGAAGATGCCTACAGATGAATAAAACTTACTAAAGACTCACATCTTTGTACTCTCCACTTTAGCCCTGATGCCTTTGAGGCTTTTAGGAGACCACAGCGAATGAAAGAGCTTACAAACGGCAGAAACAAGAAAAGCTTGATGCCATCCTGGCAGGATGTAAACATACAGATGCTTGTCATGACGCCGCAGACACTGAAGGAGTTTGTTAATGTGGATTTCACTTGATATCCGGGGGCGTTTAGACTCCTTGTGGGGTAAAATCAATAAATTGATGGTACAAGATTTGGTTTAAGCCTACACGTATATCCATTGCCACCCATGAGCTCTTTCAGTAGCTGTTTAGAGTTGTTTTCCGGGTAAAAATAGCAACAGGCAGCGCCAGTAGATCACCGAGTGCCACCACTTCATGTCATTGAAAAATAATGATGCCCCTCATAGTCCAAAATATGTATAAAGTGATGTGGATTTTTTAAATAATGTAAATCTTTCATGGGTTTTCTACAGATTTGAGTAAGAGGCATAATTTACATAACATTAAGCCATATAAGTCTTAATACCCGGGGTTCCCTTTAGAAACTGGACCACAATATATGATTTAATCAATTATAAGAAGGATAACAAATTATAATCTGAATCTCTACAAACTACACAGTAAAATCCACAGAGTAAAATTAACTCTATTCAGAGAACATTTGGTCCCTCTCTAAATAGAGTTAAATTAACACTGAAGCAGAGTTAAAGTTAATGAGATAATGAAGTGATCAATTAAAAGGTGATTGAGCATTAGTGATGAACACCTGCTCTTAACAAGCAGAATCAATAAAGAAAAAAGAAACACAAGAACTACAACTGATTCAGCCTCAGATTAAATCAACTGAAATAAAATAAGTGATTAAATCTCTCAAGATCTCAGCAGATGATGATTAAACAACTCCACAAACAGCATCACCAGCTTCACTCATTATTAACCAGACTGACTTTATTTTTGTCACACATCTACAGAAGGTCTTATTGAGATTTACAGAGGATCAAATGTTGATGTTTTAGTGGTTAAAATGATGCCACCATCATGGAGATCAGCATTTGCTTTAGTTTAGCTCTTGACCCTTGAGTTTTTGGGTTAAATCTCTCTGTTCAACTGTACATATGATGTTGGAAAACATAGCGGTCAGTGCTTTACATTAAGCACATGTTAACTGATTTTATATGATGGGATGTTTGTTTTGAGCTGATTTGATTAATTCTAGGGTAATTTTTTCTCAATTTATGGTTTTAGATTTTGCATAACCAACCCTGTGGAACTTCAACAAAAAAAAAAAAACTCACAAAGAACTGTAGTAAAGAACTATTTTAGGTTCTTGTAAAGCATAAATAAACATCACTATTATTTAGAGACACACAGACATCAAGTACCAGCATATGAATCTCAACAATGGTGACAATCAACAAAATGCTTCATGCTGCAATGCATGCTGGGTAACAACATAGTAAAAACTCCCATCATGCATTGCAGTATGAAAAATTATTGTCACCACTGTTGAGGATCATATGATAAGTGTTCATGTCTAAAATCCTAAGTAAATGCACCTTTCCCCCCTTAAACTAAAGCAAACCTTGACCACAATTATGGTGGCATTATGTTTTTTATTATTATTACAATAAAGCCAGTCTGCTTAGTAATGACTGAAGCTGGTGATGCTGTTTGTGGAGTAGTTTAATCAGATTTTGAGAGATTTAATGTCTTATTTTATTTCAGTTGATTTAATCTTTGGCTGAAGTCAATTGTAGATCTTGTGTTTCTCTTTTCTTCAGTGATTCTGCTTGTTAAGAGCAGGTGTTCATCACTAATGCTCAATCACCTTTTAATTGATCACTTAATTATCTTATCAACTTTAACTCCGTTTCAGTGTTAATTTAACTCTGTTTAGAGAGGGACCAAATGTTCTCTGAATAGAGTTAATTTTACTCTGTGAATTTTACTGTGTATCTACTAAACCAACCACCTAAACATCAAAACGACTATATAAGCAAACAATGTCTTTTAAAAACAGCTTTAACCAGATATCTGGTATCTAAATATCACAAATATGAAAAAAAATCCTTCCATTATCACCATTTTTTTTTAATTATACAAAATAGTATTTCAGAGCTGATAAGAAACTTTAATGTCCTTACATTTTTTTATGTACTTCAGAGAACAAGCTGTTTAATCTCGACTTATTTTCAATCTCTGTGCAGTATTTCTTTCAATGGACAGGTTTGCATCACCTCTACAAGTTCACACAATCAAACAGCTTGAACATTTATTGACAGGTTGTCTGTAAATGTTTAATCCGTAGAATAAAGGGAAGAGGGCAAGAATGAGTGAGAGAGAGCACGAGCAAGCAAGCAGTATAATCAGCGGCTGGACTGGCCTCTCGTAGCCCTTCCTTTCTGATAGCTGCACAGCCTCTGGTTCACTGAACTCTGAATTGCAACACAACTTTGAAAAAAAGCAGAGGAAGAAGAAAAATATACACAAACACAATGCAAACCAGTTTTACCCCCATTTTCTAAGAACTTGGAGCCAGAAATAGTTATGAGGCAATATAGTCAGCATAATATTGATATAATTTTAAAGGCCTGTTAGTGTGTGTGACAGTTTAGTGTACATGCGAGGGTCATTCATCACGGAGAGGTACAATGTTTGCGAACCTGGAATCAATTATTCCCAGCCAGTAGCTAGGAAGACAGGTTGATCGCTGCATAATTGTATTAAATTCTGAACTAATCTCTATATTTTTGTGCAAAGCTTTAAAGTTAACTTTGCATAGATGATTATCTGGTGAATAATCATCACAAACAGTATAAAAACAGTATATTAAAGCTTCAGTGCTCACTCTAAACTATAATGATTGATAGCAATATGGGAAACTCCATGTACACCCTCAGAAATACAGACGGCTCCAGTAGCCCATCAGGGGGTCTGTCCTGGAGAGCAGCGGGCACGAGGGGAGTGATATTTACACTCCGAGACTCCAAACACACTTATTCATTGTTCATGTGTTTATTGTGTGGAGCGCATAATTACTTTAGCTGGCTCCCAGAGATTTTGCTGATTGTTCATATTGTTTCATTGAATTTAATTTAAAATGGACCTAAACAAATGGTCAGTGAGTGAATTTGCTTGCTAATGGAGAGTATTTTGACTTGCCATTTGTCAAAAAGGCCACAGGGTTCACCTTAAGCGACACTTCGCAGACATGCTGAGTCAATTATTTTCTGTCCGTTTCTGATGCTTTGATAATCTAACATTGCTCATATATGTGGTTTTACAGGAATATTATGGCTTAAATGCAATTTCAGCTATGTTGACAGCATTTGTGCCCACAACAAAGAATTCATTCCTCAGTTTATGAAGACAAAAGAAAAATCCAATGGAATTCTTACAATGGAAATCTATAGAGCATAAACAGAACCATGAAACAAACACTAACTGTCGCACTGCACTGAATATATAAACATTACAGAACTTACCAAACTTGTCTGTTCAAAGTTAGAATAAATCCACTCTTGCAACTTATGAAATGTCTCAAAAACATAGACAAACTCAATAGCTTTTGCTTAACACCTATGCAAGAATACATAGAAAAGGTGACTACTGGTAGAGCATATTTTCACACAAGGTCATGGACACAAAATGCATTTTCTCTACTGATAATCATTAAAATTAGCTATGCATTCTGTTTTTTTGCAACCAGCCTACTATAGACCAATTCAGTGCTTGCAAACAGTGATGTTTTTTGTGGGTGGATCTGGTTGGAGAAAATGATGGTTTTCAAGTGGCAGTCTATGGAGCCACGGAATAGATGAAAAACTTGCATTTGTAAGGAAAAAGTCAGAATTGTGAAATAAAATGTATAATGTTATGTAAATAAATAGGTTTAAATATTACATCATACTATAACTGTAGGGCTAACACAATGTGTCCCCTATGAACAGCATATGTGAATATTATGTAGACATAATATTGTTTAAATAAAATTTCTGATTTAAAATCATAGCCCTTTTCATCCATAATCTGTTTGTTTAAACATATGCATTTAACTTAAAATGTTGGGGACAGTATTCTATAAAAATTATTTGCATTCCCATTCTGGCATCAAAAGGCACAAAAAGTACTTTTTTTCTCTTATTCCATGGATTTTACCTATTTCATTCCACTTGTTACCAGTGTTTTTCTGCAACCAGCATGTGCGCGCAGATGCAAGTGACGTAACTGTGACGTCTACTACGAATCGGTCTATATTATACAGTAAGTATACAGCATATAAAGTAAACCAACATATACAGTAAATAAGATGAGGTCAGAAATTAACGATGGCTTGTGGCAAAAATGTCACCGAAATAAACAAACATGCCCTATAAATTCACAACAAAGGGGCAAAAAATGCCCTTGCAAAATTAAACAACATATTACAGCTGTCATGATTAAAATGAAATGTGAAAATGAATGAAAAGTGTCAATTCACAGAATTACATTTAGATTCACTCACAGTGCATCAGATTTCGTTTACATGCTGTTTTGTGCAGCGTTGAGCTTTATAACCAATCAAACGCGTTTCTGTTGAATTTAAGAATGCATTGGCCAATTAGAGGTCAGATTAGTCAGCGCTGAAAACGCTGGAGCTGTTAATGAGTGCGCACGCTTGTGAATTCCCTCATCATAAACAACACAGTGCAGATACGATGTAAATAAAAGATTAATTTTGTAGCTGCAGTGAATATAACGGGGGTTTTTGCATAACTTGTGCCAACGTCATGGACCGACATGTTTGTCTGTGAAGCCAGAATGTGCCCAAAATGTTCAAAATGAAACAAAAACCTTTTTTATGATCACTATTACAATTTTAAGAGCAATAATCTACTATAATGATTTTTGTCATAATATTGCAGCCCTTTGAGTTTCTGTTTTTTTACATGTATAGTTTAGATACAATTCTAAACAAATATTTTTATTTAAAATATTAATTAAAGTAATTGGGTTAATTTAAGTATTGGACATGAAAGACAACATTTGGTTTTTATAATAATAATGCTGATTATAAAAATGGCCCTCACAAATGTCAAAAATGCCATTGGAAATCAATTCCAGGGCATTTAATGGCAATTAAATGGAAAAATTATTTTCTGACCCTGAGACAGAGACCCTCAACTGAGCCTAATTTCTCCAAAGGTTTTTTTTGTCCACTACTGTCACCTGATGGAGTTTTGGTTCCTTGTCATGGTTGCCTTTGGCTTGCTTAGTTGGGACAAAAAATCCAGAAATATTCAGAAATATTATTGATTTGCAAAAACACTACTGGATTAGAACAAAATATCAACTGAATTGATGAACTGTGTAACACTGTTGGCAGTTATTAAACTGAACTGAATTAACACTGAATTAAAATGAGGTAAATAATGTCACGATTATTTTCAACAAAACTGCTTTTTAGCTCAATCAATTTCATAATTGATTAAATTCTCATCATAGACACTTATTGATCTAAACTGAATTAACATTGAGCTAAATTAAGATGAATAATGACTTATAGCTGAAATTTCAAGCAAGTCATTTCATAATTGATAAACTTTGCAACACTTATTTTCCTGTTTCCTGTGAAGCTGCTTTGAAACAATACGTATTGTATAAAGCACTATGCAAGTGAAGAAAAAAGATCTTTTGCCAGTTTTTTGTCTTGAGGACTCTGAAACTGTGAATTGGACACATTTTCCATGCTACCTTTGGCGTCACAGCTTTGGATAATCACTAGTGGAGAGTTTGGGACTGCGTGTTTTTGTGCAATCAGCCTTCACGTGACAATTTTCCTGCGGCTGTGGTGTCAAAACATGGACGGCGTACTGAGTTCCCAGATTTCAATTAACATACTTTACATTCGCGCACTTTAGTGCTATTAAACCCTCACTGTAACCTGAATGATCAGCAGGTCCCAGCAGGCTTTGTCATAGAAAGTAAGTCTATAGACACCTTAGGGATTCTGTGTTTTTCTGACTCGGCTCAGTCAGAGTCGGAAGGACAGCGGCAGCACTGTGTAGAGGAGGGCAGAATGACTTCCTAGCACGTACGATGAGGCGCCCACAGAGTCGACAAGTCAAGCAGAAGAAGGTGACGAAAGAGGTTGATTGATTGCTCTCATACACCTGTCCCAGAACCTAAAGAGCCTGCATCCTAACATTTGATTGTATGTATTTTTTAATCTTCGCTTATGTTGATCCTCACTGCTCAGTCAAAGCATTTCCTTCCTAGGGCCTAGGCAAATCAACGGCTGTCGAACTTGAAAATAAACGACAATTCCCCGAAATGCCTGTTGAGTCATATGTAGCGGTATATTGACTGTGGCCTTTGTGGAGAAGTAGGTTTGGAGGTGCAGAGCAGAATCAGAGGAGAGGTGCTGAGAGGCCAGCCACAGCGAGCACACAGCCCTGTATGTCCCTCACAGAGCCTGTACTACAGCTCCGAGCAGGGAACAGGAGGGGGTGTGTGTGGTTTCGGGGGGTGTTGGGGTTTAAAACTCCCAGCCTCTAATCCTGACACACTGTCTCCACCAATTAGAACTCCTTCAAAAGGCGAAAGGGGAGGAAAAAACAAAACCAGAAAGCCAGCGAGGGCATATTTAGTAACATTTTGGCAAGCTATAATTACATGTATGGCTAACAGAGAGATTTAACTGCTTTTTACCCATTGATTGACAAGGCAGAGAACTACACGCTTTCAATACAAGTCTGCGACAGCCAGACACGCAGAGCGAGGACGAGGACGAGTGAGTCCACTGTGTTTAAATGATAAGAATTAATGGAAATGTGCTTATAAATGCTCAAAGTAAGTATGCACAAACAAAGAAAGGGTCAACTTCTATCTGTTTGACATAAGTACACTCTTAAAAATATATATTTTTTTAGGCATTTAACATCCATTGAACGTTTCCATTGCACAAAAGGCTCTTTATAGTAAAAAAGGTTTGATAGATTATTAAAATGTTCTTCACATGAAGCAAAAATGGCTCTTTTCAGAACTGTTTGAACTAATGGTTCTTCTATGACATCGCTGTGAAAATTCCTTTTTGGAATCTTTACTTCTAAGAGTGCAGAGTTAAATATTTATGGCAAAAATGATATCCTAGTCTCTTTTGATCATGTAATCTAAATGAAAACCTCTAACACTAGCTGTTGACACTAAGGCTGTTGGGTCAGCAGTGTTCAGCGGGTTATAATTACCATGCATGTCAATATTGACCGTTGGAAAAGTGTGACTGTAGAGGATCACAGAGAACAAATTCCTTGGGAATCTATTCCTAACTTATAGTAAACATACAGAAATACATGTTTGTAGTGTGAACTTCCATTCATGGTATTACAGAGATAAGCATATTTTGGTCAAAAAATCTCTGTGAAGGTGCATTGTAAGGCCTGCGTTAGTTCATCAGGCGATGACCTTTTCACCTTACAAGCTGTGTAACTATAAATCACTTCGTCTCCATCTTTCATTACTCTATAGTCTGTATCCTCTGGCTGAAGAGCGGTTAACAGGGAGCGTAAGATGCTCTGTTTCTCCACAGGACAGGTTAACCATGTTAAACAACCTTGAAACAAGACTCCTTTTTAACATTTCAGATGAGGAAAAATGATTCTCCAGAAATATCTGGCTCCGGGATTTGATGATTAATGTCTTGTTTCATCCATCATATACTTGTAAAAACACTGACAGTGACAGTGAGCTGTCCTAAAAGTCTGTTTGTGTTCAGGTCTGTAGAATGAGAGCAAGTTTATCATTATTACACCAAACGTGATTCAGGATTCCCTGGGAGACGCAGGGAAAATAAACTATGCTGAAGACACCATTTTATGGGAAGGTTAAAAAAAAAAGAAAAAAGAAAAAAGATTTCATGGAAAGAACAACCATTGCTTCTAAACTGGAAGAAATAGCCATGAGACTGAATTTGGGATGATTTGTGCCCTGCCAGGAAACCATATGGAGCTACATGTAACCAAAAATTCAAGATCATATGTTGTGATTTCATGTTTTCCTTTGTCTTTGGAGTGTTACAAGCTGTTTGTGCATATATAAGATCTGTAAAGTTGCACAGATTAAAGTCTCAAACCCAAAGAGATATTCTTTATAAAAGTTAAGATTCAGCCTCGCCTTCCTAAAACGGAGTCTGGCGCTTCTGACTCACAGCCTGTAAGTACGTTTTCATATTTAAAGGGGTCATCGGATGCAAAGTTCACTTTTACATGTTGTTTGAACATTAATGTGTGTTGGCAGTGTATGTACACATCTACCCCATAATGATAAAAATCCATGCAGTGGTTTTTAATTAATCTTCAAAAATAATATCCCCTTTTTCAAATCGAGCCAATCTCAGATGCCTGTCGTTGTTGCGTCACACAGAAAGAGGCCGCTCCCACAGTTGATTGACATGAGCGTCTTACCTCAGACCCGCCCTACATCAGCTGTAACAGCCCGACCTCCATTGTTTCAATGCCGGAGCAGGGATTTCTACAAGTTAGACAAGAATATCTCAGATTGAGCGATTGAGGTGTTGTGTTGCTGGATGTAATAATGAACATAGTGGTCATCATTTACTCCTGACATCTGAGCTGCTGAAGATGCAGTAGATTACGTTTGTTTGTGAAGGGAATGCACCTCCCGATCTACATAAATGCATCTATGTTAACACAAATCATTTGTAATTCAGCTTCACCTACAGCAAAAGTGAGTATAACATTTTTTTTAATGAATCTCTGCAATCACCTTTCCTAATAACATGCTGGTTAGCAAGTTTCACGGCTAAATGCGTTAAATGCGGCTAAAGTAAACAATCTCTCAGAGCACAGCTCATCACTCCACAGATAGAAGAGAGGGGCGGGGCATTGCATTTAAAGGAAGTCATTACATTAAGTAATTATGTCCTCACTGGATGCAACAAATGCCTCATTTATAATGGTTTTTATTGTTTTTGTCTTTTCGCGCTGGGACACAGCATCACAACATGTTAAGGGGCGTAACATTTCTGTCACACACTTGAGGTATTAAGCCAATCACAACGCACTGAATAGCTGGCTAATCAGATCACACCACGCTTTTCAGAACGATGAGCGGAAAGGCAGGTCAGAGAGGAGCAATAATAATGTACAGTATGTGGAAAATAAAACACATTGCATTACATCAAATACACAAAATAATGTTCTTTTTAGCAACATCATATGACCCCTTTAAGGAAAAGTTCACCTCAGAATTTAAATTCTGCCATTGTTAATTCACCTTCTTTTTGTTTCAAACCTGTATGCCTTATGTGAAACTTAACTAAGATATTTTGAGGCATGTCTCAGTGTTTGTTTTGTGTATATATATCAGGGGCGTTTCCTTCGAGGAGGCAAGGGAGGAAGTGTTTCTGCAAAATATTGGATGAGAGAAACACTTTGTAGTACAAAAATAAAACAAAACAATTATTAAAAAAATATAACATTAAAAAGTGTATAAATCACTTGTTTTTCTAAAGAAACATTGTCATGCAGTGACACTATCATGGAAAGTTACAGCGGGAGTCTCTCTCGCCTCCCCTGAGCCCACTGAGTTTTAACAGACCTGCTAAAGTGTGCGGCGAGTTTGGTGGGGGGTAACTGAGAATGGGGGAAAAAAGCCACGTGAGATGAGGCAATGCCTCCATTGCAATATGATTGGATATGACTGGTTATGGTTGGCTGTGATTGGTTTATTCGGTAAATCCCGCCTCCTGTGTTTGTGCACGAATGCAAATGTCAGTCTGAATGAACAATATAATATTGTTAATGGGAAGACTAACTCAAAAAATTAAGTAAACAACTCATACACTTAAATATAACCACTTTTTAAAGTCAAAATAAGACTTAAAATGGCATGAAAACATAATCTGTGGGAGTTAGAACAGAGCTTGGTGAAATTTCAAGTAATTCTCAGCATCTGTGATCAATATTTACCAAGCTTTGATGAGTGATGATCTGAAAGATTCAAAAATAGTTCAAAGTTAACTATTAAAAAGAATAGCTGAACATAAGTTCACAAATAAATTATATTGTTTAAACTGTTACTGCCTTGAGTTATTATTTTAATAAATGTAAAATGCTTAAAAGCATTAACTTGATGAGATTCATACATGGTTTTAATAAATAGTACATTGAATACATTGCTAATGTAAAAATATAATTTTATTATATTTCATTATATTAATTAATTTTATTTAACCAAGAAAATGTGACTGGGACATACATTTACATTTGATTAAAAGAAAATGAATGAAGTGAGAAAAGCTTAAAAGTAATTTTAATACTCAACTGTAAGTTTATTGCCCTCATTCTTTACAGCTTTCAAATCTCACTGAGCTCCATCAGATTATAAATGTTATCTTTGTGGGAAACAGTTGACACATACTGTATTCAGCTGTGTATGTCACATCACACGGCGTGTTGTAGAACACGGTGGGACTGCACGAGCGCACACGCTCACGCCACATTGTCCTGTCAGAAGTGAAGAATTTCAAAATCCTGATAAGAGTCAATAAGGAAGTCAGCGAATATCAAAGGCTGCCTGTGTCCATACAGGGTAAGTTGTTTACTTCCCTGGCAAATGCCTGACACCAGCCAGCCGTCAGACGACAACGTCAAAACAACAGCACACGCCTCGCGCGCACATCCCGTAAACGAGCACCAACACCCATATAACAGAGAATTCCACAGCTCCCCAACCCCTCATTTCCTCTGCGAGCTGACGACCTGTAATCACACTTGGAGAAACCGCCATACTTCATTACTGCAGTGATTACACCAATTAGCAGCATGTAGGGAGTGGCCCACAATGCCCAGCGTCACCGCCAGACTGCTCGCTTTCTCCACATGCCGATATTAGTGGGAAGTTTCTACTTTGCAGTCGATCACAACACAGTTCTGCAGTCTTTTGTAATGGTTTATGACCACAAACAGGGTGGAGTAATGAATAAAGTCTGTGTGGTGGCTGTTAACACCGTCTGCCTGAGGAGCGAATGTGACATTTCATTTCTAGGAATCTTTTATGAGGTACTAGGAAGATGAGCAGGTAACTATATAACATGGTATCATATTTTTCTTTTGGTTGTTTTCTTTTTTCTCCCATCTGTTGTCCGTTATTCATTGTGACAGATGTGCGCTTAAGGATGTGACTAAATGTGCAATCAAGAATCTGGTGTGAATCACTGTTTATGGACACATTTTCTAGCCACTCATCTTTGATGTGCACTTGTCTGTCACAAAAACATCAAATGAATCATGAAGGAATCTAAAAGATCTAAAGGCCCAGTGATCTCCACTCGCCAAAGCCAGAAAGGCTGTTTTTGTCTTTCAACTCAACACATGACATGAATCTGAAAATTTGAGCACAAGATTAGCAGGTTTTTTATGCCGTACCCCTCTTCCTTTCAACATCTTCCTCTAAGCAGATGTTAGGCTCAGGAGTGGCATCCCAATAAGCCACAAGTGAGCGTATTTTCTTTCCACAGGCTTGAGAGAGAAGCCACAAAACAGTCTGCTGCAGCTCAACATAAAACAAAAGCACATGAAAAAGAGGGCAGAAATGAGGCGATTTCTCAAAAATTTGGGGAGAGTGGAAACTAAAGATTTTCTAATGCGACCTTTATTGAGGTTCCTGGTTTCAGCGCAGCAACCTTTTTTATGTGTTAGAGGAACTCCCTGTAATTTTTCTTCACCGCTAGCACTGGACAGGCTTATAATAAAAAGATGTCTATTCTGGGATTCTCTGTAATAATGGCCTCTTCTTGTCTTCATGCACTTCTGTCTTGTCTGAGGAAAGACAGACAGCAGGTGATAAATGGCTAAGCTGAATGAAGCCATCAGTCAGATAAACAATAGTTTTCAACAAGGAAACATAGCTATCAAAGTCACTTGGCAATGTCGTTAAAGTGAAGGTTTGTCCAAAAAATATAAAAATATCAATTATATCATTCACTACCACTCATGTACTTTCTTTGAAAGTAGATGGGAGCCAAATAGGACAACAAAGGTCCATTAAAGCACCATAAAAGTCCTTATAACTTGGAACGTCCAAAGTCATATAATGTAGCTTTGTGTGAACATAATTGGCATCTATGGTCCATGAAGAACCTTTAACATCCATGGAATCTTTCCATTGCACAAAGGGTTCTTTACAGTGAAAAAGATTTTAAGATTATTAAAATGTTCCTCACACTACGAAAAAAACTGTTATATTTAGAAAATATAGCTGCAAGCAGCAATTACCAGGGTTTAAGCACTTGAGACATTTAAGCATATAAGGAAAAAGACATTACATATTATTTATCAAGACTGTACCCACCTAAATCAATAATTAGAAAAGCATTGGCAAATCCAGGTAATTCACCATAGAAACACAGTGTTTTTGAGTGATTTTTAACTGTTATAGCGCCAGCTGTGGTGCGATCTCTTTAAAACTTTGCATTATAATCACCTGTCTCTTGTGCTCACCAGAGTTTTCCGTTAAGCTTTATAGGATTTTTGGTAAATTTGGACAGGCCCCTTTTCTAATTGATTATAGCCTCCAAATTATAGCCTCCAAAAGGGTGAATTTCAAATTTTTTTTATAATTATTGACCTAGAGAGTCAAGAGAATTGTACTGCGGTGTTTTTTCCAGATACCTAGGACTAGTTTGCAAAGTAGGTTTTTGACATCTTCTCAATTATTAAACAAATGATTTGATTGACAGCAGTGGTTCTAGAGGAAAAGTTGTCCAGAATGAGGAGTTCTATCATATAATATGAATATTGCGTGTATGTGCGAAAAAAACGTGCAACATACAATTGTTTGCGGCCTTGAAAATGCAATATCGCCCCCCAGTGGCCAATTTCTTTCAAATTTCTCTCAGACCTTTGGGGCCGTGACTCGAACAGGCCAAATGAGATTCAAACAGGTGCTCAAACTTCGTCAGCCAATGGCGGCCATGTTTTTTGAGATACGCAAATGTCCTTATAGACGCTTGTGGCACTTTGGACCAAGACCATGCACAACGAAAAGAAAACTGATTGTGCAGCCAAGCCATTTTCATGATTTTTCCCCTCTTATAGCGCAACCAAGTGGCCAGGCTCCGTGTTTTTTCCCCTATGACCTCAGATTGAGCTTTTACATAAGTGTTCTGAGTTTGGCGCAGATATCTCAGTCCGTTCAGGAATAAATTATAGGCATTTTACTAAAAGTGGCCCCACCCCTTTCGAACGTTTTGGTGTCACTTTGCGACGGTGAGTTTAACGTTTTTTGATAATTATTGATTTTCAGTCCCCAGAGAATCTTTCTGCACTGGTTCGGTTCTGATCGGGTGAAAAATGTAGGACTAGTTGCAAAAGTAGGTTTTTCGAAAGATGCGAATCATCCAAAATGTTTTTTTGTCCGGCATGAGCCAAGGAATCCAATGACATAAGACATTTGAGCTTGTGACTGACAGTTTAGGAGTTATATGCGATTTTGTGCTTTTAAAAGCTGTAGAGCCCCTGTCAGGCTGATCGGGGCGAGCCCTGGGAACGTTATAGGCAGTACTACCACCCCTCCAAGTTTCAAATCTCTACAATTTACGGTTTGGTCTGCACAATCGCTAATCTGTGACCATTCTGACAATTACAATAAGGTTTCAGCGCTACATGCTTGAACCCCTTATGATCGCTGAAAGGTTATTCAGGAGACCCAATATTGTTCTGCTATGGCACTACTGTGAAACCCCCTTTGGAACTTTTATTTTTAAGAGTGTCGACAGTCACCTTCACTTTAAGAGCAAGTTGGACCTTCTACCCAAGAAAGTTAAAAGAAAGTCATACAGTTTTCATAGGACATAATACAATTGTCATTTTGAGGCAAACTAATCCTTTTCATGACATTCATCATTCATTTGGCTTAAATCACTGATTACAAGGCTGTGAACACATATACACACACATGTAAACAGATGCTTCTCCTATAATCTAAAAGATGTGTCATGTCTAATTAGGCCCTAATGAAAGTGTCGGACAATCCAAAGCGCTGTACTCTTCACTTTCGCAATCTGGTGGCGAGGGCCATTTAAGAAGGACTCATGTGCGGTTACCCTGTCTAATGGGGTGGATGAATTTCTCCAAAACGGAGGGAAAAAAGTGAAAAACACACTCTTGTTGCATGACAGAATCCCTCCCAACCAAGACTTGTCCTTTAATACCAAGGCCTTTTCATGTGGCTTCTCCACGATTGCACATGGGGAAATGCAAACCACACTGTTACAGTGCTTATTATACACTGAGAGTATGCGTATGTGTGTTACTATGTGCGCAAGGAAAGATCGCTGCAGTTGTGCAGCGTGCCTTAAATTGAAATGACACGTCTTAATTTGTCAACACGCTTACCCTTGGAAAGAAGAGAAGTGAATGAAATAAAGGAAGCACTTAGTGCTAAATGCATGTGTGTGTAGTACCAATAGACAAAATCTGATGCACTAGACTTCAGCTATCAAAAACCTGACTCTTTCTCTGTACACACCAAGGAGGTGTACCATACCTGGAGAAAGCTATCTGTTGGCCTTCGTTTTCTTCTCCATGACAGTTGTTTTGCTGGAACAGGACTTGCAAATGTAAGTTTCTGAGGCAGTCACTCAAGCCATAAATGTTTTGTGACTCACGTTGGAGCCGCAGGAAAATTACATCATGACAATACCGACTGGCTAATCCCAAACCCTTCACCAGTGACTATCCTGAGCTGCAATGTCAAAGGCAGCAAAACAGGGACAAAGTCCATTTCTTAATTTTAAGAGCCTTTAAAATAGAATCAAGCAATGGTGAAACATCTTTTAAAGTGGTTCTCAACCGGGGGCAGGGACTGAAAAAAAGCCTTCATTTTCAATGAAGGATTCCCATGATCTTGGAAAACTTGGATAAATGCGGTAAAATAATTTTAAACATGATATTTCTAGACCTGGAAAAGCTATGGAAATTAATGCAGTTTCCATGGGCATTTTGATATGGAAATCTTCTAGTTATGCCAAGCTCTATAATATTTCATCATGAAAAAATAAAATGGTGAATAAAAATATAAATATATTTTTAAAGGGATAGTTCACCCAAAAATGAAAATTCGGATTAACTACTCACCCTCATTCCAAACAAGTAAGACCTTTGTTCATCTTCGTTCATCAAAATATAAATTAAGATATTTTAGATGAAATCCGTCAGGGTTTATGACCCTCCATAGACAGCAACACAACTGAAAAGTTCAAGGCCCAGAAAGGTAGTAAGGACAATGTTAAAATAGTCCATGTGACATCAGTAATGTTATGAAGCTACGAGAAAACTTTTTGTGAGCAAAGAGAACAAAAATAACGACTTCATTCAGCGATTTCTTTTCTTCTGTGTCAGTCTTTGACACGTTCACAAGAGTACCATGACACCCTTTCTAAATATAAATGAAACTACAGTATGTACAAACCAATTTAAACTGTGTGAGAAAAATAACACTGATATTAAAAAGATATGTTGTTTCCTAAATTAAATTTCACTGTATATACAACCAAACTAATTACAAAAATGTTGTTGTAATAGAATAAAATAGTTCTAATGATTTCCTACCTGTCTTTACACTAGGTTAAAAGCAACACACGTCTGGGTGAAATATGGACAAACCCAGTGATTCGGTTGTTTTGACCCAGTGGTTGGGTTAAATGTTTAACCCAATCATCTGGTGAGTTTTATTTAACTCAACTATTGTTTACAACCCCAATTCCAGAAACGCTGGGACGTTTTGTGAAATACCATAAAATCAAGAATTTGTTATCTGTTCATTCTCTTTAACCTTTATTTAATTGACTGAAGCACAACAAAAAACATGTTTTCACTGGCCAACTTTTAATTTTATTTTGTAAATATAAACAAATTTTGATTTTCAAAAAAGTTGGGAGAGAGGCATGTTTAACACTGTCCCACATCAACTTTCCTTTTAATAACAATGTTTAATTGTTTGGGAATTGAAGATACGAATACTTCAAGATTTGCAAGCTAAATTGTTGCCCAATCTGGCTTGATAAAAAAACATCAGATTCTCAGCAGTCTTGTGATCGTCGTTGTCAGATTCTACTTTTCATGACTGGTCAAACTTGATTTTCAGTTGGAGACAGATCTGGACTGCAGGCAGGCCAGTCAGGCACATTCAGTCTGTGTCTATGAAACCACGCTGTTGTAGCACATGGAGAATGAGAGCTGGCATTGTCTTGATCTAAATACCATGGGCTTCCCGTGAAAGACATCAACTTGATGGTAGTATAGTGTCTGTACAATCCCAATACATGCCTCCATTTCAATGGTATCTTCGCACATATTCCAGTCACCAGCGCCGTTTGCTCTGTTGCATCCCCATACCATGACAATCGTTTGTGTTTGCATCTGTTGCTGATGAAAGTCTTGATGCCTTTAGTCTTCGGTACTGACAACTCAACGTCCATTTTTCCCAGAAACAAGCTGAAAGTGGACTCGTCTGACCACAGCACACTATACCTTAGATGAGCTCTGGCCCAGAGAACCTCATGGCATCTCTGCATAGAACTGATGTGTAACTTTCTGCTAGAGTAACAGAAATTCAAGTTGCATTTATTGATGCAGCAACAGAATGTGTTAAGTGACAGCAGTTTTCCGAAGTACTCCTGAGCCCATGTGGCTATATTTAATAATGCAGCATGGCCGTTTTTTTATGCAATGCCATTTGAGGGCTCAGAGATCATGAACATTCACCTGAGGTGTCTTGCTTGTCCTACACAGACTGACATTTCTCTGGATTCCCTGAATCTTTTCACAATACTATGTGAGGTAGTTGATGAAAGACATACATTCTTTGTGATTTTCTATAGAGAAATGTGATATTTGATTTGTTTGACACTTTTGTCAAAGACTGAAATGCTCCTTTTGTACCCAAACATTACATCCTCACCTATTTCCATGTCACCTGCTTACTGTTTCAAAACAGTTTAAGTTGGATATTCTATAACCTTTTTACTTTTATTTTGCCTCGGTCCCAACTTTTTTGGAGTGTGTTGTAGCCATGAAAATTAAAATTTGTTTATATTTACAAAATAAAGTTAAAAGTTGGCCAGTGAAAACATTGACATTTTTTCTTTGTACTTTAGTAAATTAAATAAAGGTTGAAGAGAATGAACAGATAACATATTTTTGATTTTATGGCATTTCACGAAACATCCCAACTGCATCAGCAATAATCGAAAGGTGAACATTTATCAGTATGCATTTAAAAACCAATATATTATTTAATTATTATTTAACTTATTAATAAATGTTCATTTCCAACTTATTTTAAACAAGAAATATAGTAATTTTTAAGCAAAAGTTGAGATAAATAAAACTACCCAGAATGTTGGGTTAAACATTTAACACAACTGATGGGTCAAAACAACCCAGTTGCTGGGTTTGTCCATATTTCACCCATTTTTTAGAGTGTAACAAGGAAAATAAAGAAGAATGTATTTTTTTCACAGATTGTGATGGCAGTTCCACAGTTACTAACATCATAAATCAAGTTTTTATATTTAATTTTTTTAATTATCTTAAATTGGCTAAATATTATTTTTCTCTTTTTGGAAGTCATAGAAGCATTACAGTATGAACTATGATGTTTTCTGTCCATTACTAGTTAGCTATACCTGGTTAAACTCGATTGCCTCTATAACTTAGTGAATAAGATGGGTTTTTAAAATAGGTTTTTCACTGTTTGCTGAATCAACAGCCCACAATTGTTGAATAATGTTCATTTCAGTGTCCAGGCCTTTGTGAACCAGGGAAACATTCATCTGTTGCATTACATAAATCTTCACTAGGCATAGATGAAGTTCAGTTCAGTTCACACTCTTTATTTGTGCCTTTTGGAAACATTAGTTCAGTCATGTAAGCAAATGCACAGCAACACTGTTTTCTGTTAGATACTTGTCAGCAAGCATCACTGCCATCTCCACTTCTCCCCTCTCCTATCCTCACCTCTTCGGTGACAGCAAATTGAAGATGGCAGCTTCGCGGGCACCCTAATAGGCTCTAGAGTTGAGTGCTGGGTAAGGTGCCGCCCCCTGGCCGAACTGTTCCCATTGCCTTCTCTCCCAAAATCCGGTCTACTTGCTGCCATGCATGAATTGCCAGCCACAGGAAAGTTAAAAAAGAGGAGTCTAAATTAAGTGCCCTTTCATTCCAGCATTTTCATGGTTTGGCTAAAAACAGGGTGCAAGATGATTCACATTTTATAAGCCCTCTCTTGCGGCCGCCTGCGTCACCCTGGCGCTCGGACTCTACGACTCATTCACACATCTCTCTCCCTTTTTCTCTCTATTTGTCTTTGTCTTCTACTTTGTCTTCTCTAGCACTTACAGATAAATCCCTTTATATGGCATGGTTAACGGCATGCGTCAGCAACATTATGCATTTCAGAATTTTTAATGATATTAAATGACAATAAGTGCTTTCTCAGTATGTTATTGGACTTTGCAGTGTGTCACTGAATCACCTTCATGAATAAACAACTCTGGTTTCATCTTTTCCTTGAGAATATGCTGAATGAACAAGACAGTCCAACACCCCTGTAGCAGACGTAGCCTAACGTTCATGCTTTTAGCAGAACACAAACTTAGTGGTTGGAAGAAAAAGGGAATAGGAAGGGGATAGACATTTCTCTAAACAAGTCTGACAGCTACTACCATTCTGACCACTGTCCATTATCATTTCCGCACCAGGGCTGCTGTTGGCCTGGCAACTGCTGCCAGAAAAAACACAAGGCAGAGGAACTCGTATGGGTGAAGTACTCAGATGTGCTACTGGACAATGAGCTGCACCTCGAACTCAAAGTCTATATGTGCTGTGTAATGCTGCCCTCTGCTATCCATGAGCAGTTCTGCAATAAACATTAAATAAAAGTCATTAGGGTGTGTAAATTGGTGGTGTATGTTGTGTGATGACTACAATTTGCATGTGGTTTTTCTAATGCAAAAATCTCATTCACAAGCCAGACAGGATATGTCTAATAAATCCTTGTCTGACAGACAGTGGAATTTACTGTATCGACGTGAGAATGATTTTCTCTGAAGATATTTTAGCAATCATGTCTTGTATGTTTTCTAACAGCTGCTTAGAAGCAGAACTACAGATGCAAAACACACTAAAAAATGCTGGGTTATTTGTTTTTAACCCAAATGCTGGGTTCAGCCTGTTGGGTCATTTTATTGGGTTGTTTTTATTATTTTTATCCAGATGCTGGGTAGATTTTCTGCACTCTAAAAAATGCTGGGCTATTTTTTATAACCCAAATGCTGGGTTCAGCCTGTTTGGTCATTTTGTAGAGTTATTTTTAATATGTTTTACTCAGGTGCTGGGTAGTTTTCTGTAACTAAGCTGCTGGGTCCTTTTTAATGCTGGGTTTTTTTTTTCTACCCAACCGCTGGGTTGAGCCTGTCTCATACGAAACAACCCAGCTGCTGAATGACAGTCAGAGCACGGGCTTTTTGAGTTCTCTACAAGAGAGAGTGGTTCTCAGCACTGCTGATTTGGTGCACTTCTTTACCAAAATGGTTTGTATACTTCTGTATACTTTTATTTCATTTATAAAGTCTAAACTGTGCTGTAAATTATATTATTTTACACAACACAATGTAACACACAAGGACGAGATGTCAGTCAGCTAAATGGGTCATTTTGCATGATGGAAACACCTTTTGCCTGGCATAACATAAACTGATTTTATTCGTTATAATACTGAATTTCATTCAATTTGATGTTTAAATATGTTCTCTAATCTCTGTACTGTTTGTTTATGGGCAGGTTATAGAGTCAATCATGGCATCTTTCAGCTATGAGTGAAACGTGAGGCTGCAGTCTGAGATTCGTAGTTCCCCGGTGAACAGCAGCCCATCACCACCTCAGATTTCAGCAACACACCAGCACAAGTATTTGCACTATTTCGTTGAAAAGGGATTATAGAGACTGGTTGAATACACTTAAATTAAAATGCTTCTTTTAAATGTTACATTTTTTTAGTATTATGCTTATTAAACAAGTTTAAATGTATATAATACTGTAAGTTTTGCTGTATTCACCCAAATAAATTCAATTTATTTTATATTTTTGTCCATGGTTGTTTTTGCTTGTTAATAAATGTTTATCTTTTGATTAATGGTGTTGCCTCTAGTAATTCTGTGTGTGATTTTTCTGTGTGTGATTTTTTAATGCTAATATTTTTAATGCTAATATTTACCCAGCAATGGGTTACTAAATAACCCAGCATTTTTTAGAGTGTGGATAAATCTCTTTTGATCTAATCAATCGACAGTTTGCAAAAAGTTTGCGATTCAGTTTAATTAATTCGAACAGCACTGAGTTGTCTGTATCAAAGTAGTAAGCGGGATGTCTTATCCACCTTATTTTTCTCGTAAGGTCGGGCGTGGCCATTTGTAAATTTTATGCGTCTGGCGCCCAGTCTCATCTGCGTCCAGCTATTTTTAGGTGCACAAAACAGCACGTTTTGCTGCTTGATTTTGCAAACGGGTGTGTCATACCATATTATTTTAATGTATTATCTTAATTATGAACACAGTGGTTTTTAGAGGAAACAGTTTTACCATTTACTGCACTTTGTTATTCTTCTCATTATTTCCCTATGGCAGCTTATGAACAGAGAGTCTCACACATTACTAGGATATAAAACAAAACAAAACAAAACAAAATGGTGAATGCAAACAAAACTTGCATCAGTCATTATCGTTTGTCACCGATGATGCAGCTGCAGTTTGTGAACGATTCTGTGGAGAAAGACAATTTATATGCATAATTGTACCAAAAACTTTTCCTGGAGAATATGGTGAAACAAACAAACAAACAAACAAACAAACAACAACAACAAAAACAGTATCACTTAGCTAACAAAAATATGTGAACGTTATCTGAACAAAACATTCTGAACAACGCGATCATGCTACGTCAGAAATATTCTCAAATTTAATGAGCAAGATCGTTCATGGACATTTGGGAAATTTTAAATACATATTTCTGACATGACTTACCACACGCGCGTTACTGACCACTGCATTGTTTCTCAAACCTGCACGCTACACAAACAAAACTGATTCACGAACAAATTATTCTCACGGGTCGGTTCTTTTAAAGGGGAAGTCCACTTCCAAAATAAAGATTCACATGTAATGTACTCACCCTCTTGTCATCCAAGATGTTCATGTCTTTCTTTCTTGAGTCATAAAGAAATTATGTTTTTGAGGAAAACATTTCAGCATTTTTCTCCATATAATGGACTGGTATGGTGCTCTGATTTTGAACTTCCAAAATGCAGTTTAAATGCGGCTTCAAATGATCCCAAATGCGGTTGTAAACGATCCCAGCCGAGGAAGAACGGTCTTATCTAGCCTAACGATCGGTTATTTTCATTTAAAAAAAAATACAATTTAAATACTTTTTAATCTCAAACGCTCATTTTGCCTTTCTCTCCCTGAACTCTGTGTATTCTGACTCAGGACAGTTAGGGTATGTTGAAAAACTCCAATCATATTTTCTCCCTCAACTTCAAAAGTCATTTCAAAATCATCATTCATCGCTACAGAAGTACGGACACAGTCTTTGCAAAGCGAGCATGCAAAGATCAAACACCCCTAACAAAAAAGGTAAAACAGCAATAAGAGACGATTTTGAAGTTGAGGGAGAACATGACATGGGAGTTTTTCGACATACCCTAACTGTCATGAACCAGAAACAAACAGTCCAGGCAGCGTTTGGCATTAAAAAAGTATATAAATTATATTATTTTTATTAAAATAACCGATCGTTACGCTAGATAAGACCCTTCTTGGCTGGGATCATTTACAACTGCATTTGGGATCGTTTGGAGACACATTTAAACTGCATTTTGTAAGTTCAAAATCGGGGCACGATATCAGTCCATTATATGGAGAAAAATGCTGAATTTTTTTCCTCAAAAAACATAATTTCTTTACAACTGAAGAAAGAAAGACATGAACATCTTGGATGACAAGGGGGTGAGTAAATTATTTGTAAATTGCTGTTCTGGAAGTAAACATCTCCTTTAATTCAAACACTCAACTCGTATTAATGATTTGAATCAGTCTGAATCCTGAATCAACGTACAATATGACTCACATATTGAACAGCACGTTCTATGGCAATGCACTTCAATATGCCATCAAGTAAAAAGTTGTTTGTTCATTTATTTAGAAACTTTTTTCTTTCGCCAGGAATGTCTAAAATATTCAGTTAACTATATTCCGTTTATATTCAAACACACAAAATTAACTTCTAATAAACACTTGTCACAGCTTCATCCTGATCGGGCCAATCTGCTTTTAGTTTCCATGAAAACATGCTATTTTGGACACAGTTTCCTTCTTATAGCAGCGGGATGCTGTGAAGTACACAAATGTTCCAATATCATGACCACATATTTACTAAGAATGCTATTCCACAGAAAATAAAAAGATCCACCACAAAGACATGGTAATGAATTACATTCCATAGTTACAACTGTACACAGACTGACTGAACAACTCTTCCAACCTCCATTCATGCCAGAGCAGGAGGAAGCTCTGGGCAGTTGGCGAGAGGAAATGGCGTGGCTGGTCTGAGGTTTGGAGGAAGAATGGGAAGTATGCTGTTACTGTGGTGCTGGTCAGACAGCAGGCTTTAGGTTTCCTCACCACAGCTGCCCTGACCACATCTGTCCTTTGCTCTCACTCAATCTTCTCAGCCATTTAAGCTATAAAATGCTTCCTCACTAAATGCGGCTCCACCCAACTCTTAAACTGTGTACATTAAAAGAACACCCCCTACTACACCCACATAACAGTGAATAAAATGGGCTTGCTCGGCTGTTAAAACTGTTGGAGCGGCCCAGCCAGCTTTTCATTCACATGTTCTGATGTTGTTTGTGGTTATCCTTGCCCCTTTATGAACAAGCAGGAGAAAAAAAACAGCAATGATGAGAGGGAAAATGTCAACGCAAATGGGATTCAATGAGTAATAGGAGAAGGGCAAAGTAAATACACAAAAATATGTTTTTATTAAATATTTTGAGATTTCTAAAACTTTAGCTCTTAAAAAAAGATTATTTATTGGCTTTTATGGTTGTATGTAGAACTTTTGAAATTTGTGTTATCTTTTCCTGACACAAAAGGTTCTTTGCAAAAGGTTTGAAAATGTTCTGCAGAAATTTTTTTTTTTTTTTTTTTAAGAATTGCTCACTGAAACCCAAAAAAAAGTCTTTGGTAATATGCAAACTAAGTACTTCACAGACTGTGGAGTGACAAAACACATTTATTAACACGTCATTAGTTTTGAAAATATATTGAACTTTTATATTAAAATATATATGTATATATAAAAGAAAAAAATACATCTGTTAATCTGCTAAAACATTGCTGTTTTGTATGGTTGTAAAGGTAAGTAAATATTATTTTCTGTGCCACAACCATATGTCCTTACACAATTATTTAGATAATTTCACTTAAATCCTACAAGTAGTCAAAAGCTAAATAAAGCAAAATGACTATGACGTGCAATAATTTTGACAGCAACATTAGCTGTCAAGATTATTTGATTTTCTGAGGTGAGAATTCAGTAGATGAGCTGAAATGTTGAATGTTGAATGCTAGAATGCTGTTATGGGAATAATTTTATTAGAGTAGGCCTATTTTTTGCTACATTAATGGTACCTTTGAATTGATATAAACACTTAAATATATGCAGTGTGTCAAAATATGTGGCATAAATACGCTTAAATTAACTTATAATAATAATAACATGACATGAGCATTACATTTAAATAGGACTAGGTTATATCAAGTACATGTTGGAAAAAAATAAAAAATCTGTGCATTTAATATATAATATAGTTTCTGTGGATGTGGACAATAAATTATTAAATGAGGCACTGTAGTAATTCATAACATAATTGGCTGGTTTTATTGACTTATATTTTATGGACTTTTATTGACCAGCGGAAGCGAGAGTTGGTCCTTCAACATAATAGAAACGGACGTCTTCACACTTTAGTTCCTACCGGAAGCATACAGTAGCGTCTGATTTAAAACTGATTGTTTTCGCTCCGAAAGTTGTATTTGCCTTTGAAGACAATTGACACGCCATTGTTTTAATTTATTTTTAATATGTCAATATTCTTTCATTGATTTAGTGTAACTTTGGATCACGAAATTGATCAAATTCAAATTGATTGTTTTAAGGTGTTATTTTCTTAGATGATGTTGACAGTGGCGTGCTTCTCATAACTATTTCTCCCGTTTTTGAAAGCGCTTTAACAAGTGCAGAAATATTTTCTGTAACTACACAATAACATAGCGCACATGTAACTGTCAGTCGGATTGTACCAGTCTGCTGTTTCTGTCACAGAAAGTCGATATGGCTCAGGATTTCCTCCCAGGCATGGAGAGCTCCGCAATCTCTGTCTTAAAGAGAGCCGTGGAGCTTGATCACAGCTCACGCTTTCAGGAGGCTCTGGTGTGCTACCAGGAAGGAATCCAGCTCCTGTTGGATGTACTGAAAGGTATGATTACATCTTTAATTTTTTTTTAGAAATGGCAAATGTCTTAGTTTGCTGACGGATTTAATAAGATCACTGTTTTTCCAGCTGTAAAAGATGATTCAAAGAAGGCTCACTACAGAGAGAAGATCAAGGGCTACATGGACCGAGCAGAACAGATCAAAGACCATGTAAACAAACTGAAAGAAGGTAGTTGGTTCAAGTGCTTTAAACCAGGTCTTTACAAACTGGGCTTTTGGGTTTTCTCATTGTGATCTCATCTATCAGAGGGTAAATACCATGAGCAGATAAGGATAGCTGACAGTTCCACTGGTTTCAGCTATGAATCTCTCTTCAAACCCTACATCAGAGACGGACTGACTGAAGTCTGGGTGGAGGACCCTTATGTACGGCATGTCCATCAGGTAGAGACTACAGTGATGCTCCTGAACATACAGTGTACTAAAAACTATATTACAGAGTGAAAAACAGCAGCAGTGTATCTCAGAATGACACATTACAAATGTTTTCTTTTATAGTTGTATAATTTCCTTCGTTTCTGTGAGATGCTGCTAAAATCCCAGTGTAATGTAAAGACGATTCACCTCCTGACCTCACAGGATGAGGTAAGGTTCTCCAGCCTCCACAAACCGTTTTAATTGCATTGACTAACACACAGAAAACAAGATACAAAATTTTTTATTTTGTTCATCAGAGGCTTCCATTAAAGTTGACCTTAAGCTTGTGGTTTTCCAGGAGAGCTCTTCTCAGCAAACCAGTGCCCTGGCAGAATTAAAGCAGTCGCTACAGAGTCAAAATATCTGTCTGGACATTCAGTACTCATCTACTATTCATGATAGGGAGATCAGGTAAACCTCAAATCATTCTCATTTACTGTATATTACAGTAAACACACTGGAGGTGTGTCTGTACTCTTTATATTCTACAGTCAAAACAAAAAATATTCAGACACCAGATATAATTTTTGATGTTTTTGTTACTAGTGGGTGCAGGACAGTGAGGATAGCAAAATAAAGTAAACTGTGACATATTATAACCAAAAGAATTTCATATACATTGTAAAAAACAATTTGTTGCGTCAACTTAAAATAATTTGTAACCTGGCTGCCTTACAATTTTAAGTTCAGTCAACTCAAAAAAAGTTTATTCAACTTGAAATGTTAAATTATACTAAGTGACAACTTAGATATTTGAGTTGAATCAACTTCCAATTTTAAGGCAGCTGAGTTACTTACCCATCTGTTAAGTTTAGCAAACACAAATATCTAAGTTGTTACTTAGTACAACTTAACATTTCAAGTTGACTAAACTTATTTTAGTTGACTGAACTTAAAATTTTAAGGCAGCAGGGTAACATTATTTTAAGATGACTCAAATTGTGTTTTTTATTTTTTACAGTGGGACTATCAGTAAAATTGATAAAAATACGGGACAAAAAATTTGATTTGACACTTTGACCTGACCATGTTTTGTTACATACCTTTCTATCAAAGTTATCTGACATTATCAAGATGAATTTGTTTTGACACAGTTTAACTTGTGTTTTTGTCATATTTTAATACCATTTTCTAAACTTAAGCAAATGAACTGTGATAATGTGAGAAATGTTGAAGGTGTCTGAATAAATTTTGGTTTGACTGTATATATTCATTTTGTTTTCTCAGGTTTAATAATGGCTGGATTATTAAGATCGGCAGAGGACTTGATTATTTCAAAAAACCCAAGGTATCAACTAAATTAAACGATTATCAGGCTCCCACAATCATGTACATATACCTGTGCAATGTTTAAAAGAGAAGTATTTGTGCATGTTTGGACATATAAAATACCTTTTCCCTCTTATTTTAGGGTCGCTTCTCTGTAGGATACTGCGATTACGATTTGAGAGAGTGTCATGAGACTACTGTGGACATTTTTCACACAAAACACACTAAGAAGACATAATCTTAAAGACTTGCTTTGAAAGCTTCTCCACTAATCTGGCATGTTCATGAGAAATAATTTCAAATGCAATCCTCATTCCTCACATACCAACACAGACGACTGAAAATGTGCCTTTTGATCCCATTTACAGCTTTTAAACAATGCAAACTGATTTTATTGCCTGTTTTAAAACGTTGTGATATTCGGTTGTCTATCTACTCTTCACTACTACATCTATTCTGCTGTTTTTAAACAATTTATGCACTAGTATATGATGGGGTTAAACTGATATGTATTTATTATATGTTCTGCTTCTGTAATTATGATAAAAACCGAAGTGCATTTGTAAATAAGTTAGTAGTCTGTAAATATGTTCCCTTGATAAAAACGTTTTGTAAAGGGGTGTTTTTACTGACTCTGCTCATACCAATAAAGTATATATTCTATGCAACAGCAGCTCCACCCTGTGGTCACTGGGTGAACTTTCACTCATCGTGCAAAAGGGAATGATTTGCGTTATATTACACCTTGTGTTCAACGTCACATATCGCTTGATACGACAGTGTTTTGCTACACTGGATCAGTTAAAGAGCGAGTGAATGCCAGAGGTCAGCTCACCTCCACTTTCTCAATGATTTACGGCAGAATGTGAGTATACGCGACTACATTATATTTATATTAAGTTTTAGGACAGTCATAATGTCACTTGTCATGTTAACTTTGATTTAAGATGTTATAGTGGTTACGTGAAGTTGTTGTTTTGTTTTTGAAATTAAAAGACGCCCATTGTGATATGTACACAAGATTTTACAAACAATAACCCACGTCATTTCATGCGGTTTAATATCTCTTTATATAAAGTCATTTTATATGGGCCACTGGATTTGGGACATTCATACTATAAAAAGCTTGCTGTTTGTGAAAGAATAATGACTGTTGTTGACTGGTGATGCTGATTTTAATAACTGTAATCAAAACAAAAGTAGTCGGTGGTGTTGTATTTGTTTGTTTAGACATGTTTGAGTTGCTTCTTTTGCCTGTCATATTAGAAACCATTAGTTACAATGAAACGCACGAATTCCCTGCAGGAGGAGATTAAATCTATAATCGCCTTTAATCTCGATATGTGCTCCTCATCTCAGTTCATGAAAAATATAGAGCGTTGTCTCTAAATAACACTATTCATCTTTCAAGGGAAAAGATTGGAGTGGTGACGGTCATGATGGGTGAATCTCATGAAACATATACGGGACATATTAAGATTTATTTATTTTTTAATTGTGACATTATTTCATGATATATCAAAACGATTCCTATGTAATACAGTTTTGTTTTTGTTTGTTTTTAAAATAATTTTATGTTGCATTTTTAGCAATGTATTGATTATTGATTTTTTTTCTTAATTTCCATAAAACAATGCCAAAATGCTACTAATCACAGTGCTAAAATGTAATTTTTCTCTGGTTTTGAAGTAAATTATAACCAACGTTCTTCAGAGGTTTTGTACAATTCACTGTGATGATGCTGATGACCATTTGACCACATGCTGCATGTGTACATTTAGAAAGTTAACTAATACTTAAAGTAATCCACGTTTTTTGTCCTGTAAGACTGGGTGTGGCCATTCGTAAATTTTATTGGTCTGGCTTCCGGTCACATCCACCTCCAGCTATTTTTGGCTGTATAAAATGATATTGCAAATTGGTGTGTCTTACCATGTTATTTTAATGTGTTAGTTTAATGTGTAGTGAAGAGAGTTTTATTGTTTACTGCACGTTTATTATGTTTTTTGTAGACATATAAAGTCTTCATTTCTCAGAATAAAGGATACAGTTTATTCAATGCACAAAATATGAATGAATAGACGGTTTTGTTCAGTTCAGTGGCATTGTTTACGTTCAGTGCCATAGATTGATGAGGCCTTGTGAAAATACTAGTGATGGGTCGTTCTTGAACGATTCGTTCATTTTGAACGAATCTTTAATGTGACTCGGGACGAACGAGTCGTCTCGGGGAGTGATTCGTTCAGTCGCGCATGCGCAACATCCTATTAGGTTCTGTGCTGGAATTAGTTCACCTGTTTAGTGTCTTCTAAACGAGTCGTTCGTTCATTTTATGGGGCTGTCACGTGATGAACGAACGACTCAAACCCGAAGACTCAAACCCGAGGACTCAAGAGATGAACTAATCAATTCTCTTTCCGACTCAGAATACGTTGGTTAAGCTTATTGGGCTGTCACGTGATGAATGAAGGACTCAAACCCGAAAACTTGTCAGATAAGAGGTGAGGTGAGCTAATAATAGACTAAAGACCCAGGTAAACAATGAATTAATATTTTCTGTTTCTTATAGCATTATAGTTTTGTTTCGTTTGAAGTGTGATCAACGTTTTGTAAGCAGTAGATGTGTTAGCGAGGTAAAACGTAACATTTTAATTATATTTTGTTAAAATGAACGAAATGACTCGAAAAAAGATTCGTTCATTTTGCTGAACGAGACTCAAAGGTCCGAGTCGGTAAAATGATCCGAACTTCCCATCACTAGTGATGGGTCGTTCTTGAACGATTCTTTCATTCTGAACGAATCTTTAATGTGACTCGGGACGAACGAGTCGTCTCGGGGAGTGATTCGTTCAGTCGCGCATGTGCTACTCGAGTCTTCGGGTTTTTGGAGTCCTTCGTTCATCTTATGGGGCTGTCACGTGATGAACAAACGACTCGAACCCGAAGACTCGAGAGATGAACTAATCAGTTCTTTTTTCGGCTCACACTGCGTTGGTTAAGCTTGATGAACGAACGACTCAAACCCGAAAACTTGTCAGATAAGAGGTGAGGTGAGCTAATCATAGACTAAAGACCCAGGTAAACAATTTATTAATCTTTTCTGTTTCTTATATCATTTTAGTTTTGTCTTGTTTGTAGTGTGATCAACGTTTGTGTAAGCAGTAGATGTGTTAGGGAAGTAACACGTAACATTTGTATTATATTTTGCTAAAATGAACGAAATGATTCGAAAAAAGATTTATTCATTTTGCTGAACGAGACTGAAAGATCCGAGTCAGTAAAATGATCCGAACTTCCCATCGCTAGAAAATACTTTATAGCAGCGTGTCACACATATGGGGTAAGTTGTCACAGTGTGCAACAATTATGAAATGTAAAAAAAATATATAAAACCAATATTTTGACCAGTAAAACTACAAAATATGTATATAATTAATAAATTGTATAAAACTACTAAATTACAAGACAGCTTGTCCTGACCTGACATTTCTGAAAAAAAAACAAAAACAAAAAAACCGTAAAATCTCCCTCCATTTAATAATTGAATTTTTGTCGTAATGTATGTTAGTGTGGTTTTATTGTGATTATTTTTATATGATTATTTTGTAATTTTAATTGTAGGACTAAACTAAAACCATAAAAAACTACAAAGGTTTTTGGGCAGTAAGATTTTTAATGTTTTTTTAAAGAAGTCTCTTCTGCTTACCAAGCCTTTGATCCAAGTCTTTGATCCAAGCCTTTGATCCAAAATACAACAAAAGCATTAATGTTATGAAATAATTTTACTATTCAAAATAACTGCTTTCTATTTGAATATATTTTAAAATGTAATTTATCCCTGTGATCAAATCAAATGATTCTTGAGAAATCATATTATTGATGATAAAGACATTTATAATGTTACAAAAATATATGTATTTCAGATAAACTTTCTATTCATCAAATAAACCTGAAAAAAAAAAAAATCAACTCAGCTGTTTTCAGCATAATAATAAATATTTTTTGAGCAGCAAATCAGAATATTTGAATGATTTCTGAAGGATCATACGACACTGAAGACTGGAGTAATGCTAAAAATTCAGCTTTGAAATCACAAGTATAAATTACATTTTAAAGTACATTCAAATAGAAAACAGTTATTTTAAATAGTAAAAATATTTCAAAATTTTACTGTTTTTGCTGTACTTTGGATCAAATAAATGCAGGCTTGGTGAGCAGAAGAGACTATTTTTAAAAAAAACATAAAAAATCTTACTGTTCAGAAACCTTTAACTGGTAGTGTATGCAGACATATTTGAGAAAAAAAGCTAATAAAAAAGACAAAACACAACAAAATTACTAAAACCTTAACTTTAAAAAAAACAACAAGCAACAACAACAATGAAACAACAATTCAGAATATTTAAAAATATTAATGAAAACTGTAACAGTATCTCAATGATACTAAAATACACACTGCATTCTCAAAAAAACATTAATTTAAGAGATCTAGGTGTTTGTATCTAAAATACAAAACTATTGCTAGAGGAAACAAGCATGTATGTGTTTGGTCTCACTCAAAACCTACAACCCTTATAACAATTAGCACTTGTCTCCCCTATTACATATAAAGTACCATAACAAAAACTAACAAGTTACCATAACAAAAATTGCTAAGCTGTGTCCAATGTGCTTCAACTATGAAAACTGATAAAATATGTATATAATACATAAAATAAATGTAAAAATTTTTTTCACAGACCACCATTAAGAGAAAATTAAAAGGAATATAATATATATATATATATAACAAATTATATATTTATAAAAACAAATCAGATTCTGACATGAATGCAAGCAGGTCATAAATATCTGAAACAATTCTGCATACATTGTCTATATTTTCTTGTCCAGTTTTAATAGGAGAAAATAATTTCAGCAATAGTAAAATATTAAAATAGTAAAATAGTAAAATATTCAATGAAAAATCCGTTTTACATTGAAAGAACCATATGTGCAGATTACTTTTGCTTCCCTTCAATATGCATGTCTGAATATTAAAATGTATACTGACAGATGGATTATATTGAAGGCCAGACGCATAATGTAGGCTGGCTGAAAGTCACCCAGTTGCCGAGCTGACTTTTGTCCAGTAGAAGGAAAGGAGAGGGATTTGTGGCCAACTCTGGATCCTGACACAGATTTATGCCTGTATCTGGGGCAAAGCTGTTCTGTGCTTTGCGGAGCGCCAGATACAAAACGTTTCATCCTCAGAGATAATTGGTAGTTTAATGAGACGGTAACATTTTTAGGGTTAAAATGTCAGTGAAGGAGACGTACATGTCTAAATGCATGTCTATAATGGACCCAGTCCTTTCTTTTGACAGCATTGTCAGTCATTTCTTTATCTCACCTTTTAAACATTTCAAATAGGCTGTAGCCTACTTTCACAGTTACTTATAGTAACACACAGGAGGGAGTTGAAAGCTCCTGTCGTTTGTCTGAACAGAAGGAAAGGAAGCACATCATCTGCTCAACTCCACCATATCACCTATCCATACAAATCTGAACATAATCAGCATCACAGATTAGCATTATCTGCTCATTTATTTTTTGTCATACACATAATATTGAGAAGTTGATCATGAGCCTGGTTCTTAACTGACTAGTCTTCGACCTTTGAATGAAATGTGATGGCGTTTACATGATTTGCATACAAAAACTGAACTTGTCTGACGTGTAAATGCAAATGCGTGACGCAGATGACAGTTGCTCGGTTGATATTTTCAACACTCTCGCTTTAACAAGTCATTTACAAACATAAGAGGAATATAAATCAGATGTGATGCAGTTGGCCGGAGTGGCTCTAGTCATTTTAATATTTAATCAAATAGTTTCCTTATGCTCTTGCTTTTAACATAAACGCACTTGCTCTTGTTGATAGAGTGTTATATAGACTGATGCCTTCATCAGCTCTGTATTCGACCAGCAGCAGCACACACTCTGTGCTCCAAAAGCTGTTTAGTAAGGAGCTTAAGCGTGCAGGAAAAGCATGAGTTGGAAATGTAACAGAGTTTGCCAGTCGGTGTGTGTCTAACTCCTTACTGCCAAACATCAAATCCATCAATGCAGCTCTTTGTCAGAGCCTGCTTTCCCTTTTCCTCTTCCTTGCTTTCTTTTTTTTTCAATAGCTCCTCTCCTGTCTTTCAGTTTCTCCATCTCTATGCATGTTCGTGATTGGGACAGAGCTGCCGTGGTTCAGAGGATGTAAGGACATGTATGGAAGGAAGATATAAGGAAGAGCGGAAGCTAAATCACACAGAAAAGAGGAAAAAGAAGGAACTTTACTGACAAAGTAAGTGATGTCATTTATCCTGCTTAAAATTATGTGAAGTACATATGTTTTGCTGTCCAGAGTATTTACAGTACATCATCATACATAGCAATTTTTACATGTACAGTCATTCAAAAGTTTGGGATCAGTTATATTTATGTTTTTAAAGAAGTGTTTTCTGCTCATCAAGGCATTTATTTGATTAAAAATACAGGAAAAACAGTAATACTTTGAAATATTATTGCAATTTTAATATAGTGATATCTATTTTAATACATTTTGAAATAAAATTTATTCCTGTGATGCAAAGCTGAATTTTTAATGTCATTACTCCAGTCTTCGGTGTCACAGGATCCTTCAGAAATCATTCTAATGTGCTGATTTATTATCAATGTTGGAACAGTTGTGCTTCTTATATATATATATATATATATATATATATATATATATATATATATAGTTGGAACCTGTGATACTTTTTTTAGGATTCTTTGATAAATAGAATGTTAAAAACAGAATTTATTTAAAATTAAAATCTTTTGTAACCGTATACACTACCATTCAAAGTTTGGGGTTTTTCTTTCTTTGTTTAAAGAAATTAATACTTTTACTTTTATTCACCAAGGATAGATTCAGCAAAGATTTATATTGTTAAAAACAAACAAACAAAAAACCCAAGCAGCACAAGTGTTTATAAATCAGCATATTAAATTTCTGAAGAATCATGTGATAAAAATTCAGCTTTGTATCACAGAAATAAATTTTATTTTAAAGTATATTAGAAATAGAAAACTGTTATTTTAAATTGCAACATTATTTCATAATATTTATTTCTTCTGTATTTTTGATCAAATAAATTGACTTTTGATGAGCATAAGAGACTTCTTTTTTAACTAATCCCAAACAGCAGTGTACATAATTTATAAATATTCAATCAGTAATAAAAGTCAGTGATTAGTATTAATGTTTAAAGTTTGGGGTCAGTAACATTTTTGTTTTTGAAATAAATTGTTTTTATTCAGCAAGGATACAACAAAGACAAGATTTCTATTTGAAATAAATGTTGTTCTTTTGAACTTTTTATTCATCAAAGTATCCTAAAAAATGTATCACTGTTTCTACAAAAAAAAAAAAAACTGATAATATCAAATGTTTCTTGAGCAGCAAGTCAGCATATTAGAATGATTTCTGAAGGATCATGTGGCACTGAAGTCTGGAGTAATGATGCTGAAAATTCAGCATTACAGGAATAAACATTTTAAATATATATTTAATTAGAAAACAGTTATTTGAAAATGTACTAATATTGCTTTTTTACTGTATTTTTAATCTAAATAAATACAGCTTTGGTCAGCATAGAAGACTTTGTACCAACCCCAAAGTTTTTGAATGGTGTTGTATGTAAGAAGGTTCATTTTGGTCCATATTTTTCTGCCATGTTTTTCTGTGTGTATTTATTTGTCATGGCAGCATATCAGTTGGGCTGTGCCGGAAGTTTCTGATTAATCTGTAGTTGTAGGATTACTGCTGAGTAAATACTTACAGTGTTTTCTATGCAGTGCCATTCAGACCAAAGATTATCTTCATATTCTGTGTGATTCATGTCTGATGCACTGTAGATATCAGCTTTGTTATCATGGCAAAGAAATGGCACATGTTGACAAGCTGTACATGCTGATTATGCATAGTCTGCATAATGTTTTTCCCCCCAAAAGGAATACATAAGAATTTAAACTTGAGTAGTAAAACATGAAGACATATTTTATTCAGTTTAACAATAGCTTACATACTAGTGGAGTTTCTTCTGTGTAAATTAGGCAAGCAAACACAACAGAGCACCAAATGTCTAAAAAGGGATGGACTGGATGGACTTTGCATGGGTTTTGTCTGTTGCATATCTGCGTTATCAAGGCAGGGTCAGTGATAAGAAACGTTTGTTGTTATAATAAAGGATATGGATGCCCATAAGGTTAAAATAAGTGTGACGTACATTGTTCAAAATAAGGCCACAGTCTGACATATTTCACTTGTTTTGGAGGAAGTCACAAACTCAGTTTGACAATGAGGAGCGTACTAAAATAATAATAATCTGCTTTTAAAACATATGTGATTCATACAGCACATTAATGGATTTAATAAAAGAAAATTGATGCTGTTGTGTATTCACTTGTATATACTAACATTCAAAAGTCTGGATCTGTAAGATTTTTTTCTTGCAAGGAAATGCATTTATTTGGTCAAAAATACAGTAAAAACAGTAATGCTGTAAAATGTTATTTAAATTTCAAGTTTCTCTTTTCTATTTTAATATATTTTAAAAAGTAATTTCTTCCTGTGATGGCAAAGCTCAATTTTCAGCATCATTACTCCAAGCTTAATATTTATTTATTTATTTATTTGTGGAAACTGTGATTTATTTTTATTTAAGAATTATTTGATGAATAGAAAGTTCAAAAGAAATCTTTCGTAACATTGTAAATGTCTTTACTGTCACTTTTGCTCAAGTTAATATGTCCTTGGTGAATTAAAGTATTAATTTCTTAACGTGTGAAGTATTAATATAACAAACATAATTGTTGGTAGTGTAGTTGAAAACAAAAAAACAGGACAATATATGACTGCAGAAGAAACCTTTGGTCTCCTTCGGGTTGAGAAAATGCCTTCTGTTATCAGATTTGGAATTCAGCCATGTTGCCACAATAGAGATGACGTTCCTCTGTAGTATTTTATGTGTCAATAAATTTATCTGTCGAATAACTACCTACTCTGAGATTAAGAACAACAATTAACAGTTGATAGTTTGTAAACTATAATTTGCTATTGTCTTACACGAGCCTAGAACATTTACTTTGATAATTCCACTGACGTTTTTTTTTCAAACCCCGCCTGTATTTCTTTTTTACTCCTCATTCTATCTCATCTGATTTCTGTGTAACTGTCCTCATTAACAGCTGTACCGGTGAAGATGAATGTTCTGGAGATTTCAGGAGACCCAGAGGGAGAAGGCAGTGACGACTTAACAGGTACGAAATCTTTCAGTAAGGCTCTATCAGTAAGGACATTCATAAAAAGAAAAATATTCTAAAGTAAAATTCTAAAACATTCTAAAGGTACAAAATGTTTGGTGTTTAGGAAGGAAGAAGTCCAGGTTAAAGTCTAAGTCACGCCTGTATGGGAAGATAAGGAGGAAAGAGGATGGGGGTATGAAGCAGAGTCAATCTGAAAGTGACATCACATTGAGTGTCGAAGACTCAGAGTAAGTATTGGCAGTGTCAGCATGGTGTGATTTAAAGAGATTCTATCATTAAATACTCACCCTCATGTCGTTCCAAACCCGTAAGACTTTTATTCATCTTTAGAATACGGATTAAGATATTTTTGATGAAATCTGACAGCTTTCTGACCATGCACAGACAGCAAAGCAACTGACACGTTCAAGTCTTTTTATGTCTTTTTTTAAAGTTGCTCCAAAGGCATGCTGGGATCCCGGACATTTTCACATGACAGCATTTTTAATGAAGAGCACAGTCATTCAGACCCTGAACCACTAAGAAATCTGTCTCAAGAGAACATTCATAGAAAAATTCGAGCTCTGCAGGCGAGTACTACAAACCACACACAAAACACTAAACACTCTTATTATAGCTAAAACATCCCATTTGATAAACACTTATCAGTGTGACTGATGGAAATGTTTGGAATAGTTTTTTAAGATTATTTTTTTGATTGATCAGATAAAGCTCCAGCAGCAGAAGCTGCATTTAGGTCCTCCCCCCCTTCTGTTGCCCAATAAACGGCATGAAGACCTGGGTGGAAGTTTAGAAGATGACGGCCTTCCTCGTAGCCCCTCTGAAGTGTCCCGCGGAGAAGGACTACACATAGGCATATTGAACAAGGTGCTTCATCTATAATACAGTAGCAGTCCAGTATCTTTGTTGTGACAGTGTATGTTAGTGTATTGTCACCAATATGTGTGTGCATGTTTTCTGTGTAGTTTTAGCCTTTCAGACTATCATTAATCAAACCTCTGCATGAGTTTGAGTGGCTCATTTGGTGTCTCCATTACTGCTGCTACTACCCCAGCCTAAATGTGATGTAAACCTCAATGCCATTATGTTTGCAGTTTTCTATCCCTCCCAAGAACCATAGCACTTTGAGTTTAGCTGGAACAGAAAGTGAGGAGGAACATCAGGTAGCTTGCTGTCATTTCACCAATGTGTTGACATTATACCTGTCATTCATACATCTGATTTATGGCTTACATTTGAATAGTTTATTTCGTCTAAAATATTTTCCAATGTCCCTTTTAAATGTGTGCTCCAGGCCTCTTCACAGCCATTCTCTCCTCGGTTGATCAGCCCAGCACCTGCACCCCTTTCCCCACTTGACCCTGGCTCAGTGGACTTTAGCGCTCCTCCACAGTTCACTTCCCTCCTGGACAACTCTGCTGCCCGTCACCGTATGTCCATCAAACCTAAGAACCAAAGAGCCAGTTCCAAGAACAAAAGGGCGACCACTTCGGTGAGTCATTTTAATAGACTCTTCTAAACCTATTTTCCATTGGCATCCATTAGCTTCACCCTGGTTCTCTCGACAAAAAGCCAATCTGATTTTTCCATTAGCTTTTGAATTTCTGTAGAACGTAAGCTCTGTGACCAACAAAAGTGGTATGATTCTTACACATTTTGTTTATCAAAATATGTAATTCAGCAAGCTTTATGAATTTTAAAGGGATAGTTCACCCTATGATTTACTCAATATCAAGCCATCCTAAGTTTATATGACAGAATATTCAGACGAATACAATCAGAGTTGTATTAAAAAAATGTTCTGACTCTTTCAAGCTTTATAATAGCAGCGAATGGTTGTTGAGATTTTGAAGTCCAATAAAGTGCATCCATCCATCATAAAAAGTACTCCACACAGCTCCGGCCCATATTTACAACTTTATAAACCATAATCTCTAACTTTTCTAACTTTGTCGTATGTGCGTACACGAGATCAGTGGATGATTAGTGGATGACGTAGGCCATAGGCAAACAGAGTGACGAACACGGAAGCACAGAGGAGAGAGCAAAACAAAACACCAATCACAAATTAGAAGTACAAAACAAGGATTTGTAAAGAAAAATGTTGGAGGATTTCGACGTAAGCCAAGAGGAGACTGGTTTTTCTTTTCTGTAGACAAAGCTTGGTTCTCGTGAGACTAGCATAGTCTCACTGGAGCTTATGCTACACCTACGTCCTACGTCATCTGCTGGAACGCCACTCTCTCATAAACGTATGTACGACAATTAGCTGAAACTAGAGATTGTGGTGTGTAAAGTTTTAAATATGTATATTTTTCTTACACAAATGGCCTTTATTAACCCGGACCAGTGTGGAGTACTTTTTATGATGGATGGATGCACCTTATTGGACTTCAAAATATCAACAGCCATGTACTGCCATTGTAAAGCTTGCAGGAGCCATGACATTTTTTAATAAAACTCTGATTGTATTCGTCTGAAAGAAGAAAGTCATATACACCTAGGATGGCTTGAGAGTGAGTAAATCATGGAGTAATTTTCATTTTTGGTTGAACTATCCCTTGTATAGATTTTTTTAATGATATTTAATAGATTTGTACCTTGTACTTGCTGTGTAGGCTGGAAGCAGAGCACGATCGGAGAGTTTGAACAATCTGGACCAATCACTGACCACTAGAGAGGAAGAGACTTCTCTAAAAGAAATACCTCGTGCTTACTCGTATTCCTCACAGGTCTTACGGGGGGAGAGGTTTACAACTTCACAATTAAAGACTCCAATTCCAGTTTCACCTTTAACATCTCTGCAGACTTCCGAAGATAGCAGAGAAGTTTCTGCTGAACCTGAGCTTGAGAGAAACATCCTGTCTACATTACCTCCACGCTCTAGCCTATGGGAAATGCCTCCAGCTGTGTCACCACTAGCCAAACTGCCAATCCCAGTGGTGCCAATCGACAAAAAGGGAAAAGTAGACGTGAGTGAGATGCTCAGTAGCACCAAACTACCCAAGAACAGCCAAAGTACCATTGTGTCAACTGTAAGCCCAACTGTAAGACCAAGTGTAACTACCACACCAGAAGTGATTCCTGCGAAAGATGAAAAGTCTAATGCTGTGATAATACAAACCAAGGCGGACACACTGAGCAAATACAGTGTTCAGGCTGCAGCAAATATAGAAAATCGCCCAGCCTCTACTCAAGCTCCAACCAATGTGTTTTGTAGAGTAAATCTGAGGCCATCATCTTTGAGGAGAAATACACCTTCCACAGATGAAAAACATGAGTCCAGGACGTTTCAGCCAGTCAGCACAACGTCGGCTGTTAGTCATGAAGATCACACTCAAACAGAATTCATAAAGCGCCAGAGAACTGTGTCTGGGTCGTTTCACAGTGTCTCCTCAGACAAGAATCAAGAGCGCCCGAGGACTGCAAGCTTCACTGGAGTTGTTGGACAAGCTGGACTAAAAAAAGAACCTCCATCTCCAGCCAAACCTCCTTTAAATATCAAGATAGAGCGGCAAGTAAGTTCACATGTTGAGAAAACAATAAAAGACCCATGTGCTAATGAGCCACCAACTTCAAAAAAGGAAGACAAAACTGACACTTCTCCAGTGATACCAACAAAGTTCACCGATTTAGCAAAGAGCCGCCCTTGGGCCCTAGATATGGAGGAGAGTCAGGACAATGAGAAGCATGAGGTTGCAATAGAGGCTACTGAAGAAGCAGTACAGGAGGTGGAGGTAGCAGAAGAGGCACGTGAGGATGTGATGGAGGAGGCTACAAATGCATTTGGAGTGAAGCTTCGCTCTACCTCTCTTTCGCTAAAATTTCGCTTGGACAAAGCTCAATCAGGAGACAGTGTAAAACGCCACAGTGTTGAAATCAGTGCACCGATTTTACCTCCGGCTTCACAGTCTGATTCATCCAGCCGTGTAGAGCCTGAAGACCAACGCACTGCCATGGGGTCTACAAGAGTCCATGCTAAACCCAAAGACCCTCCTCTCCAAACCGATGCACCCTCAACTTCAGTTCATTCATTTGATTCGCCACCTAAGAGTTTCTGTAGAGACAAAGAGAGAGCTGGCATCCTTAGACAGGCTGGTGAGTTTCTTTTTGTGGTTTCCCAACGTGCATTAAGATTAAGCCTCTGGCCTATTTAGTTGCAATTATGACAAATGTGAACAGCTCCATATCCTGTGAGGATAACGATCCAGGTCATACCAGGAAACAGTTGGTGTGCTTGTCTCAGTCAAAGCATTTAAAAAGCTGCTTTGTCCAAATGTTTAACTGTGCCAGCCTGTAATTACACTGATAGCGGTTACTCAAACAAATCGCAGATTGGGCTCATAGATTTTACATCTTGTCTTATCGAACTAACAATAGACTTTACTAAATCACTAAACTAATAAAGTCTTTATTACCTTTATTGCCTATTAATGATTAGTTGATTTTACTATAATTTCAAAAGAGTAGCGATCAGCAGAGCAGTATGCAAATAGTGATATATGATTATTGCAAATTCATAAAGAATGTAAGTATTCCAGTTCCTCCCTTACGAAAATTAACCATGGTTTTACCATAGAAAAAATGTAGTAACCATGTCTTTATTGTCATTTGTATAACCACAATTCTATTATGACAACTCTCTGAAGATTTTAGCATGGTAATGGATATAACAATGTAAATATATTTGGTCTTGGCGGAATAGATCTGCTACGCTGCTGAATTGCTGCTGCTGTTGGTTATTTCTGTTGTTGTAGATTATTGCTGCTGCAAAGCAAAGCAAGTACAGGAACTTGCTACTGCCGATACATATGCACGAATAGCATATATAATAACTTGTAGCAGATCTATACAGGTGGAACTGGGGACGTGGAGGGTTTTAGAGGAACTCTGAGAGAGCACTGTGAACTGCTCTAGTGAATGCTAACCAGCCATTTAAATGTAAAGCAGTAAGCTCATTGGATGCATATGCAACATGTACCAATCAGCTTGTGTCAAGTAGTTTAATGCTGTGAATATCAATCTGTGTTAAGGACCCATCAGCCTGAGCCATATAGAGTTTCATAACAGAACCTGGCATTTTACTACAAATATTATGGTTAAACTATGGTTAGTGTAGCAAAACCGTGGTTAATTGTAAGGGCTTAATACTCTCCTACAGTCCAGTAACTGTTTGTGTATTAAATAACAATAATACTAAACAAAA